>UESW01003995.1:765806-858134 GCA_900491605.1 Calamus simplicifolius | reverse complement strand
CTAGATGCCAAATGCTATCTGTAGAAAATAGATTGTTTCATAGTATCATCGCCAAAATCCTAGCCCCTCGTGCTGGTTCGTTTAATGTAGTAAATGATAGGGACATATGCATAATGTATGACATCTTAATAGAAGATCATGTTGATCTCCCTCAACTAATGTTGACCGTAATGAAAGAATCCTTGTCTAGATCTAAGGCTGCATTGCCCTACGGAATGTTTCTCACTTATGTATTTGAGTTTTTCAATATTAAGCTTAAGGGAGAAACTGCAGTGGCATTACGTCACTCTGACGTTTTTAATGCTCATTCACTGCACCGTATGGACTTTGCCAAACAGATGGTATTTGGTTAAAGGTTAGGTCTAGAACTGGTTAGTCTAGTATGCCACCGCCAACTGTAATGCCACCGCCAACTGTAACTCAATCTGCTTGTTCTCCTCAGAACTTCTTCAATTTTGACTTCAACCATCCGAATCCTTACCTTGCTGTTATGTCTGATGATCAAAATCTTTTTCAATCTGATCCACCCAGTATGAATGCTCCTGGACCTTCTTATCGTAATTTCAATCAAGGTGCTGCTCCTCTTCCTGTAGTTCATATAAGTGATGATCAAATTCACCTTATTATCAATGAATTGACCCTTGCCACTTCTAGTCGAAGCTTGGAGACAGTGCTTCTTCTGTCAATGATCAGACTCTCGTTCCATATTTCTTCTATTTTTGAAAACATATCTCAGTTTAAACTTATTCTTGAGAGACTTGTCCATGATGTGAACATTCTCAATGGAAGAGTTTTTCATCACAATGAATCTGTCATGGAGCGGATCCTAAAAGAGATTAATTTCCTAAAAGGTAAGCTTAAGAATTTTGAAACTAAGGCAGAGTGGGTAGAGCACCGAATGAGATCTACAGAGACCCAGACCCGGGATGCAGCAAACGCCGTTGACCATTGGACCGCATCCTTCTCAAGGCTGAGTCAACTCATGGAGACTTACATCACTCTTTCTGCCGCCTCTGCGCCTGATGCTTCTTTTTCTCATCCGCACCTCTGAACTCCACCGACATGGCCTTCCTCCGACAAGCCTGGATCTTCAAACAAGCCAAATGTTTCTCAGTGCATATTTCTTCTTCTGATGATGACAAGTGATTATGTTTGACCTATGTTATAACCATACTTAGTACTATTTCTGTTATGCATGTTTATGACTATGTTTATGACTTGAGACCATGGCGTGTAATGTTTGTATTACTCTATTTTGTAATGATTGAATGACTGCTCAAATTATGTATGATTGTTTACATCTCCTTGATATATTATGCTTGAATTTATTGCAAAACTCTTCAAACTTCTTTTTGATTAATGACAAAAAGGGGGAGAAGATTATTGCATACATTAAGGAATGGAGTAAAGTAATAACTCCATATATTCAGGGGGAGAAAAAGAGTTCACTTATTCAGGTTGACAGTGGGAGAAATAAATATTTTTCTGTTTACACTCCTGTCTACTTCCTATATTTGCTCCTTATGTGCTTAAAGGTTTTGTCATCATCAAAAAGGGGGAGATTGTTGACCCCAGATTGATTTTGATGATTACAAAAAGTTAGGCAACTCTAAGCTTGATACAGGAAAGTTCGGTCGCCTTGCAAGTAAGTATCTGCGTAAAATTTCATTGGTAAGAAAGTACTTCATTTAATTTTCTTTGAATAACTTTATTAGCTTGGGAGTTAACTGGTTAGCTAGCTTGTTATTCCATTTAGCTAACTGGCACGACTTTCAGCTAACTGGGAAACATTCACAGTGCTTGGGAACGTCATTGTATTTTAGCTAGCTGGTTAGCTAGCTTGTTAGCTAGCTGGAGATCCTTCAGCTAACTAATCTTCACGTCTCAGTATGTTGGCCGAACACCCTCTTTTTCTAGCTAGCTGGTTAGCTAGCTTGTGGTGTCCTGTTAGCTAACTGGAATTTATTTTTAGCTAACTCCAGTTACCTGGCCAATTGTCTTAAATTCTAGTTAACTGTTGAGCTAGCTGGTGGTTCCTTTAGCTAACTGCTTAGCTAACTACTTTATCCTGGAGCTAACTAGTTAGTTAACTATTTTTCACAGGTAACGTGTGGCCGTGCGATTTGAAAATTTAGTTAGCTGAAGAGCTAACTCCTCTCTCACTGGCCGTTCGTTTTCTCTGCTTAGCTAACTGGAAAGCTAGCTATCATTTCGTTAGTTAGCTGGAGAGCTAACTAAGCTGGGCGTTTCTATACTGTTTTTGAAATTAGTTAGCTAGTGAGCTAACTGGCTATCATTTAGCTAACTGCTGAGCTAACTCCACATCTCCTTTTGTTCCTGCAGCCGAGAGCCTTAAAATTTTAGTTAGCTGGGGAGCTAACCGGGAATGCACGGCTCTTTCTTTTGACCTTTTTGCTTTTGCTGTTAGTTAGCTGGAGAGCTAACCAGCAACCATTTTAGTTAGCTAACATGCTACCTCTGGACGATTTCTTTTGCTGTGGCCTCTCTTGTTAGCTAGCTGACTAGCTAGCTGAGTTACATTCTTTATCTCTTCACCGAATGCATTAACATCTTCAGCTGCCTGGAGTTATTTTTTAGTCAACTGCCACCTGAGTTCTTAAGCTGCTCTTTCCCTCTTTCTCTCTCTCTCTATTGCTATTTTAAGCTACATTTAACTTTTGAATTTTTGAATGTTTGCAGTGCTCTTCCTTTCTCAAATGGAGATCAATATTCAATGCTTAAGGGAAACATTTATAACGGTTATATTTTCTTTCCATTTTTATTTCCATTTGTTCCTAATGTATCTAACGGATCTTTTCTTGTTGGATGATTATAAAAAGGTGGGATTTGAAGCACACCATGACAATTCAAAAAAGAGTTTTTAAAGAGAAAGAAAATCCAAGAAAAGAGCTCATATTGCATATTGTTGAGTGGTTGTTGCTGTGCATTCAAGTTCATTCATTGCTCCAAAAAGTCGTCCATCTTTGAAGCTTTTCAAGCAATCAAGACTTCAGCTACTTCGATCTCGTCCATTCATTGCTGAGTTTATTGCTTCAAAAATTGTAAAGTATACTCTGAATATTTGCTCATTGTGGGAGCTTCTCTTTATCATTCTTGATCGTTTTTGTAAAAGGGTTAGTGTTAACCCTGATTATTTTGGGCTTCCTTGTGCCTTGAAACAAGAGGACTAGCCTAGGTTTGGCTTCCTTGTGCCGTGAAACAAGAGGACTAGCCTGGTGTGGCTAGGGGTTTTTGGCTACCTTGTGCCGTATAAACAAGAGGGCTAGCCTGATTTGGCTAGAGGTTGTAATCGTTGTGATACGATTAGTGGAATTCCCAAAGGTTTTGGGGAGTGGATGTAGGTGCTGAGTTTGGCACCGAACCACTATAAACTTCTGTGTGTTTGTGGTTGTTTGATTCTCTACTGTTATCATTCTGTGCACTCCACTATACCGTTGCAAATTAAAATTAGGTTTAAGCACATACTTGCATAGTAATCTCAATTTTTTTAATAACCCAATTCACCCCCCTCTTGGGTTGCTACATCTGGGCAATAGTTTTGTTATCGGAGGAGGCTCTTTTTGCCGCCGGACTTAGCCCATCGACGTACAAGGCAAGTCTTTTTCTTTCTCCCTTCTATTGATTTTTTTCGAGCGAGTATGTCTCGGTCTGATTGTTTACCTAGCGCTTAGCCAAGAAATCTGCGCTGAGGGCCACATAAAGAAAGAGTTGGGAAATTCGAGAGAGGCTGGTAGTGCAGAAAGGCATAAGCCTGAGAAGAAGGTTCGTCTTTCTGGAGAGAACTCACCGGAGGCTTGGCGAGTCAGGGCTAGCCCGCACTCTTTACCATCGAGGAAAGAGGATGTGGGGGAGCCAGCAGTGAGAGAGGGGTCCCCTCAGTTGGAGGAGGGAGCAATAGTCATGACGGAGGAGCAGAGGGCGGAGGAGGACCCAGAGAGGGTGGCCGAGATCCCTTATCCTTTGGTGGTGGAGAAAGTGGATAGCACGATGAGGCTCCGTCGAAAGTTTAGGGTGGGCCTATCGTTGAAGGGCCTCCCTCGGAGGGATTAGAGGGTGGCGACGTTGGGCCATCGGTAATGGAGGCTCAGAGGAATTTCTGCTGGAGAGCTTCCTCCTGAGGAGGTTAGAGGAGCTGGTGAATAGATCGAGGCCTCGGTGGAGCTCGCAGGGGAGGAGCAGGCACCAATGATCGAAGAAGGTCCCTCGGGTGAGGAAAGGGGACAAAATGATGACCTTCCAGCCGAAGCCTCTCCCACTGGAGCCTCGGGAACATTGAGGCCTGGGCTGGCCGAGTTATCTAAGGAATCGCAGGCCAAGCTTTTGCTGAAGGAGGCCAGGAGATTGAAAGCTTCTTAGTCTAAGGTTGCCCAGACTAATCCCTCAGATGGGAGCCTGGGAGTTTGGATGGCTATTGAGGAGAAGTTCTCTGCTCTGATGAAGTGATGTTGTATCCGAGCGCGGGTCCCTTGATGAGCGAGTTTGCAGACTTGGATCTTATCGACGCCGCATTCGGTCAGCGGAACGCAGCAAAGGATATTCATCTCCTTCCTAAATCAACAATTCCCCTCATGGAGCTAGCCAGGTCTTACACCTCCAGGGTGAGTTGCTATTCCAGAGTAGTGGGCGCTTTCTGATTAACTTGACGCGCTTCCATATTCTTACTTGAGTTTTGTTTCGTAGTGCGCTTTGATCACTAGGGCATTATGCTGGCGCTTGAGCCTGGCGACAGAGGCCAGCGTCTGGGCCAAGAGAGTCAGTACCGAGCTCCGATTGTGAGTAGAGGTGTCTAACAAATTTGAGCGAGTCTTGGATACCGCCAACAAGAACTTGACAAGGGCGAGGGGATTGCATCAGGCTGCCCTCGACGACGTATCCAGATTAAGGCTCGAAGTTAAGGAGCTACAAGGGCTTCGGACGTGGTATGACAAAGTATGCTTGGAGTTATCGCCTCACATCAAGATATGCCAAAGAAATAGAAACTGCTAGGAAGCAGCTCGATGAAAGTCGAGACAGGCTGGGGAGAGAAGCTGCGAGAAGAATCGCTTGAAAGAATGCTTGGCAAGTCGAGGAGAAGGTCCGGCAGCTAAATCATTGCATTGTTGCTAGGGATGACAGGATCAGATGGCTCAAGAGAAAATGGCCAAGCTGATAACGAGCTCTTCCAGTCCAAGAAGAAGCCAACGACAGGCAGTCGAGGATCAACGACCTCAAGGACAGGATCAAGCTGTTAAGGCCGACAAGCTGAGGGCCTTCCGCAAGGTCGAGAATTAACCAAGAGATTAGCTTGGCAGGAGGAGGAAGTACGATATCGTCTTTTTAATCTTCCTATCGGCTCATTGTTACATCGACTAACCCTGTGTTTGTAGATGGAGAAGGGAAATTGGAGGGCCGAAGCCAATTAGAGACTCTGCAAGGGAACTATCGTTGAGTCAACAAAGGAGCTCAGAGCTCAAGGGTGGGTCGCCAGACTGAGGAGCAAATCGTCTCACTCTGGAGCCAAGTTGCCGAGGCTGAAAGGCATCTCGCCATACTTCGGGGCGAACAAGATGCACTTGTGCCGAGGCTTTTCAGCTCGGCGCGGAGGAGGTCCAAACTAGAATATCTCGGGAGCATCCGGAGTGGGACCTCTCCTTTTTGGATGTTGAACCCTTTGAGGCCTATACCCCGAGGCCGAAGAAGTCGAGTACGAAAACATCTCAAATGTCGATCTTGACAAATTTTGGGCTCTAGCGATGCCGCGGCTCCTGAAGATACTCCAAGCTTGCCGTCGAAGGAAAGACGACTTTTGAAGTGGGCGAAGCGAGCCAAGCCTCTCCGAGTGTTGCTAAGGATACCGCTGGGACTGATCCAGCCCCTGATCCTTGAGGGTCATTTGTGTATTTTTTGCTTTTTGGACTTGTGGCCTGACTGAAATTTCTGATGAACGGGTTTTTCACCTCTATTTGTTTGTTTTCCTGGCTGATCTTTTATCTCAAGTTTTCTTCCGACTGCGAACAAATTATAACTCATTCGCACTCTTAAGTCGATTGAACTCGGGCTAGAATAGGCATCTCGATCGAGGCCGAGGTATAAGGATTACCCGATTTTCCGAAGTAGAGAATGGGCAAGCTCGGCCGAGGCATAAAATGGTTTGGTGCTGCCGAAGAACATAGTTTTAGTCCCGCTCGAGCGAGCAAGGGAATTTGCCCCGTCGAAGTATTGGATAGTTCGACTAGGAATGGTCGAGAATTGCAGGGGTATCCTGGTTAGAGCCAAGGTTAAAAAGTTGGGCTTGTTCGGAGTGAAGAAGTAGGCATGCTTTCGGCCGAGGTTCCCCAGTCTGACGCACAGGTTTGGGCGTAAGGAATATAGCTTCAGGAACATAATTCGAATGGAGGGGGTTTGGTCCCGAGAAAGGGGGGGCATCCCAAGTGCCGCAAAGTTACTATGATCCTCTTCGATGATGGAACGGAACTCTTCGTTTCTTGCGAGCGCCCGCTGAGGTGGTGACATGTGGCATGTCCCGTGGTAGTAATGTTGGAATTAATGGTCCCAGCGATCGAGATACCCGCCAGGAGCAGTTTAAAAACGAGTGGAGGAGCGCCATCGTTAATCATCTTTTCAGCTGACCTCTCAGATTTTCAGATACTGAGATGCTTCCAGAGGTGAGGAGCGATCGACCGAAACACCAAGCAGTGGCGTTAGCGGCGTGGGGGGCCCGTTGGGGCCGCACCACAGTGACCATCGATGGGGAGGTTTTAGCGTCACTGTTCGCGGATCGTGAACAAATCCGGAAGACGGCCGAGCAGTATCTGGCCGTTACTACAAGAGAGATCGAGCTCCTCCGCCAAGACAACAGCCGGCTGGAGAGGCAGGTGGCATCCCTCCAACGACAAGTGGCTGGGCCAGCTCTGGCGCGGGGAAAGCTCAATGGCGTCTGGAGAAGATGATAAGCCCCTGTGAGGGCTCATGTACCTTTTTCTTTTCCTTTTGTTTCTCTTTTTGTGTGAATGAAAGGAATTTTTGTAATTTTTGTGTCTGCTATCACCTCTGGAACATTTTTTTCTTATCGTTCAGGTCTTACGAAATGAACCACCCTCCGGGGAATCTCTAGTAATCTTAGCGAGGCTAAGCATGGCGTCCCCATTTTGACCAAGGTAAACGGAACTCGTGAGTTTCAGGAGCATTGCGTATACTCAGCTCTGCCGAGGTATAAGGAGTGTTTCGTTGTTGTTGAGGCAAGGCAGCTATCTCGATCTGGATCGAAGCATAACATAACGCTCGGTTATATTGAACCGAGAAGAGATGCCTCGGTTTAGTCCGAAGTATAGAGGCAATCTTAGCTTTGAGTTGAAGCACAAGGCAATGTCTCGGTTTATGCCAAGACATAATGGCGTTGGGCCGAGCAGGGGATATCAATGTGCCTTTATTGAGGAGTACTTGATTTCTGCGCCTTTTTATTACTCTGCCAGTGCCTTGTCTTTTCCAAGGAGTTGGCCTTCTTTTTGCCAAATGGATAATATCGCTTTGCAAGCTGCAAAAGGATGCCTCGCTATTTTCCGGAGTCATTTATCCCGTCGGCTTTTTCCAATGTAGGTCTTTTTAGCCTATGACATAAGCACTCGTTCGCCATTGGAGCATGTTTTCATCGAGCGATTTCCCAGGCCTGTCTTAAGGACCGGCGGTCGATTTCCTGCACTTAAGGCTTTTGATTCGGATCAGAGGAAAATCTTCTGGCGTGCGTCATGGCATGGGTAACGTGTTTGGCATGCTTCAAGGAGCGCTCTTTTCATCCCGGGATGCCACGTGATAGTGTGGCCAGGGCATTTTGAATCTCGGGGCTTTCCGCTCTAATAGCTGCTCCCGGTCCGTTTGCCTATAAAATAGGAGGAGGGGCCGTGTTATGCTATTTCCCAAGGCTTTCTTCTCCGTGAGTTGTGAGAGTTTTCATGATGTCTGTGTCCCTAGGTTGAGGGTGGAGAGAATGAGCTTTCCTTTTGCAAGTCGACTTCCCCCGGATAGCTGGGGTGATGAAGAAATTGCTGAAGAGCAGACCATCCTCAAGAGAGGAATTTCGGAGATCATATGGAGAGCGCACGGGAGGTCCGCAGAGATCACATGGAGAGCGCACATATGCGCTTCCTGTGTGTCCTTTGTGGTTTGCTGCGGGGTCGCAGGGTAGGAAGTGCACATGTACCCCCGCAGTACGCACGGACTTTTCCTTCTCCCTCGGGTTGGTTCCCTTAGCTCATCCAGCTGGGGGATCTTTTGCCTGTGAAGAGGGAGTTGAGAGCAGTGTTAGTCTGCTTGTCCCCCGCTTTTCACAGTCGGGCAGTGTCCAGCAGCCCGGCATCCCACTTGGGGGAGACGCATCCTTAGCATCAGCATCCACGGGTCTTCCTTCTGTTCTTGGATCTCTTTGCTCATCCAGAGGACCCGTGGGAAGCCGGCTTGGCCTTAACCGGTGGTTCAGGGCAAGCTGATTGATTGTCTGATCTCTTGGGTCATATGCTGAAACATCATTATTAACCGAAGCTGACTGAAGCTGTCCGGTCGAGCTATTTACTCGTTTTTATTTTCTGTGCCACGATGCACTTGTAATGCCTCTTAGGAGGTTGTACTCTTTTTCATTGATGAAGAAATAAAGAAAGTTTTATTCTTTCTTCATTTAGCATTTGCTTCTTTTCGATGGGATTGTGTTTGAGAGTTGCTACACCCATATCACGCTTTTGTGTCATAGCATATTTCGGCAGCGTTCTTGCTACTTGTTTTTGCTAAGACCGATATTCGGTCCCTAGTGGAGAAAAGCGTTTATCCCTGCTTGGGTCAGAGATAGACCTGGGCGGTCTTGTGAACCACATAGTGAGCATGATCTCGTTTGTAGAACGAAGCAGGTATTTCTTTGGAAAGAGACAGCTCGCGTGTCTTAACTATTGAGCAGAAGAAGGTTGCTTGCTTCTGCCGAAGTATAATAGGATGTCTTAGTTGTGTCAGAGTGTTTGAGAGATTACTCATCTAGGCCGGAGCTTCAGATAACGTTTTATGAGTACGTCATTTGACTTGACCGAGGTTTCAGATAATACATCACCCGGTTGTAGTCGAGGCTTCAGAATATCACTCGGTTGTTGCCGAGGTTTAAGAATATCGCTCGGTTGTTGCCGAGGCTTTTCGGTGTTTTACTTGGCCCTGCCAAGGTACGGAGATATCCCTCGGTTTGGCCGAGGATTTTGGTAAGGGATGCACACCGGCTCTAGCCGAGGCTTCTGCGTTGCTTGACCCGGCCGGGGCTTGTAAGCTACCCGAATCCGGTCAAAGTTTTCTTTACCATTTGGTCTGGCGAGGGCTTGTAAGCTACCCGAATCCGGTCGAGTTTTCTTTAACATTCGGTCCGGCCGAGGCTTATAAGCTATCCGAATCCTATCGAAGTTTTCTTTACCATTCGGTCCGGTCAGGGCTTGTAAGCTGCCCGAATCCGGTTAAGTTTTCTTTGCCATTCGGTTCGGTCGGGGCTTGTTAGCTGCCCGAATCGATCAAAGTTTTCTTTGCCATTCGGTCCGGCCGGGGCTTGTAAGCTGCCCGAATCCGATCGAAGTTTTCTTTACCATTCGGTCCGGCCGGGGCTTGTAAGCTGTCCGAATCCGATCGAAGTTTTCTTTGCCATTCGGTCTGGCCGGAGCTTGTAAGCTGCCCGAATGGTCGAAGTTTTCTTTGCCATTCGGTCCGGCCGGGGCCTATAAGCTGCCCGAATCCGGTTGAAGTTTTCTTTGCCATTCGGTCCGGCCAGGGCTTGTAAGCTGCCCGAATCGGTTGAAGTTTTCTTTGCCATTTGGTCCGGCCTGGGCTTGTAAGCTGCCCGAATCCGGTCGAAGTTTTCTTTACCATTTGGTCCGGCCGGGGCTTGTAAGCTGCCAGAATGATTGAAGTTTTGGAGATCACTTGGTCCCTAGCCGCACTGGGGGTACTCGGCCATACCAAGTCTTTGTGAAATAGGACTCGGCCTAGCCGAGTATGGAGATTTAGCTCAAGACTCAGCCTAGCCGAGGTACGGAGATAGCTCAGTTGTGCCGAGAATGGATGCGTAAGCAGCATCTATTTTCTTTTATGACTTTTTCGATAAAACGATTATAGCGGTCATGCCGCGAATAATAGAAACAAGATGCCAAAGCTGCAAATGGGGCAAGTCTATAGAAAGCATACCCTACTGATAGTATATGCGGAGATTGTCCGAATTCCATGTCCGAGGAATAGATTTCCCGCTCAGACCCTGGAGCTTATAGGTGCCAGGTCCGAGACTTCCGCCACTTGATAGGGGCCTTCCCAGTTCGGAGACAGCTTTCTTGCTCTAGTGGCTTGGAGACGGATGCTTTCCGGAGGACAAGATCACCGGGTAAGAAGGATTTTCCTTTGACTCTGGTGGTGTGATAACGAGCCACTCTTTGCTGGTATGCAGCTACTCTGATTCGAGCTTTCTCTCTGATCTCTTCCACCATATCGAGGTCGGTGCGGAGCTGCTCGTCATTGGCTTCCTCTGAGTAGCTCTCCACTCGTGGAGAAGGAAGCCCTATCTCCACGGGGATACGGCTTTCATGCCAAAGGCCATCCGGAATGGGGTCTCCCAGTGGGGATTCTCTGGGTGGTGCGGTAGGCCCATAGGACATGGTGAAGTTTATCCGCCCACCTGCCCCGGGCTCTAGCAAGCCAAGCCTTGATCCCTTGATGCAGGGTCCGGTTAGTTACTTCGGCTTCTCCGTTGGCTTGCGGATGCCCTACCGACGTAAGGCGGTGGCAGATTCCATGCTCCTCGCGGAAACCTCGGAACTTTGGGTTGTCAAATTGCTTGCCATTGTCGGTGATAATAGTATGCGGAAGGCCGAAGTGGCAGATAATGGATCTCCACACGAAGTCCCTGGCTCGAGCTTCGGTTATTTGGGCAACTGCCTCGGCCTCCACCCACTTGGTGAAGTAGTCGATGGCGACAAACAAGAACTTTCTCTGTCCAGTGGCGAGGGGAAAAGGGCCAAGAATATCCATCCCCCACTTAGCAAAGGGCCAAGCGGAGGAAATCAGGACCAAACTGGCGGAGGGGAGCCTCTGGATGTTGGAATGTCTCTGATGGGTCACAAGCTCGGATGAGGTTGTCAGCATCTTTTTGCATGGTGGGTCAATAGTACCCTTGGCGCAGCACCTTATGGCATAAGGACGGCTCCCCAGATGGTTTCCGCAAATTCCCTCATGTACCTCCCGGAAAGCATAATCAGCTTCGGATGGGCGAAGGCACTTGAGTAGCGGCATGGAGAAGGACCGCTTATACAGCTGGTCGTCGATCAGCACATAGTGGGTGGCTTGCATTTTCAGCTTCCTTGCTTCCTTTCGGTCGACTGGGAGCGACCCTTCTTTAAGATACCTCAGTATGGGGTCGAACCAGGATGGTTCGGCCTCGACCTGCATCACTCAGTCTGCCTCCGCGATGCTAGGCCTTTCCAGAATCTTCAGGGGAAACTTTCGCTCGGAATCCATCGACTCCACAATTGCCAGCCGAGACAATAGGTCGGCGCATGCATTCTCGGATCTTAGGATCTGAATGACTTCAAATTTAGAGAAGTGGGAAAGCAAGTCCCGCACCTGTTGAAGGTACCGAATCATGCTCGACTCCCGGGCCTCAAATTCGCCCCGCACATGACCAGCTACCAATTGAGAGTCGATAAAGGCATTCAGCTTCTTCGCTTTAAGGTCACGGGCGATTCGGAGTCCAGCGAGCAGAGCTTCATATTCTGCTTCATTGTTGGAGGCTGGGAAGGAGAAGCGAACGCCGTACTCAAAGGTTGTCCCCTCTGGGCTGGTGAGGACTAAGCCAGCGCCAGAGCCATGGGCGTTAGATGATCCATCGATGTGGAGCAGCCACAGGGCATCAGGTCTCGATGCTTAGAAAAGTCCGAAGTGGAGCCATCCTCCGGGATGGTACATTCGAGGAGGAAATCAGCTAGAAATTGCTCTTTGATGGCCGGGCGAGGTTGGTATCAGATATTGTGCTCGCTTAGCTCGACGGCCCATTTGGCCATTCTCCCTGATGTCTCCGGGCGACGGACCACCGCCTTGATAGGTTGGTCGGTAAGGACCGTCATAGAATGCGCCTGGAAATATGGCTGCAACCTTCGAACCAACGTTATCAGGGTCAACACCAACTTCTCGATTCGAGTGTATCTTGTCTCGGCGTCTTGGAGAAGCTTGCTAACACAGTAGATCAGCTTTTGGGTCTTGTTCTCTTCTCTGACCAGCACCGAGCCAATGCGCCTTCTGAAACTGCTAAGTACAGAAATAACACTTCTTCTGGATTCGGACTGCTGAGGAGAGGTGAGAGCCGAGATATCTCTTGAGGTCCTCGAATGATTTCTGACATTCGGCGGACCATTGGAAATTCTTGGTAGATCGGAGAGCTTTAAAGAAAGGAAGGCATCTCTCAGCCGATCGAGCCACAAAGCGATTGAGGGCCGATCCTTCCAGTTAGGCACTGGACCTCTTTGACAGATATTGGGGGTGCCATTTGCCGGAGGGCTTGAATCTTCTGCGAATTGGCTTCAATGCCCCGCTGAGAAACCATGAAGCTGAAGAACTTCCCAGAGTTGACACCGAAGGCGTATTTTGTTGGGTTGAGCTTCATCCGATATTTTTGGAGTATCGCGAAGCTCTCAGAAAGATCCTCAATATGCTGGGATGCTTCTTTGCTTTTGATCAGCATGTTGTCGACATATATACCTCCATGTTTCGCCCGATTTGCTCCTTGTAGACTTTGTTAACCAGCCTTTGGTAAGTAGCACCTGCATTTTTTAGACCAAAAGGCATGACGCTGTAACAATATGTACCTCGTCGGTTATGAAGGCGGTCTTTTCTTCATCCTCGGGTGCCATTCGGATTTGATTGTAGCCCGAATATGCGTCCATGAAGGTCAACATCTGATGACCGGAAGTGGCATCCACAAGCTGGTTGATCCGAGGGAGAGGGAAGCTGTCCTTCGGGCATGCTTTATTAAGGTAGTGAAGTCGATGCAGATCGGCCATTTACCATTCGACTTCTTCACCATGACAACATTGGACAGCCAGTTGGGATAATTTACCTCCGAATGAAATTTGCCTTGATGAGCTTGACGACTTCTTCCTCAATTGCCCTCTGTCGATCAGGGCAAAGCTCCTTTTCTTCTGCTTCACGGGCCGGGACATCTCATCAACATTAAGATGGTGGATGAGAACGTCTGGGCTGATTCCAAGCATATCAGATGCAGACCAGGCAAAGACATTGGCATTCTTTCGGAGGAAGTCAATCAGCTCCAACCGGGGCTTCCCTTTCAGTAGCGACCCGATCCTTATGGCTCGGTCAGGTCGGGCTTCGTCCAACGGTACCTCCTCCAACTCTTCGGCTGGTTCTCCTCGTTGCTCGGCAAAATCCTCTCGAGCATCCAACTCATTAACCTCGGGCAATTTGGATTGAAGGCTGGTGACGAAGCACTACCGAGCTACAGCTTGGTTTCCTCGAACTACTCCTACTCCCCATCCGGTAGGGAACTTCATTGCTAGGTGCGGGATGGAGACAACAGCTCTAAGGGACATCAGGCCGGGTCTCCCAAAAATTGCATTGTAGGACGACCGAAGCTTGGTCACCAGAAAATCTGTATGAACAGTGGCAACACTGGACCAAGTTCCCGCGCGGACCGTCAAGGTCACGACCCCCTCCGGGGTAATAACATCGCCGGTGAACCCCATTAGGGTGGAGTCCACGGCTCGGAGATTCTCCATAAGTAGTTTCATCTCACAAACACATCAAGATATAAAACATTGACAGAGCTCCCACTATCAATAAGGATTTGGTCTACATCATAATTGTTAAGATTGAGGGATACAACCAACGCATCGTCATGCGGGAACTGTATCTCTTGGAGGTCGCTGTCGGAGAACGAGAGCTTGTTGGTCCGCGCTTTCTTTGGCGTTGAACCTTCTTCATCGTCCCGCCAGCTTAACGGACAACCGACTACCTCGATCACATTGATGTGGCCATCGACTGAGGATTTGGAGGAGGAGGCTGCTGGGGCTCAGGCTGGCGATCGCCCCTGTTTCTTGGCTCGGGTGCTCTCCTGAATTGGTCCAGCCTACCCCGCTGGATGAGCCTCTCAATTTCATTCTTTAGTTGCCAGCACTCCTCGGTGTCGTGGCCATGATCCCGATGGTAGTGGCAATATTTGGTGGGGTCTCTTCGGGCCACATTCCCTCGGAGAGGAGGTGGTCGAGGGAGTTGGTGCTCTATCTCCATGAGGATCTCCACCCTTGGGGCAGTGAGCGGAGTGAACCGGTTGAACCTCCTAGGCAGGCTCCAGGTGCGGTTCCTCGGCGGCGGAGGAACCCTTTGGCGGAAAGGTGGGCTCTGCTGGCGGGCAGATCGATGCTTATCTGAGCCCTTGGACTCCTTCTTCCTTGTCAACTCGATGCGGGCAACCCTCCGTGATTCCTCGACTCTGGCATACTTGTCTACCAGAGCCATCATGTCGGAGAGGTTCGAAGGGTAGCTGACCTCCAGCGCCAGGTAGAAGTCACTCTCCTTTAGCACTCCGCCTGCTAGGGCGGACATGGCCACCTCATGATTAAGGTGGTCCACTTTCAGCATGGCCGTATTGAAATGGCCAAGATATTTCTTCAAGGACTCCCCCTCTCTCTGCTTGACCTCGGAGAGGGAGTCAGATCTCCGTCGATGGCGACGGCTGCTGACGAACTAGCTGATGAAGAGGCGGCTCATCTCGTAAATGAACCAACAGAACCTGGCTTCAAGGCATTGAACCAAGTTTGAGCGGATCCCTTGAGGGTGGAAGGGAAGGCGCGGTAGAGGATCGCATCTGATGTCCCGTGGAACATCATGATCGATCAGAAGCTGCTGAGATGGTCGTCGGAATCGGAGGATCCATGGTAAGGCTCGATGGCGGGCAGCTTGACGTGGGAGGGAATCACTTCCTCCATGATCTCCTTGGAGAAGGGAATGCCCTGCTCCGTTTTATGCTGGAGCGGATGGGCCTGCTTGGCAGCATCCAACTCCTGACGCATCTCCCAGAGTTGTCGGCGGATCTCCTCTGGCATAGCAGGAGGAGCTGGGCACGGAGAGAGATGAGACGGTGTCGAGTCGTGACAAGAGAACACCGGAGAAAGGGACCGGGCCCACCGAGATCAGGGGAAATCCTTGTCGTAGACCCCTTGGGGGCTGGCTCAGCTTCCTTAGGGCGACGAGGGGCGTCTGCAACCCCATGCGGGCCGGAAGAAGAGACCGCTGGATGAGCGAGGGCCACATTCTCCTCAGGAAGGTGCAGAGTAGGGGCAACTGCACGGGGAGCTTCAAAGCGCCCCTGGATCAGATTGGCCAGAGCTTGGACCTGCTGGACCAGCGAGGCAAACTAGTCCTGGGTCACTGGGGCCGCCGGTGGCGATGGGGTTTCAACTGGTGGTGGTGGTGGCGCTACGCTGCTCACCGGATCAGGTCTTTGGGAGGTGACCTGATCCTGGGCTTCGGAGGTAGCCTTTCTTCGATTGGCCATGGGAGAGGCTCTCTTTCAGATCGAGATCCTTGTCTCCTAGATCACAAGTTTATGGGACTTGAGGACCCTTCCTCTAGCTCCAATTTGTTGCTGCTGAAATCTGTCCTCCAACTCGAGCGCGATCGGGCTCCCTCCTGGGCGGACCTGCAAAATAGTCCTCACGCGAGAGGCATTGGGGGTAGCCCTCCGCGGAAGACCCTCCGATGCTCAAGTCAGCGGGGATTGGCAATCAACAAACGTGAGGAGAAGCTCTCGCTGAAGAATCTCTCTAGGGGTGGCCTCTCGAGAGCTCTGAGCAGAGCGTTAATGGTGGGAAGGGGTGAGCAGAGGTAGAAGGAGAGTAGGCCAGTAAGGAAGTGTGCATACCTGAGAAGTCGGAAGACGGTTCTATTTATAGAGTATCACCTGATTCCTTGGGAGCATCGTGGGTCCGAAAGCCGTTAGGATTCGAATCCAGTTTGTTATGAGGTCAGTAAGATTTGTATCTCGTTAGTTAGAGGATCAATGGCTGGGAGAGCTGGTTGATGTCTTGGGATTCGGAGACGGTGTAGGCTCCAGGGCTCTAGGCCACTCTTGGGTATGATTTTTGTTTGAACTCTCCCGCACCAGATTCCGCAGAGGTGCTTGAGTGCCTGAGTTTGGCCGGGGCATAAGGATAGGAATGGCTCGGCTGGAGCCGAGAGATAGGAATAGCTCGGCTGAGGCCGAGAGATAGGGGTTGCTCGGATGAGGCTGAGAGACAGGGATAGCTCGGCTGAGGCCGAGAGATGTTATAGCTCGGCTGAGGCCGAGAGTCAGGGATAGCTCGGCTGAGGCCGAGAGATGCTATAGCTCGGCTGAGGCCGAGAGATGGGGATAGCTCGGCTGAGGCCGAGAGATACTATAGCTCTGCTGAGGCCGAGAGATGTTATAACTCGGCTGAGGCCAAGAGTCAGGGATAGCTCGGCTGAGGCCGAGAGATGTTATAGCTCGGCTGAGGCCGAGAGATGTTATAGCTCGGCTGAGGCCGAGAGTCAGGGATAGCTCGACTGAGGCCGAGAGTCAGGGATAGCTCGATTGAGGCTGAGAGATGTGATCCACGCCTTGGGAGTCCTTGGCTTGCTGGGGGGCTAAGGCGCCCCGATCTACAGAGGCTGATTCATCTCTAGCGGGTATTGCACAGCAAGTAGGAGTCAGGGTTGATCCTAACACCTTACACGATTATTAATGCAGCGGCGATTTTACCTCTCAACAGTTAATAATGACATCATTAAAGAATGAAAAAAAATCATTATGATAATTTAAAAATAAATAATAAAATAATAAAATAAAAGAAAATAAAGTGATACTTCGGTTATGTATGAATTTGAATTAAAATGAATATTATGACAAGTGAAAACTTGTTGGCATTAGCAACGAAGTGGTCGAAGAAGCTTCGAAGTTTTCTTCAAAAAAAAATTCTTTGACACTCGTACCAATAAAAGTGAGAAAGTGCCACAGGCCTTCAAATTTCATCATCCGAAAGCTTCAAGAGTTAGTAAGATAGAGCGATCTCTTTTATCTCAGAGTATGATCGAGAAAGATTAAAGCCCTTTTCATCTGGGTGTTAATGATCATATTTATAAGCATCTTAAGAAAAAGTGAAGGAGACGAACTTCGCCAAATAAGGCAGGGAAAAGGAGATCCCACATCGAGCAAACAAAAGCATTGCTCGAGAGTCAATGGGATCTTCGGGATAGTGATGGAAGATGTTGATTTCTTCAAATGGGTCAATTGAATTGAAGAATAAGTTAATCAGGTGTCATTGTGGGTGATAGACATTGCATCACGTTAGCCATCTTGCTATGTTAGTAGTCTAGATCAAGCTACTCTATAATAAAATTTATTACAATCACTTATTTCATATTTATCATCTGCATTTTAGTATTCATGAACGTTGGTACAACATTTGCCATGATATTTTGAATTTAAAAATTTTCAATAAAAAGGATACGAAGTATAATATTGAAAAGAAAAACTAGAGCTTAATATATCCCAACAATACCTAATTAATCTATGAGCTTATACCACCGAAATTAGCACTTTTAATAAATGACATTGATGTGAACTCTCCAAACATAAAGTCAACTGTAAACTCCACACTTTGAAATTCTTCCATAATTAGCATTAAGAAATATATTGAGACCCCTTGCAATATATAACATATGAATTAGAATATGCCTTATGCTCGCAAATAATATTTATAAAACACAAATGAGCAAAGAATAGTTATTTTAGTCAAGCATCTTTGTGTCACCATGAGTACTCCAAACTAAAGCTATCATGATCTATTCATGATAATTTTCTTATACTTGACTCTTCTTTTCTTATCTAAAAAAATTATAAATTAGACTTATTACAAAATATGTAGCCATGCTAAATTAGGAGACATAAGTATACTAAATGCTAAACTAAGCATAGACTAAGAGAAGAATAATAAACATTATTATCTGCATGTATATTTAAATTATGCTAGGCATAAAACTATCTATAAAGAATATGCTATATCTAGCCAGTTAGAATCAAAGCTAGAATGAAACAACGATTCTAGCCTTGATTCTATTGTTGTTTAATTATCTAACATAAAGCTAAAATTTTTATCATCTTACTATGAGAAATCCTCTAATTGTAGGAATGACATTCCATTACCTCACCCTCTGAATCATAATATTGTAATTAAATATTTCTATATCTATTAATTATCTAAATTAAAGAAACTTATACCTAGAAAGAGGAGTAGAAGAGTCATCATGAAAACTCATGTAACGGAGAACAGTCAAACCTTGTCTAAAAAAATTTGTTACATCGAAAGTTATATCAAAACAAACTTAAAGAATGATCCCTTCATATTAATGCTAAGCGAAAATGATGGGATAAAATATACTATGAAAGATCATTGCATTGATAAATATTTTTTCTTGTGAAGAATAAAAGGTGACACTTAATTTATAAATGTTCAATGAGTTTAAATTTTAAAGTTTATTTATAGTTGCAACAAAAAAGCAATCTAACTTACATTAATCCAAAAGGAAGTTTTATCAACATGCATTAATATTTTTAATTAAATTTATTTCCATGACATTTGAAATCGAGTTAACTTTTCAACTCAATTTAAATCGCTCAAAATAAAACTATGCATAAGTAAATTAAAAGATCTAATTATAGAAGATTTATCAATGTTGAAGAATTTTTTTTGTATCAGTTTTTTTTTGTATATTTTTTTAATACTTGAGTTATAAGCAATTAAATGTTTAAAATCTATTTCTTTAAAAAAATTGTATCCTTGTTCCTAACTTAAAGAAATTCTTTACTCACTATAATATGAAACCATGATCCAATGTGAAGCAATGGGTGTGAGGGTGTAAACCTTAAGCATCTTTCAAAAGATAAGAGGTGGAAAATCAAAGATTCTTAAATAGTTCATCTAAAGTGAATAGTTATTTTCTTAATGCAAGCGTGCCTATATTTAGTATTAAAATCTAAGATCCCTCTAATTCGACATCAAATTTGCTATCTAATCTTAAGTTTCTATATTAAATTTGTTATCAAAGCCAAAGATCCTATATTAGATAATGGGTACCTAGTGATTTTTCTTAAGAAAAAGTCGTGAAAAAAATGTGTTGAACTTACAATCTCAATTTATTAACTAGTTTCTTAAGAGAAAAAGAAAGTGACACAAAGATAAACCCATTGTTTAAAGAAATCTTTATTTCTAAACAAGATCAATATAATGTAGAGGAAAAGATCGAAGTTTGTAAAGTTTATCTAAATCTTTACATAAGTAAAATTGAATTCTGTTATATTTTACCCTATTGATTCAACGAAAGTCAAACTTTTTAATTAAGAAAAAGTTTTTACATTTGAAAATTATCTAAAATAGAGAAATTTATGCTAAAAGAGAGAACTTGTTAAAGAAACCCATGCAACAGAGACATACCAAAGATCAAAAAGAAGACATAATTATATCAAAAGTAATATTGGAACAAGCTTGAAGACAATCTTTTGAGACTAATGTTAAACTAAGAAAGTGATATAAAATATACTCTAAAAGACCACTAGATTAATAAATACTTTTTCAAAAAGAATAAAGATAACATATGATTTATAAGCTTTCAATAAGTTTAAATTTTGAAGTTTATCTCTAAAAGATAATTTAACATGTATTAAGAAAAAAACAATTTAACATGCATTAATCCAAAAGAAAGTTTCATCACCATTGATTTAATTAAAGTTTAAAATTTGATTTACTTCTATAATGTATGAAATTGAGTTACTTTTCAATGCATCTTGAATTGCTCAAAACAAAAGTCGGGTGAACATATTATATATTGAGATAGTAATTAAATAATTGGGTAAATTACAGTGAGACATTTTCAAGTTTGGCCATTTATATGTCTACCTATTTTTTTTTTTTTTTGAAGACCTTGAAACTCCGATTTTATTACATTTAGCACTGTTTCCATCTATTTATCTATAATGCTGCTAAGATGTTGCTTGAAAAAATCATTTAACCTCTATGTCCATTTATGAAGTTTGAAGCATCCCAACCTTTGACTCTAATTCTCCCTTCTTTAATGTTTTAGTGAATTTCAGTGCTAAGAAACCTCCTATCACTATCTAAGATAGAAGCAGGCACTAAGTTTCTTGAGTCAACTTCCAATTAATGGATGGGAATAAATTGTAAGAAAGAGAAAGAGAAAGAGAAAGGGATGAGAAATCATATATAGAGAGAGGAGAGAGAGAAAGAGAGTGGTAGAGGGAACAAGCTTGTGGCCAAAAAAAAAAAGGAGAAATGCAGAGGTACTTCTCATAGGCAAAATGCCTTCTTTTTATTTCATGGAGAAATACATAGGCATTGAAGCAAGTGGTAAAGAGGGTGTTGTGGACCAGCTATTCTCTCAAGATCTAAAGTCACTCCTCATCCAGCTCTGGGCTAGCAAATTTCCTAAAGAAATCAATCAATTGAGGCCAAGGACCAAAGAGAGGCCTAACAGTCTAGCAGAACTTGGGATAATGGCATGGCAACATAAGGAGATGAGGAAAAAGAGTCGTTTGCTGCAAAAGAAGCAGTGTCCAAATCTTAAACATGGGTCATATATCATAATGCCGATCTTGTTCTTTATGGATCTCTATTTCTATAAATGAATCAAATAATCGAAAGTTTAACACCCAAATAAAGATTAAGCTTCAAAATTGCCTTAAAAAATGTAGGCAATTGAGAAATAGATGAGAACAGAGAGATCTCAAGCAGGAAGGAAGCACATATATGTATGGATGCAGAGGAGAAGGTGAGTAGGTGAGAATTAAAATCCCCTCTCTCTTCTCCTTCTTCTTAATTTTATATTAGTAAGAAGAATTGGGTACCACGTGAATATCACATGCTAAAGCATCACGATGGATGTAGATGAAGAGGGTCTTTGAAGAAACAAAAGTTTTTAGGTCTTCAAAGATAACAAATAGGAGAGTTGTATAGATGGTTTCTCAAATCCGATTCTGAGGGACTGTTGGGCTATGATGCGGAAGATCGATTCAGCCCAGATCCGTCACACTTATCGTGAGGCTAACTCGGCGGACTGGGTTGCGTCGTTTGCTGCTCAACATGCGGGTCCTTGGAATTGGAAGCCAGATGACCCATGTCCTATTCTCCTACAGCAGATTTTAATTTCTGATGTTTCTGGGCTGACTCATTCTAGAATTATATGATCGCCCGTTTGTAACAAAAAAAAAAAAAAAAAAGATAACAAATAGGAGTCAATATATAAATCGATCAAACTTTAGGGTCTCCCTAATTTGCCTTAAATAATATATAAGGTTTTGTGACCTTTTGTAAGCTTAATCAATTAGGGTTATGGCTAGTCATACTATCTAGAATGGGGGCACGACAGTTTGGTCATTTGATTTAATTTTCAGCACTAGTTGCACATCCAGCTAATATTAGTAAACTGACTTAATTGTTTGACTTGACCCTTAACGCTTTGTGCATCAATTTATGCTTAATTATTGCATATCAGGTCAAATTCATTAATTGGGTCCCACTATGGGTCAAATGTAACAGTTTGAGTGATCCATCAAGCCTTATTCTCAACAACCAATCATTAATTGAGCCTAGATTTTTTGTAAACTAGTTCAAATCTAATATATAGGTTAAACCAACATGTCCAATTACTTAAATTAGGTTAGTTTTTGTTGGGCCTGATGTGGTACTATCAAGGCTCAGGAGGGCTAACTTGTATTGGGCTGGGTTTCAGTCCAAGGGTTGAAATTAAATCAAGTCACGAGTGTACACGGGCTTGGGGATTAGTTTAATCTCATTGGGTTAGTCCATGGGAGTTTTTGTTGAGTCTGGGCCTAGCCCACTTCGTGAATGTATTTAAACTCTAGTTTCTAGGGTTTGAAGGACTAGGGAATCTTTTCTTCAAGAAATTTCTTCTCTCATCACAGAGCGGCAGCCCTATCTTCTTCTCTCTATCTCTCTCCTTTATCTTCTCTCCATGTTCGGATCCAGCGTTTGGCTACGCATGAAGGCAAGGCTTCAAATCCACGATGGAGGCTACGTGAAGCGGGTGTTCGTAAGGAGCAATCATCACGTCTTCATGTCCGTGAGAAGAGGAGGCCTCACGGCTTTTCGTGAAAAGGATTTGTGGTTTCTTGAAAGAAGACGTCCTCTTCATGGCTTTTAGTGAAGAGGCTTTGTGGTTTCTTGAAAGAAGATGCCCAGGTCATCACGTGAAGGGGGAGGAAAATTCCAAGCCAAAACAAAGTCAAAGGTGGTCAACTCCTCCGAGGAACTTGTGGAGGAGCGTGAAGGAAAATCTCATGCAACGAAGCGGAAGCGTCTTGAAAGCAGAAGCCGACGACCTCTATTTGGAAAAGAGGAATTAATTCCAGCGTGCGGGCTTTAAAGAAGAAAGGAGGAATTAATTCCAGTGCCAATAAAATCCCTTTTCAAGAAAAAGGGTTATGGTGATTTGAACTCCGGTTCAAAGGATTCAAGGACAGTAACAATCTGATCGTTGGTAACAGGATTAGAAATCCTTGGTTCTTGTTCAACGGGGAATCCCACTACTGTTCATCAAGGACTAAACTCCAACAAGTGGTATCAGAGCTAGGTTCAGAAATCAGTAACAAGAAGAAGTTATTTGGAGATCTTATAGCCTGGTTCAGGAACGAGCCTGATTGGTTCAGAAACAAGAAGAAGTTGTTTGGAGATCTTAAAGCCTGCTTGGTTCAGGAACAAGAATAAGTTGTTTGGAGATCTTCAAAGAGTTGAAACAATTTCAACAAGGTCCATCAAGGTACTTCTTAATTTTCTAAAATTTATTTTTGGGCTATTTTTATTTTGGTTGAGATCTCGCCATGGGTAGTAGCATAAAAATAGATTTTGAAAAGTTTGATGGGAAGGAAAGTTTCTCCATGTGAAAGTCCAGGTAGAGGATCTTCTTGTGCAGCAGGGTTTAGATATGGCTTTGGAGGAAGACCATATGAGATGACAGATAAGTAGTGGATGTCATTAGAGAAAAAGGCATGTTCAGCGATCAGGGAATGTCTGGCGGATTCAGTCCTTTATTCAGTGCTGGAGAAGAAGACCCCGAAGGGACTTTAGTTGAAGTTGTAAGCCCTCTATATGGGGAAGAACATATGCAACAAGTTGATGTTAAAGAAGCGCCTCTACTGCCTTCAGATGTCAAAAGGTGGAGATGTGTTGGGCCACATCCAGGTGTTCGACCAGGTGAGCAATGAATTTGCTGAATGTCGGGGTCAAGATGGAAGAGGAAGATAAGGCACTTTTGCTATTGTGTTCGCTGCCCATATCACATGACTCATTGGTCACGACGCTACTCTACGGGAAGGAGACATTGTTCTATGAAGATATTATCTCGGTGCTTTGAACGAATGAGCAGAGGGAGAGGATGACTAAGGAAGCTGTTCCCCAGGAGGGTCTATCAGTTGGGAAAAGGTCAAGCAGGGGCAGGGACAGGAGCAGGCCTAGGGGACGGTTACAGTCCAAGAAGGCTAAGTGCTACAAGTGTGGTGAGGTAGGACATTTTAAAAGGGACTGTCCTAAGTTGAAAAAGAAAGAAAAGGGAGGATCTGAATTTGTGAGTACAGTTGCAGGACAGGAGGTGGAGGATAATCTCTTGGTGGTATCAGATGGTCACAATCATAGTACAGAGATGTGGACCTTGGATTCAGCCTGTTCTCATCATTACACTCCCAACCGATCGTGGTTCAGTACTTACACAGAGGTTGATGAGGGGTGTGTGACTCTTGGAGATGATCACCCTTGCAAGGTGGCAGGGATTGGCACAGTGAGGGTGAGGATGTTTGATGGCATGGTACGCACTGTTACCAGCATGAAGCATGTCCCAAAACTCAAGAAAAATTTGGTGTCACTGGGGCATCTAGAGTAGACAAGATACAGCTTCAGCAGTCATACCAGGAGTGGAGTTCTGAACATCTCCAATAGAGGTATGGTGGTGATGAGAGGGAGAAGGCTGAAGAACAACTTATACAGGTTGGAGGGCTCTGTGGTGACAGAAAAACTGAGGTAGCAGCTGTGGAATAAGATCCTCGGGATGTGTACAGGATGTGGCATTATCGCTTAGGCCACATGGGAGATAGTGATGCAGGGCGATATTCAAAACGCCTGCAACTCAAGAACGATCTAATCTGCGAGAAAAGAATTCGTCCAGGTTTGGTTCGAATCTTGACAAGAAAAGGGAAAAATTTCGAATTTTGATCACTCTCAATCCGAAATTTAAAGGAAGAGCAATTGAATTTTCAATTCAATTGTTTTGAATCAGAAAAAAAAAGAAAACATTCTTTATTCAAGAGGAAAAAAAAGGAAATCTAAAACAGCGTCTTTCTTCTCTGCCTCTGACGGCCGCCCAAAACCAACTTAAATAAGAGAGAAAACCCTAACATCATAAGTTCAGAAAAATTACAACTATGCCATTAAAAACGAAAACAGGCCCAAAACTCCTATCAGACGAGCCCGATGGCCAAAATCCACAGCAGCTCATGCCAACGGCAATGACTTTGAATCAGCAGTCCGTTTCCATGTGACCAGCCAAGTTTGGGCCCAGTCCGACACATAAAATTTCAAGCCCGTTTGTTCTGCAACCTCTTGGACCTTCGTAGATTATCTGGTGTGGTCTTCCCTGACGTGGCCTGCTGACTCTGGGTTGCTGGTACAGGAACATTCAAGGACTGGTTCGACTGACCCGAACTCTGGTCTGAACTGATGTCCTCATCACTCTCCCCTTCCTCTGAAAAGCTTGACCTCAAGCTCGAATTCTCTCCTGCATAAGGGGTCAGATGCCGAATGTTGAACACATCCGAAATGAAGACATCATCTGGTAACTCAACCCGATAGGCATTGTCACCAAATTTCTCCAATACCTGGCATGGACCTATCTTCTTCGGCTTGAGCTTCGTGAAAGCTCCCTGTGGATACCGCTCCCTCGGTAAGTAAACCCATACCAAATCGCCCACTTCAAAGGACTGTTGCCGACGCTGCTGATCAGCTTTCGCCTTGTATTTGGCGTAAGTCTGCTCCAATTTGGCTCTAACAGTCGCATGTATCTCCTGCAAGTCAGACACTCTATCTTCAACCTTCTGACTCATCTTCTCTGGCGACTCAACTGGCAGAACATCCAAAGGACCTCTTGGCAAGAACCCAAACAGTATCTGAAACGGAGCAAACCCTGTAGAACGGTTCACTGAAGAGTTGAACTCAAACTCAATCTTCGGCAAACACAAATCCCAGCTCCTGAATTCATGCACATTTGCCCGCAACAGATTACCCAAGCTACGGTTGACAACTTCAGTCTGTCCATCCGTCTGAGGATGATAAGGACTGCTGAATTTCAACTTTGTGCCCAACTTCTTCCACAGCTCTCGCCAGAAGTGTCCCATAAACTTGCTGTCCCTGTCTGACACTATGGATGCCGGTATACCAAAATGTCGAACCACTGAAGCAAAATATAAGTCAGCAACCTTTGACGCATCAAAAGTGGTTTTGCATGGCAAGAAACACGCCACCTTACTGAACCGATCCACAATCACCATAATCGAATCCAGTCCCCTTGCTGTCCGTGGCAATCCTACAACAAAGTCCATAGAAACATCTCGCCATGGTGCCTCTGGGATAGGTAAAGGCGTGTACATACCTTGGTTCGTGTCTGTCCCCTTCGACTCTTGACACAACCTGCACCTCTTCACAAAAGCCTTGACATCTCGGTCAAGACCAGGCCAATAAAACCGCTGCCGAATCAACCAGGCTGTTTTATCCCTTCCGAAGTGACCCTGGTTATGCAGTTCCTGGATGATCAACACACGAAGAGACGTATCCGGAACACATAAGCAGTTACCTCGAAACAAATATCCATCATGGAGAACGAAATCAGTTCGCTCCCCCGCCTCAATTTTGGCCAAAATCTCCTTGAAGTGCTCATCCACACGAATGTCCTCCCTTACACTCTCAAAGCCGAGAGTGTACACATGCATAGCGCCAATCAACAAGCTCCGCCTACTCAAAGCATCAGCCACTCTATTCAACGTACCAGACTTGTGCTTGATGCTGAAAGTGTATTCCTGCAAGGCACTCACCCACTTCGCATGCCTTGAACTCAGTTTATGCTGACCCTGTAAGAACTTCAGCGCCTGATGGTCTGAATACAGTACAAACTCCCGCTGAATCAAGTAGTGGCGCCAATGCTGCAAGGATCTCACAATGGCGTACAATTCCAGATCATAAACCGAATAAGCCAGTTTAGCTCCTCCCAGCTTCTCACTGAAGTATGCGACTGGTCTTCCTTCCTGGTTAAGCACTGCCCCAATTCCAGTCTTCGAAGCATCACAATCCACCTCAAAAACTCTATCAAAATCAGGAAGACCCAATAAAGGAGCTTCGGTCAATCTGACTTTCAGCCCATCAAATGCCTCCTGTGCGGCATCATTCCACCCGAATCTGGCTCCCTTCAACAATTCCGTTAAAGGTGCAGCCAGCTCACTGTACCCCTTGACAAACCTGCGATAAAACCCTGCAAGACCCAAAAAGGATCTCAATTCTGTCAAGGTTGATGGTACTGGCCATTCCACAATTGCATGCACCTTATTCCTATCTGGGAGAATCCCCTCTCCAGTCACAACGTACCCCAGAAAAATCAGTCTCCCAACCATCCAAATGCACTTCTCTGGGTTAGCAACTAACTGGTTCTCACGTAACACTGACAAAACCTGTGCCACATGGCCCACATGCTCTTCGGCTGTCCTGCTGTATATCAAAATATCATCAAAGTAGACAACCACAAATGAGCTAAGAAATGGACGTAAAACCTGGTTCATTACGCGCATGAACGTGCTCGGCGCGTTGGACAACCCGAATGGCATTACCAACCATTCATACAGCCCTTCCTTAGTCTTGAAGGTGTCTTCCATTCGTCTCCAGGCTTCATCCTTATCTGATGGTACCCACTCTTCAAATCAATCTTCGTGAAGACCTTAGCACCACTCAACTGATCAAGCATGTCGTCCAACCTCGGTATCGGGAACCTGTACTTCACAGTAATTTTGTTAACCGCGCGGCTGTCGACACACATGCGCCACGTACCATCCTTCTTCGGTACCAAAAGGGCTGGCACCGCGCACGGGCTAATGCTCTCCCGTACGAACCCCTTGTCCAAAAGTTCTTGGACCTGCCTCCTCAATTCCTCATGCTGCTGCGGTGTCATCCGATAATGAGCCTTATTCGGCAACACTGAGCCCGGAATAAGGTCAATGCCGTGCTGAATATCTCGGAGAGGTGGTAATCCGCCGGTAGCTCCTTTGATACAACATCTCGGAATTCCTCCAAGATAGACACCAACTCCTCAGGAATCATATTTGGCCTTTGCTCCTCTTCCACGCCGAAGTCTCCTGACTTGCTCACCAAAGCAAAACAAACATCCTCTCCATCCAAACTCGCATCGAATTCTGTGCTTGGTAAACAAATTACTGTATTCTGTCCACTCACTTCCTGAAGCGGCTTCAAAATAACTTTCCTCCCATCTGGACGCAGCATATAACTGTGGGTGTACCCGTTGTATACTGCCCTGTTATCAAACTGCCACGGACGCCCCAGTATGATGTGAGTAGCATCCATTGGAACAACATCCGCCTCAATAGTTGTCTCGAAATGAGGACCAAAACACAGTGACAACTTACACCTTCGGCTGACCTGAATGTCTGCATTTCGGTTCACCCAACCGAGCTTATATGGATGTGGGTGAGGGTCTGTCTGCAACCCCAGCTTCTTCACAGCCTCCTCTGCTATCACATTCTCCCAACTGCCGGAGTCTATGATAACACGACATGTTTTGCCAGCCACAAAACATTTCGTTGTGAAGATGTCATGCCGACGCCAATCCTCATCTGATCTCGGCGCCAGACACATTCTTCGTATCACCAAGCTCTCCCCTTGAATATGGTCCGGATCAATAACACACAGCTCATCATTAAATTCCTCATCCTCAGGGAACTCTCCTCCATTTTCGTCCTCCATATAATCCTCCATATACAACTGAGCTCGCGCCTTGGGGCATTCATTGGCATAGTGCCCCAAATTCTGACACCGATGGCACCGAATGTTAGCCCTGTTGCTGCCCACTCTCGCCTGAGAACCTGAGGTTCCATTCGACCCTGTTGGTCTTGGAGGTACTGATGCCTGCGGCCTCGCTACTGGAGGCATAAATTTGCCCCCTGAATTCTGCCCTGAACTCTGGCCCGTAGTAAAACCCCCTCTGCTCTGAAACCCCCTGTTTCTCATCAAGCTCTTTTCCACTGCCTGAGCCCTCATATGCGCATCTCCTACGCTATCAATTCGATGCACAGCCAGTGCATCTTGGATTGGCAGCCGCAAGCCATGAAGATACATGGCTATCAATCTCGGTTCAGCCTCAATCAACCGATTTCGTGCAACCAATCGATAAAATTCAGTTGTGTACTCCTCGACGCTCCGACTACCTTGCGTCAAACCATGCAACTTCGAATACAAAATCTGCTCATGGTTCGGAGGCAAAAACTCCCTGTTCATCTCCTGCTTTAGCGCTGCCCATGACGCTAATGGAGGTCTCCCATCCATATATCTACGATAGTGCTGCGCATGCCACCAAGCAGCAGCCCTATCTCTGAATCGAATTGTGACAAGCGGTACCTGCTTGTCTAAGGGCACCTCCTTCAGACGAAAAACATCATCGACCTGAAGGGTCCAATCAACATACTCGTCTGGGTTAATTCCTCCTTTAAACTCTGGAATTTCGACCCTGAAGCCTGCTTCCCACCGATTCTGATTTTCGAAATAGGGAGGTTGATCGACATACCTTGGAAGTCCAACATCAGGCCTCTGTTGCCCTCTTCGAATTGGTGGTGCCTCCAGATTTTCGAAACCCCTCTCCCTACCTCCATCAATTTCATCACGCTCCTCCACTCGAAGGGGTTGGGCACGATCTGCACCTCCAGCCGCGCCATCATCGCCTGCATGGTTTGCATCATCTGTTGCATCACCTGGTGCTGGTCTCGCATGGCGTCTTGCATAGCATCTCTCACGGCGTCTCTCAGGGATTGATCGTTGTTCTTCTGCTCCATTGGATCAAATTTCGGTTAGGGTTGATATTTGGGTTTGGAAGGAATGGATCAAGGCGGTAATGGAAGGAATGGATCAAGGCTCTGATACCAAGTTGATGCAGGGCGATATTCAAAACGCCTGCAACTCAAGAACGATCTAATCTGCGAGAAAAGAATTCGTCCAGGTTTGGTTCGAATCTTGACAAGAAAAGGGGAAAATTTCGAATTTTGATCACTCTCAATCCGAAATTTAAAGGAAGAGCAATTGAATTTTCAATTCAATTGTTTTGAATCAGAAAAAAAAAGAAAACATTCATCTTTATTCAAGAGGAAAAAAAAGAAAATCTAAAACAGCGTCTTTCTTCTCTGCCTCTGACGGCCGCCCAAAACCAACTTAAATAAGAGAGAAAACCCTAACATCATAAGTTCAAAAAATTACAACTATGCCATTAAAAACGAAAACAGGCCCAAAACTCCTATCAGACGAGCCCGGATGGCCAAAATCCACAGCAGCTCATTGCCAACGGCAATGACTTTGAATCAGCAGTCCGTTTCCATGTGACCAGCCAAGTTTGGGCCCAGTCCGACACATAAAATTTCAAGCCCGTTTGTTCTGCAACCTCTTGGACCTTCGTAGATTATCTGGTGTGGTCTTCCCTGACGTGGCCTGCTGACTCTGGGTTGCTGGTACAGGAACATTCAAGGACTGGTTCGACTGACCCGAACTCTGGTATGAACTGATGTCCTCATCAGATAGGGCGATGAAAGAACTGAGCAAGAGATGACTACTTTCAGACCTGAGTGGTGGAGTCATGGAGATATGTGAGCCATGTCAGATGGGGAAGTAAAGGAGTGTGCAGTTCTTAATCAGCACAGCTAGGAGTGCAGAACCCCTGAAGTTAGTACACATATATTTGGGGACCAGCCCCAGTTTCTGCAAGGAATGGGGCCAGATACTTTTTTACCTTGATAGATGATTTCTCAGGAAAGCAGTGGATCTACTTCATGAAGGAGAAATCAGAGGTCTTCACCAAGTTCAGAATTTGGAAGGCTGAGGTGGAGAAGGAGCAGGGTAGGAGTGTGAAGTGTCTGAGGTCAAACAGTGGAGGGGAATATACCAGCAGGGAGTTCCAGAGATTTTGTGAGGAGTGGGGCATCAAAAGGCACTTTTCGGTGATGAAAACTTCTCAACAGGAAGGGATGGCTGAGAGAATGAACAGAATACTGTTGGAAAATGTAAGGTGCTTGAGGCTACAGGCAGGGTTTCCAAAGATGTTCTAGGTTGACGCAATAGATGTAGCCAGCTACTTGGTCAATCGGTCACCGCACACCAGGTTGGATGGAGGCATTCCAGAGGAGATATGGTCTAGAGGAAAGATAAGCCTAAGCCATCTGAGGTGTTTGGATGCACAGCATATGTGCATGTTGGTGCTGGGGAGCGGAGTAAGTTGGACGACAGGTTTAAGAAGATGGTCTTCCTAGGCTCCCGCATGATATCAAGGGGTATCGGCTGTGGGACCCCTTAGAGAAGAAGGTTGTCATCAGTAGGGATGTGACCTTCAATGAGAGCTCGATCCTTTGAAGCAGAGATGGTACAGATGCACAGCAGGGACTACAAGAGGTGGAACATGATAATACTACTCAGATGACTTCCTACACAGTCGTGCCATTTGCTAGTGGACCAGGAGAATTTAAGATTTAGGTGGAGAGGACTGATAGAGGGGTCAAAAGCTAGGAAGTTCAGCAGGATGCAGCTGAGCAGAGAACTCAGGAGGATGCAGCTGGGCAGGGGACCGATACTGGGATCGCACTGCATAGGTCCAGGAGAAACGTGCGACCACCAGTTCGATACGGCTTCGAGGATTCGATGTCATATACTCTAGTGACAACGAATGGAGATCCTTACACCTATGAGTAGGCTGTGGAGAGCCAGAACAGCTAGGACAGAGATAGGTGGGTCCAGGCTATGGCAAGAGATGCAGGCTATGGCAGAGGAGATGAGTCTCTTTACAGGACTGGTACGTGGCAGGTGGTCCAGCTGCCATAAGGAAAGAAACCCATTGATTGCAAATGGGTTTATCAGCGCAAGAAAGGGCCTTCAGAGCAAGAAGGTATTAGGTACAAAGCATGACTAGTGGCCAGAGGATACTTTTGGGAGGAAGGCTTCGACTACAAAGCAGATGGAAGAAGGTGAAGTGGAGCTGATGAAGGTACATACCAAGGAGAATCCAGCAATACATTGACTTTCATGAGACAACTTTCATAGGGATTGCAGCTGATGGACACGGTGGACGTGCTGAGGCCTTGAAAGCACCAAGATGGAGATTGTTGGGCCTGATGTGGTGCTATCAAGGCCCAGGGGGGCTAACTTGTATTGGGCTGGGTTTCAGTCCAAGGGTTGAGATTAAATCAAGTTATGGGTGTACACAGGCTTGGGGATTAGTTTAATCTTATTAGATTAGTCCATGGGAGTTTTTGTTGAGTCTAGGCCTGGCCCACTTCGTGGATGTATTTAAACTCTAGTTTCTAGGGTTTGAAGGAATAAAGAACAGATTCTTTTCTTCCAGAAATTTCTTCTCTCATCACATAGTGGCAGCCCTATCTTCTTCTCTCTATCTCTCTCCTTTATCTTCTCTCCATGTCCGGATCCAACGTTTGGCTACGCGTGAAGGCAAGGCTTCAAATCCACGGTGGAGGCTACGTGAAGCGGGTGTTCATGAGGAGAAATCATCACGTCTTCACGTACATGAGAAGAGGAGGCCTCACATTTGTGGTTTCTTGAAAGAAGACGTCCTCTTTACAACTTTAGTGAAGAGGCTTTGTGGTTTCTTGAAAGAAGACGCCCAGGTCATCACGTGAAGGGGGAGGGAAATTCCAAGTCAAAACAAAGTCAAAGGTGGTCAACTCCTCTGAGGAACTTGTGGAGGAGCATGAAGGAAGATCTCACGCAACGAAGTGGAAGCATCTTGAAAGCAGAAGCCAATGGCCTCTATTTGGGAAAGAGGAATTAATTCCAGTGTGCGGGCTTTAAAGAAGAAAGGAGGAATTAATTTCAGTGCAATTAATTTCAGTGCCAATAAAATCCCTTTTTAAGAAAAGAAGCTGTGGTGATTTGAACTCTGGTTCAAAGGATTCAAGGACAGTAACAATCTGATCGTTGGTAACAGGATTAGAAATCCTTGGTTCTTGTTCAACGGAGAATCCCACTGCTGTTCATCAAGGACTAAACCCCAATAATTTTAAGACTCAGGCTCGATCAAAATGTTTGATTGGTACCAATTGGGTCAATCTCACTATTCAAGCTCGGTCAATAAGCCTAATTGCCAGCAATTAAGTCAAGTTTTGTACTTGAACTCAACCAAAGCTATGCCTTTTCTGCTTCAAAATCTATCACCATGGGACTCTTGAAACCTTAGAAATCAAGGTGATTGAAAGAAGGAAGAGCTGCCCCCTTAGCCGATAATGAGGTGACAGCTTTAAAAGAAATACTTTCTGGTGACATCCACCAAATCCAAGCTGATGGAGTGAAAAGAGAATCCCATGATTCTCCATGAAGTTCAAAGTCTTCTTGATAATCTTGAAGTGGCAACAGAACCTTGAAGTTCACTTATAGCACTTGGTGCCTAAAGATTTGATCTCAAGTTTTATCTAGTCAGATCAAGTCAGATTGGTTTCGATGGACCTAGATCAAGCTATATGGAGCCTAATGTAGCAAACTCAAGCTAAATCAATCTTGATGGAATTGGATTAGCCCAAATTAAGCTTCAAGTCAAGTCCAAAAGGGAGACTTATTCCCAACTCAAGCCCAAATCGAACCCTACTCTCAAATCGAGCCCAAGCGAGCTCAAAAAGGGATCTCTACTCTTAGATTGAGTTTGAGTCCAGCTCAAAGGAAAGTTCTGCTTCTAAATCAAACTTAAGTCAAGTCCAAATGGAAGACTTCATCCTAGATCAAGCTCAAATCGAGTCTAAATGAAAGTCCTATTTCCATATTAAGATCGAAAAGAGCTCAAGAAGAGCCCTAGTCATAGATCAAGTCCAAGCAAGCTTAAAATAGGAGCTCTACTTTTAGATTGAGTCAAGTGCAGAGGAAGGTTCTGCTTATAAATTGAGCTTAGATCAAGCCTAGAGAGGCCCTACTCTTAGATAGAGTTTGAGTGAAGTCCAAAAGAGAGTTCTACTCTTAGATTGAGTCTAAATCGAGTCCAAAGGGAGCCTTGCTCATAGATACAGCCCAAGTAAGCTAAAAAGGGAAGCTTTGATCTCAGATCAAGCGAATATTGAAGCTTTGATCTAACAAAGGCTTAAATTTTTACTCCAAATTATTGGAGCCTTGCTTCATTGAAGCCTTAGAGCCATTCTCCATTAATCTTTTGTAGCCCTACTCTATTAAAGATTCAAAGTCATGTTCCATTGAAAAAGACTTGGAGTCTTGTTCCATTAAAATCTTAGAGCTTTGTTCCACTAAAATTTTGGAGCTCTACTTTGCTAATCTTTGGAACCTTACTCTATTAAAGTTTGAGGCTCTACTCCACCAAAGATTTGGAGCCTCGCTTCATTAAAGATCGGAGCCTTGTTCCTCTATTAAAGAAGATTTAAAACTTTACTCTATCAAGATTTTAGAGTCTCGCTCCATCCAAGATTCAAAGCCTCATTCTATCAAGACTAGAACGTTACCCCATTAAAACTCTAAAGCCTTACTCCATTGAAACTTTCGAGCCTTGCTCTGTTAAAATTCTAGAGTTCTGCTCTACTAAAGACTTAGAGTCTTGCTTCCTTAGATTCTATGGTATTACTCTTTTAAAGATAATTTACCAAAGTCATGTTAATGATGGGTCACCTTTATTACCTCCAAATACTATTAAATTGGAGATAATATGAACAAAACATGGCCAGATGAGGTTCAAACCTAGAATTAAAAGGAGGACAAATATGGAGGAAAAACGAAGACAAATATATGGCATTAAACTTGAATCATAAAAGAACAATAATATCACTTTGAACTATTGTAACACAAAATAAATATAAATGATAATAAAAAATCTTTTTCATGTGTATGTGTCTATATATATATATATATATATATATTGAAAAAGCTAACAAGAGCTACAATTTTTTAATCAAAAGTTTTTCAACCATTAAGACAGAAGTATATAACAATGGGGCCTATGCCTAGTAAAAATTTAAATTTTATAAAACTTGAAAAGAAGTTAATGATAAGATGCAAAAGTTATCAAAATTAAATATTCTAACCAACACATTTTGACCTGATGGATGTTGTGATCCAAAAATGAACCTCTAAGCCTTGCCTACATATGGAGCATTACTCTAAAGATCTAAAGCTCAAAACCTTGAGCCCAAGTTCAATCTTGATATGGAGCATTGCTCCAAGGCTTGAAGCAACCCGCAACAGCCCAATACCCCGAGACCTTTGAATCTCAATGTCTAAGTCTAGAATAGGCTCAAGCCTAATTTTCACATGGGGTATGACTTAAGGGCCCGAAGTAGCTTATTTCGAACCGGTATCTTTTAACTCTCAAGGTTTAAAGTAGGCTATGGTGGCCTATGACGAAATCTTTTTAGGGGAGAGAATTTAATACCATAACCCTTCGTATATCAATTGAAAGCTGAACAAAAATTATATAGTAAAAATTTGTGAGTAAGTTCATCTTTTGGACGTCCAACATCAGGTTAGCTTTGCAATATATATTGAATTACCCAAAACACATATTGCAATTTAGAAAGCATATATCAATATTAATGAACTTTCAGTAAATTATGAAACTACTATTCCATGAACCATAATTTAAAGATGTTTTTTTCTTGAATTTTATTCAAGTTTTTATACTTCTTTCATTCGGAAGCTCATGTTAGCATTTCATTTTATATGGCCCATATGGATATATGATTGATTTATCATTTATTTATTCTAAATGATAATTATGATATCTGATTTTATCAGATAACCTCTCTTTGATGGAAAGAGAAACTTATCGTATTATCAGATTGGTCCTCTCTTATATATATATATATATATAAATCTATTTGACTATCAAAGCAGATAAAGAAGAGAATTAGGAAAGAAGAAGAAACTCAATCTGCCGTTAACATATACTCATCCTCTCGTTCCTCGTCAACGAAAAAACGAAAATCAATGGATCAAGGTATGCATTCTTGATTTATGTTTTCATATAAAAATCATTTATTCTAAGATCTTGGTCATTATGTTTATTAAAGAAGATCCTTTAATGGATCTTACATAGTATCAGAGTCTTGATTGAAAAATTTATGATTTTTTATTATGAATCTATGTTTGACGATTCTTTTATATATATATTTCTTATTATGATTGATGATTAGAGTAGTATACTTCCTTTTGATCTCCTCGCGTATGGGATTTCGATCCTAATACGGAACTCACGGAACAACTCACAGCATGGAAAGGGGAAACGTACCCTCCACCTTTCATTCTTTAATCCCTTCATTTTCCGCGGAAGCTCTTCCCTAGGATTGAAAACAATGACAGAAGGCCAGGAAGGCCAGAAGGGGAGTTATAGGGAAAGAAAAAAATAACGGGGAAGTTGGATCGGTTCCAGGCAGCACGGTGTTCATGCGGTTCACGAAACCGGTGGAGGAGAAGACGTAGGATTCTAGCAAGATTTTTTTTTAAAAAAAAGGGCTTCATGGAAGCATGCGTGGGATTCCATTGTGGGATTCCAGCAAGATTTCAAAAAAGGGCTTCACGGAAGCCTTGTTACGTGGGATTCCATGGAAACGAAAAAGCCTCTTTCCAAGGATTTGTAAAAATAAAATAAAATAAAAGTTACCTGATTTGAACCTTGGACCAACAGATTTAAGGATAAGGATATTACTATTCCATCAATTTAATCTTAACAACAAAAGATAAAAGCCTAGGACATTTCTTTTTCGAGAAGATTCTCCTAAAATTTATGTTTTACTCTCTAATATTTATGAGATTAATGTTTTGAAAAAATATTACAGTAAAATTATGTGGGTGCATTCATAATATATTATCATTAATTAAATTTGATATCTATATTATGTAATTTGTTAGTCACCAAAGTGGTCAAATTTGAAAGTTTATAGGTATCAAATTTAATTAAATAATTTAATTACTCATAATTATGTGATGCTTATAAATGAATGACATAATTATTTAATGTTATGAGTATATTGAAGTTCATTGATTATAAATATTTAAGGGTCGCCCAAAGGTTGACTAGTTATTTTATAATTATGAACATATTTATAAATATGTTTAGCATATCTAAAGATAGCAAACATATCTAATTTGAGTATATATAATTGCCAAGTATGTAAAATTAAAATTAAGCATCAATTATGTTTATTGTTGTATCACCCAAAGGAGAACTTCAATATGCACTTATTATTTACTTGATGGAATATGAATAATATTACTCAAAGCATTAATATGTGAGCATGTTTTCTATATTTGCAGCAACTATTTATGTTTCTCTTCATTCGCAATCTATGTCTCTTCAAACTTTTAATGGGCTTAATTTCTCTGAATGGCGCGAACAAGTTAGTTTCATCTTGGTGTTCTTGATCTTGATTTGGCACTCATAAATGAGAAACTCACTGCTCTTACTGACTCTAGCAGTGCTAAACAGAGGTCTTTTCATAAGTCTTGGGAAAGATCAAACAGACTTAGCCTAATGTTCATGCGAATGACTGTAGCAAACAATATCAAGTCCACAATTCCTGCTACTGAAATTGCTAAGGAATTTTTGAAGTTTGTGGAAGCGCGTTCCCAATCTGACTCTGCTGATAAGTCACTTGTTGGGACATTGATGAGTACTTTAACCAACATTAAGTTTGATGGTTCTCATACTATGCATGAGCATGTTATTGAAATAACAAACATAGCAGCAAGACTAAAGACTATGGGATTGAAAGTGAATGAGAATTTTCTTGTGCAATTCATTATCAATTCATTGCCTCCTGAGTATGGTCCATTTCACATGAGTTATAACACTATGAAGGATAAGTGGAATGTGAATGAACTACAAAGTATGCTCATTCAAGAGGAAGCAAGAATTAAGAAACATGGAAATCATTTTATTAATCTCATGGGTCAACAAGGAGCTAGAAAGAAATCAAAGAAATATAAGAAAGGAAAGAGCAAGCAACGACCACTAAAGATAAATGGGTCATTTGCTCAAATCCACAAGAAGGAACAAATGGATGATAAGTGTCACTTTTGCAAAAAGCATGGACACTATCAGAAAGATTGCCTGAAACGTAAGGCATGGTTCAAAAAGAAATGTAAGCCTACGGCTTTTGTATGTTTCGAATCAAACCTAACAGAAGTTCCTTATAATACTTGGTGGATTCATACTGGTTGTACCACTCATGTTTCTAATACGATGCAGGGATTTCTTACGATCCAAACCATAAACCCAAATGAAAACTTTGTCTCAATGGGAAACAGAGTCAAAGTTTCAGTTGAAGCTGTTGGAACCTATCGTTTGATTCTAGACACTGGACATCATTTAGATCTTTTTCAAACACTTTATGTCCCTTCTATTTTTGTAATTTAGTTTCTTTATCCAAACTTGACTCAGTTGGATATTCTTTTAAATTTGGAAATGGATGTTTCAGTTTGTTTAAACACAATCATCTTATTGGTTCTGATATTCTTTCTGATGGTTTGTACAAATTTAAGCTTGATAGTCTTTTTGCTGAGACATTGTTAACCTTGCATCATAATGTTGGTACTAAACGTGGTTTAGTAAATGAACAATCAGCTTACTTATGGCATAAACGTTTGGGTCATATATCCAAAGAAAGAATTGAGAGATTAGTAAAGAATGAAATCCTTCCCGATTTAGATTATACTAATCTTGGGATTTGTGTGGATTGTATTAAAGAAAAATACATAAAACAGATAATCAAGAAAAGTACCACAAGAAGTAAACAACTCCTTGAAATTATACACACCGATATATGTGGGCCTTTTGATGTTCCATCTTTTGGCGGAGAAAAGTATTTTATCACCTTTATTGATGATTTTTCACGTTATGGCTATGTCTATTTATTGCATGAAAAATCTCAATCAGTAAATGCTCTAGAAGTGTTTATCAATGAGGTTGAAAGACAACTAGACAGAAAAGTAAAAATTGTTAGGTCTGATAGAGGTGGTGAATATTATGGAAAGTATGATGAATCTGGATAATGCCCTGGTCCATTTGCCAAATTCCTTGAAAAGCATGGCATATGTGCTTAATACACAATGCTTGGAACACCAGAATAAAATGGTGATGCAGAAAGGCGTAATCGAACTCTAATGGACATGGTTAGGAGTATGTTAAGCAATTCATCATTACCCTATTATTGTGGATGCATGCTTTAAAGACCGCTATGTATTTGCTAAATAGGGTTCCTAGTAAGGCAATTCCAAAGACTCCTTTTGAACTGTGGACAGGAAGGAAACCCATTTTGAGGCATTTACATGTTTGGGGTTGCTCGGCGGAAGTAAGGATTTACAATCCACATAAAAAGAAGTTGGACTTAAGAACAACCAGTGGTTTCTTCATTGGTTATCCAGAAAGATCAAAAGGGTATAAATTTTATTGTCCTAACCATAGTACAAGAATTGTTGAATCTGGAAATGCAAGGTTCATTGAGAATAATGAAATTAGTGGGAGTTTGAAACCATATAAAGTGGAAATTCAAGAAGTTAAGGTGCAAGTTTCTTCACCTATAACTTCTTCTCAAGTTATTGTTCCTAGAGTTGTTGAACCTTTTAATAACTTTCAAGAACAACAAATTAATGATCAAACACCACAGAATGATGATATTACTAATGAACTTGCAATAAATGAACCCAATGAAGTAGCATTAAGAAGGTCTCAACGACAAAGAAGAACCGCTATTTCTGATGATTATGTAGTTTATCTACAAGAATCAGATTTTGATTTGGGTATTAATGATGATCCAGTTTTTTTTTCACAAGCCATGCAAAGTGCTAATTCATCTAAATGGTTAGATGCTATGCAAGATGAGTTAAAATCAATGGATTACAATGCAGTCTGGGATCTTATTGAATTGCCTGAAGGTTGTAAAAGAGTTGGGTGTAAATGGGTCTTTAAGACCAAACATGACTCAAATGGCAATATTGAATGTTGTAAATCCAGACTTGTTGCCAAAGGTTTTACTCAAAAATGTGGCATTGACTACACAGAGACCTTTTCTCCAGTCTCTAAGAAAGACTCATTTAGAATTATTATGGCACTGGTAGCTCATTATGATTTAGAGTTGTATCAAATGGATGTGAAAACCGCCTTTCTAAATGGAAGTTTGAATGAAGAGGTTTATATGGACCAACCTGAAAGTTTTTTATTTGAAGGAAAGGAACACATAGTGTGTAAACTGAAGAAGTCAATCTACGAACTTAAGCAAGCTTTCCGACAATGGTATCTTAAGTTCAATGATATCATTACATCCTTTGGATTTAAAGAAAATACCGTTGATCGGTGTATATATCTGAAGGTCAGTGGGAGCAAAATCATATTTTTGATTTTGTATGTTGATGATATCTTGCTAGCTACTAATGACCTTGGCCTATTGTATGAGACCAAAATTTTCTCTCTAAGAACTTTAAAATGAAAGATATGGGTGAGGCATCATATGTGATAGAAATCGAAATATTTTATGATAGATCACAAGGAATGTTAGGTTTGTCTCAGAATGTATATATTAATAAAGTTCTTGAGAAATTCAATATGAACAAATGCTCTGCAAGTGTTGTTCCAATTCAGAAGGGAGATAAATTCAGCCTTATGCAATGTCCAAAGAATGAATTGGAATGCAAACAAATGGAAGAAATACCTTATGCATCAATTGTTGGTAGCTTAATGTATGCTCAGACATGTACTAGGCCAGACATTAGTTTTGCTGTCGGGATGCTAGGCAGATATCAAAGTAATCCAGGAATAGATCATTGGAGAGCTACAAAGATGGTACTAAGGTATTTGCAAGGAACAAAGAATCACATGCTTACCTACAGAAGATCTAATGATCTTGAGGTCAAGGGATATTCAAACTCAGATTTTGCTGTATGTGTTAATACTAGAAAGTTCATATTTGGCTATTTGTTCCTTTTAGCTGAAGGAGCAATTTCATGGAAAAGTGCGAAGTAGTCTGTCATTGCTGCATCTATTATGGAAACTGAGTTTGTGGCATGCTTTGAGGCCACAATTCATGGTTTATGGCTGCGAAATTTTATTTCAGGACTTGGGGTTGTCGACAGTATTGCTAAGCCGCTGAAAATTTATTGTGATAACTCTGCAGCAGTCTTCTTTTCTAAAAATGACAAGTATTCAAAGGGTGTTAAACATATGGAATTGAAATACTTTGTCGTTAAAGAAGAAGTAACAAAGAGTGTCAATTGAACATATTAGCATCAATCTCATGATTGCAGATCCGCTGACTCAAGGGTTGCCGCTAAAGACATTTCATGAACATGTCGAAAGAATGGGCATTATTGAAAACCATTAGTGATGTTATGTTTAAAGCTTTATGTTCCTTATGTATTTGACACTCTAAACTCAATTAATTATTGTTTCTGAATTACTTATGGATCCTATTTACTTATGCTAGTATATATACATAAATGAATTATGAGAATATTAATAGGATTTGTCTTTGATAAAGACATCATTGTTAGACCTTATTACAATTCCCATTATAGGTCATGTTAAGTATAGAACTAGTAATGTGATACATGGAAGGGAGTACGTCGAATAATAGCATACAACCGCCATGATCCTTATTAGTTTTTGCTTAATGATGATTTTATGTTTGACCAATATTATGAAGGATTAGCTTCTATTATGCACATTATAATTAATTATTAAACCAGTATGTTTAATATCTCACATGAGCCAAGTGGGAGAATATTAGCATTTCCTTTATGTGGCCCACGTGGATATATGATTGATTTATCATTTATTTATTCTAAATGATAATTATGATATCTGTTTTATCAGATATTTAAATTTAAATGATAATGATGATTTAATAAAGCTAATTTCCTATTGGTTTATCTTTGAGAAGTTATTATCTGATAACCACTCTATGATGGAAAGAGAAACTTCAGATTGGTCCTCTCTCTCCTATATATATAAGTCTGTTGACCCAATTATTGATTTTGATGATTAACAAAACTATTTGAGTATAACATTTGAAGTTACTAATGATTTGGTTAAGCTTTTCAGTTTATGATTTGATTTATTAATCAAAATCACAAGACAAATCAAGTTCTAGTTCGAATCTAATGTCAAGGTAAGATTGCAGACATTAGAGTCGATACATGGAATTGCATAGTCAACTTCGGAAATCGGCACAGACTTAGAGTCGACACCTGAACTGTTAGAGCCGACTCCAACAGAAAGACAGAATGATGGTTTTTCTGGTCATGACTTAGAGTCGACACCTGGACTGTTAGAGTCGACTCTAGAGAATTTTTGTGTCGACTCCAGAAAAGTCAGAGACGACTCCAGATCGAGCGGATTGGAGATTTTCGATTTAGAGCGACTCCAGAAAAGTTAGAGTCGACTCCAGATTGTTAGAAACGACTCCAAAACTGTCAGAACATCTCTAAACTTTATTTTTATCCTTTTTAATCCCAACGGCTATTACCCTATTTGGTTCTAATCCTTCTTACACTTGTTTCTAACGGATAGTTTTCAGCTATTTATGGATTAAGAAGGGTCTATAAGAAGGGGTTTTTGTTGTATCCAGAAAAAAAAAAGGAGACAAGAAGAGAGGAAAAATAGAGAAATAAGAAAAACAAGAGTGAAATTCATCAGAAAATCAAAAGAGAAAAGAGGGAAGATTCGAAAGGAAAGATTATACTGATTTCCCAACAGAAAAGAGAGAGATTCCTAGCTTTCTTGTTTTATTTTGAAGAAATCTCAAAGAAGAAGCAAGCCCTAGTTTTTGATCTTCTGAGCTTCAAGAGCATCTAAAGGAAGATCCACTCAAGGAAGAGAAGAAGCAAGCCACCAAGATCTGCAAATCAGGCTTTGATTCCTATCTCTTTATTTGTTCTATTATTGTATATTTGCTCATTGGAGGAGCTTTGATTTGTAAAACGTTATTGTTTGCTGGGTCAATCAGGGGATTGATTCAGTTGAGGCTGTTAGCCTTGTGCAAGCAGTTGCTTGTGTTGTAAGGTTGTGTGCTGGTGAGCCTTGAAAACCAGCTGGGTTCGTTGTGCACCCGGAAAACAATAAGTTGAGTTGTGAGCTTGTACTCTGCTGTAATCAGATTGATTATAGTGTGGACCCAAGAGGTACTTGGGAGTGGATGTAGGTGTAGGTACACCGAACCACTATAAAATTTTGTGTTTGCGTGATTGTTTCCTTGTCTCTAACTCTCTATCTGTGCATACTCTGTTTTAATTCTGTACATCTAAGTTTTCACTTCCGCTGGGGGATTATTTTTAAAAGAGTTTAATTTTTGAAAAACCCAATTCACCCCCCTCTTGGGTTGCTATCTGGACCAACAATTGGTATCAGAGCTAGTGCTCATTTGATTTGATCTAACGATCAAGAGTCAAAGATCCACATGGCAACTCAAGCTGGTTCATCTTTTTCCGAAGGCCAATCTACTAATAGACCACCCTTGTTTAATGGTTTAAACTATGGTTATTGGAAGGCTAGAATGAAAATTTTCATTCAAGCACTTGACTATGATCTATGGAGCATTATAGTCAATGGACCACACACACCCACTGCTAGAGTTAATGGCATGGAGATTCCTAAACGGAAACGGAATGGGATGAACATGATAAAAAATTGGCACAACTTAATGCCAAAGCAATGAATGTTTTATACTGCTCATTAGATGCAAATGAATTCAATCGTATATCTATTTGCATTTCTGCTAAGGAAATCTGGGATAGACTTGAGGTTACCCATGAGGGAACAAATCAAGTCAAGGAATCCAAGATTAACATGCTAGTTCATAAGTATGAATTGTTTAAAATGGATGCATGTGAATCTATTGCTGATATGTTACAAGATTTACTGATATAGTTAATGGTTTAAAAAGTTGGTAAATCTTATGATAATTCTGATCTTGTGAGGAAGGTTTTGCGTTCCTTGCCTAGGACTTGGGAAGCTAAAGTGACTGCAATACAAGAGGCAAAGGATCTAAGTACCCTACCCCTAGAAGAATTATTGGGATCCTTGATGACTCATGAGCTTCAAATTAAGCAACATGTTGATGATGATGAGTCAAAGAAGAAGAGGACTATGGCTCTTAAGATTTCTGAATATATGGAAGAGCCTCATGAATCTGAAGATGAAAGTGATGATGAGGACATGGCACTCATCACAAGGAAATTTAAAAGATTCATGAAGAAGAAGAAGTTTGAAAAGAAAAAGCCCTTTGCAAGAAAAGATGAGGACAAGGGCAAAGAAAAAGAAGTTATTTGTTTTGAATGCAAGAAGCCGGGTCACTTTAAATCTGAATGCCCACAACTAAAGAAAGGCACCCGGAATTCAAAAAGAAGGCAATGATGGCCACATGGAGTGATTCGGAAAGCTCAAGTTCCGAAGAGGAAGAAAAGAGTGAAATGGCCAATCTATGCTTCATGGCGGACAATGATGAGGTAAGTCCGAGTTTTCTTGATGACTTTACTTTCGATGAATTGCATAGTGCTTTTTATGAATTAATGGATGATTTTGCAAATTAAGTTCAAAGAACAAAGATTGAAAATCAAATGCAAAAACTATCTTAGAAAATGAAAAGCATGTTGTAGAAAAAGAACTTTTGATAAAAAAAATGAAAGCTTGAAAAATGAAGTTGATAGACTTAAACCTATAGTTGATAAATTTACTTTAAGCTCTATCAAACTTAATATGATTTTGGATAATCAAAAAGCTGTTTTTGATAAAGCTGGATTAGGATATAATCCACTTAAAAAGCAAAAATCTTTGAAAATATTTTTGTACATGCTGAAAAATCATCAAATATTACTTGTTTTAAATGTGGAAACAAAGGACATAAATCTTATATGTGTAAATCTCCACATAATAAAAAAAAAGATGATTTGGGTTCCCAAAGGAACAATATTTAATGCATCTAACCATGAAGGACCCAAGAAGGCTTGGGTACCTAAAATTAAGACATGAATGTTTTGCAGGAGTGTCTTGCAGCCATCAGACTGAAAAGAAAATGGTACCTGGATAGTGGTTGCTCAAGACACATGACGGGTGACAAAGATCAATTCATCACCCTTGAATCAAAAAGAGGTGGAGTAGTTACTTTTGGTGATAATGGTCAAGGCCATATCATGGGTATTGGTAAGATTCAAATTACTCCATCTACTCATATTGATAATGTTTTATATGTCGATGGACTTAAACATAATTTGATAAGTATTAGCCAACTGTGTGACAAAGGTTTCAAAGTTTCCTTTGAAGCTTCTGTTTGCACTGTTACTAATCCCATTGATAATAGCATTATTCTGTTGGTAAACGTTATGGCAATGTGTACTTAATTGATTTGAGTAATTTATCTCCAAGTAATCATTGCTTAGTTGCTAATAATGCTAAGATGAATGAGATTGGTTGGCTATGGCACCGTAGATTAGGTCATGCAAGCACACACCTAATTTCTAAACTATTGAAAATGGATTAGTTAAAGGTATTCCTAGCTTAAATTTTGAAAATAATCGAATATGTGATGCATGTCAATTTGGAAAACAAACAAGAACTTCTTTCAAATCTAAGAATGTTGTTTCAACTACTAGGCCACTAGAGCTACTACACATGGACCTTTTTGGACCTACTAGAACCACAAGTCTAGGAGGAAAGAAATATGGTCTAGTGATAGTAGATGATTACTCTAGATTCACTTGGGTAATGTTTTTGGCTCACAAAGATGAGACTTTCTCAATATTCATGAAATTCGTTAAGAAAGTCACAAATGAGAAAAACACTACCATAGTGTCTATTAGAAGTGATCATGGAACTGAATTTGAAAATCACTTATTTGAAAAATTCTGTTTTGAAAAAGGCATACATCATAACTTTTCAGCACCTAGAACACCACAACAAAATGGAGTTGTAGAAAGAAAGAATAGGACTTTAGAAGACATGGCCCGTACCATGCTATGTGAAAGCCAACTTCCAAAATATTTTTGGGCGGAAGCTATAAACACAGCTTGTTACATTCTAAATAGAGCCCTAATTAGACCTATCCTTAAGAAAACTCCCTATGAACTATGGAACAATAGGAAACCAAATTTAAGTTATTTTCATGCATTTGGTTGTAAATGTTTTATTCATAACAATGGTAAGGATAATCTTGGGAAGTTTGATGCAAAGTCTGATGAAGGTATTTTCCTAGGATATTCTACATCTAGCAAGGCATATAGAGTATTTAATAAGAAAAGCTTAGTTGTAGAAGAATCCATTCATATAGTGTTTGATGAGTCTTTAGCATCAAGTTCAGATAAAATTGATGATGAGGAAGATACATCTTTGATTGAAAGAGGTATTGAAAAATTAAATGTATCTTCAGATCAAGAACCTGAAGCTAAGGATGATGACTCACCTAAGGATGATGGTATTGATACTGCTCATAATGATAAAGATCTACCTAGAGATTGGAGATATGCTTATGGTCATCCTAAGGACCTAATCATAGGTGATCCATCTCAAGGTGTAAGGACTAGATCATCAATGAGAAATATCAATAATCATCTTGCATTTGTATCTCATATAGAACCTAAAACTATAGAGGAAGCTGAGAAAGATAGTTATTGGATGTTAGCAATGCAGGAAGAGTTAAACCAATTCACTAGAAATCAAGTCTGGACCCTAGTTGAAAGACCTAAAAATCACCCTATAATAGGATCTAAATGGGTATTTAGAAATAAATTAGATGAAAATGGCATAGTAATTAGAAACAAAGCTAGATTAGTTGCAAAAGGATATAATCAAGAAGAAGGTATAGATTTTGATGAAACTTTTGCACCTGTTGCTAGATTAGAAGCCATTAGGCTACTACTTGCATTTGCATGTCATATGAATTTCAACTTATTTCAAATGGATGTTAAAAGTGCATTTTTAAATGGTTTTATAAATGAGGAAGTTTATGTTGAACAACCTCCTGGTTTTGAAGATCATGAATTTCCAAACCACGTCTTCAAATTACACAAAGCACTTTATGGTTTAAAGCAAGCACCTAGAGCATGGTATGATAGATTGAGTAAATTTTTGATTGAAAATGATTTTTCTAGAGGAAATGTTGATAAAACTTTGTTTTTAAAAAGAAAAGAAAAGGATTTATTAATTGTTCAAATTTATGTTGATGACATTGTATTTGGTGCTACTAACAATCTCCTTTGTCAAGAATTTGCTAAGTTAATGCAGGGAGAATTCGAGATGAGCATGATGGGAGAACTCAACTTCTTCCTTGGACTTCAAATCAAACAAGAGAAAGCGGGGATTTTCATCAACCAAACAAAGTACACAAAGGAAATACTCAAGAAGTTTGGTATGGAATCTGCTAAACCTCTTGGTACGCCAATGAGTCCCTCATGCAAGCTGGACAAGGATGAAGAAGGTAAGAAAGTAGATCAGAAGCATTACCGAGGTATGATCGGATCACTTCTTTACTTAACTGCAAGTAGGCCAGATATTATGTTTTCTGTTTGCCTATGTGCAAGATATCAATCTAATCCTAAAGAATCACATTTATTTGCTGTTAAAAGAATCTTTAGATACTTAAATGGAACTAAAAATGTAGGATTATGGTATTCTAGAGACTCAACTTTGAAGTTGATTGCTTATTCTGATTCTGATTATGCTGGTTGTAAATTAGATAGGAAGAGTACAAGTGGTGCATGCCAACTTTTAGGAAGTAACTTAATCTCTTGGTTTAGCAAGAAGCAAAATTCGGTTGCATTATCCACTGCTGAGGCAGAGTATGTTGCAGCTGGAAGTTGCTGTGCTCAAATCCTTTGGATTAAGCGACAACTTGAAGATTATGGTATCACACTTGATAAAATTCCTATTAGATGTGATAACACTAGTGCAATTAATCTAACGAATAATCCAATCCAACACTCTAGAACTAAACACATAGAAATTAGACATCACTTTATCAGAGAACATGTTTCCAACAATGATGTTTTTCTTGAATATGTGAATACTAATGATCAATTAGCTGATATTTTTACCAAACCATTAAGTGAAGAAAGATTTTGTTATCTTAGAGGAGAATTAGGAGTTTGTGATCCTTTAGAATGACTTTCTGAAACTCTTAAGGACAACAACTATCTAGACTTCATCAATTTCTTGAAAATCCTCTATGTTCAATAAGGAAATTTATCTAAAATTTGATTCATTGTTTCCCCAATTGTTAAGGGACACTTGTCTAGAGTTTGATGATCAATTTGATCAGTTTCAGATCCTTGAAATTCAAATTTTCACTGAAACTATTGTGGAGTCGACACCTTCAGTCTGTGGAGTCGACACCTTCCTATTTGATGTTCTGTCTGGGCAATTAGAGCCGACACTTGCTTCTGCAGAGCTGACTCTAATTCGGGCGCTGACAGATTTTCTGGTTCGGAGCCGACACCTCGCTTTGCGGGAGTCGACTCTAAGTGAACCTAGGTCAAAATATAAGGCGGAGTCGACACCTATACGAACTCTATCATCTCCAAATCTTCTCTAGAGTCATTCCAAACTGATTCCAACACCTCTAAACCCTTCAAATCTCTTGATTACTCATTCCATTCAAACCCTATGGCTCCTAAGAGGCGTGCTACTGTTGGTGGACCGGCGGTTCCCACGAGAGACGCACGATTCGGAGGCAAGCTTCGTCTTCATCGTCTGCCACCCGAGAGGCTTCTCCACCTTCTCATCTTTTCCACATATCGACCAATTAGCAGGTAAGGCTATCACAACCGGAAGGAAAGTTGATTTTGATTTCTTTGCTTCTGAGGATTTTGCTATTGGTCGTCAATTAAAGGAAATGGGATGGGAAAAGGCTTGTTCATTGGATATTCCTACTTACCCTGCCCTCGTAAGAGAGTTCTACAATTATTTGAGTAGAGGAGAGGGAGGTTTAGTAAGTTTTGTTAGAGGAACAAGAGTTGTAATCACTGCTGAGATCCTTGAAAATTTGTTAGAGATGCCCACTGTTGGGCTAAATGAGTATCAGCATGATGATCGAAGTGGTGCCCTATCTAGGATGCTGGGGAGAGAGGTATCTGAGTTTGAGGAGATTATGGCAAATCAATTGAACTTGGAACTCAGGCTACTTCATAACATCTGCGGGAGGATCTTATTTCCCAAGATAGGCCGATTTGAGTATGTCTCAGAGCGAGACATCTTGCTGATGGATTGCATCATCACTGGGCGGCCAGTAAATTTAGCTGTGATGATGATAGGCTATATGGCAGAGGCAGCTACCAAGAAAAGATCCACATTGCCATATGGTATGTTTCTGACTTTGGTATTTAGAAGCCAAGGTGTGTTGATCATGGATAATGAGCCACTGAGGAAACTAAGGCATACAGACTACTACAGTGTCTCTACCATTCACCGTATGGGCTTCAGAAAGGTAAATGGTATTTGGATAAAGAGAGGACAGGAGGCCATAGTTGAGGAGGCCAGAGCAGAGGACATCCCTGACCCATCTGTTGCGGGACTATCTACAACTGGACCTTCTGAGGCTGGACCAAGCACATACTCTTCACCTCCACCTCAGACATCATTTGTATCTGGGAGATTTCAGATGTGCAGATTGGTCAGCTCAGAGCATTATTAGCTGAGTATGACAGTCAGAGGAGAGATGAGATTAGTCAGATGAGAGATGACATCAGACAGTTTAAGGAGGAGATCAATTCCAGACTTGACTTGATTTCATTTTCCATTAGCCGCTTTGTAGAGTCCCTTAGTACTGAGTTTCATAAGATTTTTGAAAGGCTGGAAGGGATCGCAGATGGATCTAGAGCTTATCTAGATGCTACTGGACAATTAAAGAAAGATATAGACCTTGTTGTTACTCAAATTGAGGGTTGTCTTGAAGGCTTTAAGAAATCACAGAAAGATGAGATTATAGAACTGATAGGTCATCTGAAGAAAATTGTCTACAAACATATTTGATTGACCTTCTATTTCCTATAGTGATACCCTATCTAAGCCTATCCTACCCTAACCTATTAGAAACCTAAGATTAGCTTTTATATTCTAGTTTGTATCTTAGGATTTCTAGTTTACTATACTTTGTTAGCCTGTATTTAGAAATTTCTAATTGATATGGTACTTTACTGTGAATGTATTTTAATAGACACATGTAATGCATCTTGAATTGAAATACAATTATCTTAGCAATTACAATAAATGAAGTTTACTATCTCTATGATTGAATGAACCAACAACATCGCTCTGATAACCTACATTATTGTTTTTAAACTCACCTTATTGCTGATAACAAAAAAGGGGGAGAGAAATTTGTATATGCATAAAGGAGAGAAAGAAAGAAAATAGGGAGAGAGAATGAAAGAATATAAGATTTCAATATGTTTTAATCAATTGACATATCTCAAAAGGGGAGAGAAATTTATAAATTCTAATCAATTGGTATCAAATCGATTTCAGTTTATTTACATGTACCTTGCATAGGGGGAGTTATTTAATGCAGGGGGAGCTTAATGATTTTCTGTGTAAAGTTAAATCATCTTGATTGCTATTTATAATAGAACTCAAGTATGTTTCTAAAGTTCATTTTGAAACTTGGCATCAAATTCTCTGTTAGGAAGTTTTAAAGCTTTAACAATGTCTATAAGCTTATTTCAAATGAATTTTTAATGCATATACTCAAAGTTTTTATCATCATAAAAAAGGGGGAGATTGTTGACCCAATTATTGATTTTGATGATTAACAAAACTATTTGAGTATAACATTTGAAGTTACTAATGATTTTGGTTAAGTTTTTCAGTTTATGATTTGATTTATTAATCAAAATCACAAGACAAATCAAGTTCTAGTTTGAATCTAATGTCAAGGTAAGATTGCAGACATTAGAGTCGACACATGGAATCGCAGAGTCGACTCCGAAAATCGGCACAGACTTTAGAGTTAACACCTGGACTGTTAGAGCCGACTCCAACAGAAAGACAAACGATGGTTTTTCTGGTCACGACTTAGAGTCGACACCTGGACTGTTAGAGTCGACTCCAGAGGATTTTTGTGTCGACCCCAGAAAAGTCAGAGACGACTCCAGATCGAGCGGATTGGGGATTTTTGATTTAGAGCCGACTCCAGAAAAGTTAGAGTCGACTCCAGATTGTCAGAAACGACTCCAAAACTGTCAGAACGTCTCTAAACTTTATTTTTATCCTTTTTAATCCCAACGGCTATTACCCTATTTGGTTCTAATCCTTCTTACACTTGTTTCTAACGGATAGTTTTTAGCTATTTATGGATTAAGAAGGGTCTATAAGAAGGGGTTTTTGTTGTATCCGAAAAAAAAAGGAAGACAAGAAGAGAGGAAAAAGAGAAATAAGAAAAACAAGAGTGAAATTCATCAGAAAATCAAAAGAGAAAAGGGAAGATTCGAAAGAAAAGATTATACTGATTTCCCAACAGAAAAGAGAGAGATTCCTAGCTTTCTTAGTTCCATTTTGAAGAAATCTCAAAAGAAGAAGCAAGCCCTAGTTTTTTGATCTTCTGAGCTTCAAGAGAATACTAAAGGAAGATCCACTCAAGAGAAGAGAAGAAGCAAGCCACCAAGATCTGCAAATCAGGCTTTGATTCCTATCTCTTTATCTTTGTTCTATCATTGTATATTTGCTCATTGGAGGAGCTCTTGATTTGTAAAACGTTATTGTTTGCTGGGTCAATCAGGGGATTGATTCAGTTGAGGTTGTTAGCCTTGTGCAAGCAGTTGCTTGTGTTGTAAGGTTGTGTGCTGGTGAGCCTTGAAAATTAGCTGGGTTCGTTGTGCATCGGGAAAACAACAAGTTCGAGTTGTGAGGTTGTAAAACAACTCTGTTGTAATCAGATTGATTATAGTGTGGACCCAAGAGGTACTTGGGAGTGGATGTAGGTGTAGGTACACCGAACCACTATAAAATTTTGTGTTTGCAGTGATTGTTTCTTGTCTCTAACTCTCTATGTGTGCATACTCTGTTTTAATTCGTGTACATCTAAGTTTTCACTTCCGCTAGGGGATTGTTTTTAAAAAGAGTTTAATTTTTGAAAAACCCAATTCACCCCCCTTTTGGGTTGCTATCTGGACCAACAAAGTCTATTTGACCATCAAAGCAGATAAGGAAGAGAATTAGGAAAGAGGAAGAAACTCAATCTGTCGTTAACACATACGCAGCCTCTCGTTCCTCGTCAATGAAAAAACAAAAATCAATGGATCAAGGTACGCATTCTTGATTTATGTTTTCATGTAAAAATCATTTATTCTAAGATCTTGGCCATTATGTTGATTAAAGAAGATCCTTTAATGGATCTTACATATGCTAAATGAATTATAAATTTAATATGAGTTACGAATCTATTTTTAGATATTTATTTAATATTTATGTCATTAATTTTCTTTAGAAAATAGGAATCATCGATTAGCTTAAAGAAATTAATATTTTATTGAAAGTAGGAAATATATGAGCTTTAGGAAAAAATCTCTATAAATAGTTCCTAGTAGAAATCTTTTGATGCCAAAAATTCATCGCTAAAGTTCTTGAAGGTTTCTTCATGGCTTAAAGAGATTCTTGGCTTGTTGGGGTGTAAGGTCTCAATCTCATGATAGGTTATCAACGTAATGTTAGGTATAATTTTTTTTATTGATAGATTCTGAAGGAAATCTAATGAATTGATTTGGATTAAATATTACTCGATTGAGATATAAGTAATCTACCTTTTCTAAATATTTCATACATGTAAGTGATAATTTATATTTTTGAATACCTTACACACACATGCATATGCATGCACGCACATAAAATATTGATATCATGATTGATTCATGAATTTTTTTATAAATGTATATCTTTTACTTTTAGATGCATATGTTATTTTAAAAATTGGTCTTAGATTTTTTTAAAGCCATATATTGATTCGATTCGGATTGTAATTGATTGTGTTTTGATATAGATTTAGGAGCACAATAGCCTATGCTCGTAAACAAGCCCTAGCGATAGGGAGTGTACATTGTCGGGTGAGAACTCGGAAATAGACGTTCTTAAGATATCCTCTAATAGGAATTGTACATTGATTGATGAAAACTCGAGTATGGCAAGCTATGATGGTATAAATGCTCTACCAATAGAGAGTATATATTGATCGATGAGATCTCAGACATAGTTGGTTGGTCATGATGATTGATGATAAATTTGATTAATTGTTATGAATGATTTAAATACTTAGAAATTGTGTATATCCTCTTCTTTTCGTATTGAATATGATAGGATATCTATCTTAGTATTATATTATTTTTTCTTTTGCAGGGATCCTAATGGAGAAGTGTTGAGCAAGATAAAACTGTACCATAATTAGGATTAATTTGAATGGACCATAATGGTGACCAATGCTATATTTTAGATTATTGTAAATATATTTTGAATATAGCGGATATAAAATTTTTTTTATTGCTTAGTTTTAAGATGATATCGTGATGAATGTCTTGCATCCCTATGATATTTGGCTTTATAGATTTATAGTGCTTGTTATAGCCCTTAACTCAGGATATCGAGTTGGGTTGCGGCACTAGCAATTCCACGAAATGGGTGTTTCTTTTTTTTTTTTTTTTTTGGGCTGGTAACACTGGGTGCTTTCGGGCTCCTTAGCTTGTTGCCAGGCATGAGCTTAGGCTTTTGGGACATAATGCTTTTAAGATTACATGCCTTAACAATAGGTTTTCTATTACTGGATGTCTTCCAATGCATAAGTTGTAACCTTGGATCATAGATTTGGCGGGCCCTAGGTTTGATGAGTCTTAGCGTTTATTTGGATGGAGAGAAAACTAGGAAGAAAAGAAAAAAACTATGAGAAAACAGGAGAGAAAATAAAGTTTACCTTATTTGGATGGAGAGAAAAGTAGGAGGAAAGAAAACTAAGAAGAGGCCCACGTAAAAGTTTTCTCTCAAAACAGGAGTGAAAACTCAAAAGTGCTCTTTCATTTTTTTTTTTCATTCCATATACCCTTCAACAAAAAATTTGATACATTTTTTAATTATTTATAATAAGACATTATTATCATTGTAAATTACCAACTTTTCTTTCCTCTCTATTTTCCTTCCACTATCCAAATAGAAAGAGAGAAAACATTTTATCTCCAATTTTCTTTCCTTTCACTTTTCTCATGTCCCAGTTTTCTTTCCTATCACTTTTCTCTCCATCCAAACAGAGTATTAGGCTACAGCAAGAATACCAAATCTATTTATTTTAAATAAACAGATACACATCCACCAACTCATTTAAATTTTCATCATCAATTATATATACTAGAAAAAGGCAATACATGATATCTAAAAATCATAAATGAAAAAAAAAATCAATAAAATCAATTTAACTTAGAATATATCATCATAATTGCAAACGTCCTGAGGATACACGGTAATCACAATCTAATTTAAGTTAAAATTAACTAAAATGCATTCTTATATCTTCAATCCTACTCTAGCCTTGTTGGTTCTCGATGGGATCACCCTAGATGGTCCATCGAGTCGGTGGGTGAAATTTAAATCTATTATTTGGGCAAATCTGGAAATAATTTGATTGCAAAATAGCCATATTCAACCCCAATTCTTTTGATGGATGTGGTGGTTAGATTTTGCAACCCTGGAAGAGAAATATAAAACGTGAAGTTAAGGGTGCCCAATGTGAAAATGGCTCTGCATTTAAGAAAAATATGAATAGAGTTATAAATTTTATATATTCGTAGTATGTTTTTAACGTGTGACCGATGGAGGGCAGCAGAAGAAACGGATGATCCAAAGGGCGTCGAACTTATTCCGCAGCCGGTCGTCCCCTGATTGTTTGGTACAGGGAGCTGATGGGTGGCCCAGGAGAGCCCATAGCATTTTCCTGGCCAATAGAGTTTATGCGGCTCATGGAAATGGATAGCCGTATTGGACTTCGTCACGCGCACTGGTTTTTTTAGCTTGCTTTTTAATAATATCACGGCGAAAGGGAAAGCAGTGCATCGGTGAGCCTTAAAAAGCTCATCCCGAACGGATGGATGGTTCGATGGTTGCCTGGGAGGAATTTTTGAACTGAAGCACATATATTAATTAAAAGAAATGATATCGAGCAGCCGTGCAAAGAACAAGTGGCGCGATTTGGGCCGACCGCTGCTCCAATTTCACTACCCTTGCTGTCTCCCTCCTCAATTTGGGTGACCCTGCCCTCTCTATATAAAGAGGCCAACTCCAAAAGGCCGCTAATCACATCCTTGCCCGTTTTCGTTACATTTTGGATTTTGGTAATCGCTTATTAGGGTTTCCCGATTCTAAACGAAGACAATATGTCGGACGGCCGCGGCGTGGTGACGGTGTACGGTGGGAACAACGGTGGTGCGGCGCTGACGGAACCGGGGGTGAAGAAAACGTCGACGTTCTCGGTGAAAGTGGGGCTGGCGCAGATGCTGCGGGGCGGGGTGATCATGGACGTGGTGAACCGGCACAGGCGCGGGTGGCGGAGGAGGCGGGGGCGTGTGCGGTCATGGCCCTTGAGCGCGTCCCGGCGGACATCCGGGCGGGGGGCGGGGTGGCCCGGATGAGCGACCCGGGACTGATCAAGGAGATCAAGCGCGCAGTGACCATTCCGGTGATGGCCAAGGCCCGCATCGGTCACTTCGTGGAAGCCCAGATCCTGGAGGCCATCGGCGTGGACTACGTAGACGAGAGCGAGGTGCTGACCCCAGCCGACGAGACCCACCACATCAACAAGCACAACTTCCGCGTCCCCTTCGTGTGCGGCTGCCGCGACCTCGGCGAAGCCCTCCGCCGCATCCGCGAGGGCGCCGCCATGATTCGCACCAAGGGCGAGGCCGGCACCGGCAACATCGTCGAGGCCGTCCGCCACGTCCGCTCCGTCATGGGCGACATCCGCTCCCTCCGCAACATGGACGACGACGAGGTCTTCGCCTTCGCCAAGCGCATCGCCGCCCCCTACGACCTCGTCATGCAGACCAAGCAGCTCGGCCGCCTACCCGTCGTCCACTTCGCCGCCGGCGGCGTCGCCACCCCCGCCGACGCCGCCCTCATGATGCAGCTCGGCTGCGACGGCGTCTTCGTTGGCTCCGGCATCTTCAAGAGCGGCGAACCCGCCCGCCGCGCTCGCGCCATCGTCCAGGCCGTCACCCACTACAGCGACCCTGAAATCCTGGCTGAGGTCTCCTGCGGCCTTGGAGAGGCCATGGTGGGAATTAACCTCAACGGCGACGCCAAGGTCGAGAGGTTCGCCGCCCGCTCCGAATGATAAATATAGTAGATGGACTGCAGGCTGGTCGTCATTGGACCTGGACTGATGGTATGACGACAAGGACGACGACAGTGTCTCTGCTCTGCCTTGTTCATTGTCTTCTCTCCCTCTTCCTCTAATATGGCCATGGTCATGGTTTGTCCTTTCTTTTGTTTGTTTAGAGCTTTGATATCCATAAACTTACAATCCAGTCTTGAATCGCCATTGTAACAGCTCCAGCTAAAAACGTTGCCTTCTCTTTTTATTCGTCAGGCTGATACTTTATGATACTGGGCTCTGTTTATGTTTGGCTGTCCTCCTTTCTCTTCCTTTTTGTCTATCTTTATTGAAAATTAAACCATGAGTTAAAATCCTTTTCTAACGTATACGTTGACTTGTTGGACTGCTGATTTTGTGGTTGATTGCTTTATCTTTTCGCAAGATTGCAGAACATTCTGACTGTGGATGCTACAACAACTGTTGGAAAGGAATGGACGTGCTCTGATTTCTTTCATCTGCCATCTCTCCCTCTTTAGATGCCATAGTTATGGCTTGCATTTTTATTTTTCTTTTATTTTTCTCTTTTGGGTCCATAAAGTTACAATCTACTCTTGAATTGCTATTGTAACAACTCCTCCTGAAAACATTGCCTTTTTCTTCTATTTCATCCTTGTGCCTGTCCTTGTTCCTGATGTTCTTATAATTGGAGCAACTTGAATATATATATTTTTCCCGTTAAATTAACAACTCATCTTCTATGTTTCTCTCTTATCTTTTATTCCGTGGCCTTGATAGTTCATACCAGATTCTGGATACAGCTATACCAGGAGTGACTTTTGTTCCCCTTGCAACGCAATTCTGCAGTGATCTGAATCTACTTTCTTATTTTGAGGATCATTGCTGGCCTTTAATGAAATTTAGATCATATAATATTTTAGATTCGACCGACACCAGCTGTTCTACACCATGATCTCCTTCTACTATGCTTATTAGTTTGATTCCATGTATCCTTTTGGAGATGTTTCCTCTTGTTGATAAGCTTTTGCACGTCATTTATCTTGAAATAAATGTTTCATCATTTTATTTTAGTTAGGATAGTTTCCTTGTTATTAACATTTTATGTACCATTTTAGCAATGATGTGGCACGTAAAAGCTATGGGGGTTAACGGTCAAAACCACCTAACAACAGGAGTAGAGAGGGCACCAACGGTTCCGGCTCTAAGCGGCCCTGCTCCTGAAGTGGCCCTAGCTCATAAGTGGCGCTGAGACGCCCCAGCTCCTAAGCGGCCTTGCTCTTAGGGCGGCTCCAGCTCATAAGCGGCCCTGAGACGGCTCCGGCTCTTAAGCGGCCATGCCCCTAGGCGGCCTCAACTCCTAAACGGCATTGCTCTTAAGGCGGCATCGACTCCTAAGTGGCGCTGCTTTTAGGCGGCCTCGGTTCCTAAACGGCCCTAAGATGGCTCCGGCTCATAAGCAGCCTTGAGGCAGCCCCTGCTCTTATCTTCTCTTATCTCTAAGATTAACTTCAGCTTCCCAAGCAAGCCTTCACTTCTGACAAGCCTGGGCCCACTAGCCATCTTTGATTCATATATGCCTAATAAGACAAACTCTATCGGTTCTAAGAAGTCATAATCCATCATGAAACATTAATGACACTGATCAGATAAGCCAAAAAGTCATCATCTGCCATAAAAGTATCAATCACCCGGTTCAGATGGAATAAATCATAATCTACTATTCTGACATTTCATTCCCAAAGTCGTGGTTCATCATGAGATTCCAAAGCTTTCGAAGCAAGTAACACAGATCCAAGTATCAATAAAACGGATAAGAGGAATCACTGACCAAGGTATAAACACTCAAGCATTTAGAGAGTTTTCAGATTTTTTCCTAGCTCTCTCTCTCTTTATCTCTCTTTTGGAGCTTCTTCAAGCTCACGACTGTGATCCTGATCACTAACTTGAGCATCGGAGGGTCTTTGCCGGAATATCGATCCCTGGGACTTCTTGCAGATCTCGGCGCCGAGGTAAAACTTCTTCAGCAAACTGATCGCACGTCCACTGACGCTCAAGGATGTTAGCTCAAGGTGATCAGACATCATCAAGCAATATAAAATATGCTTGTTGTAGATGTAAGGCCTTTCATTGAGAAGCTTTTGCCTCGGCTCTTTGGTTCATGATACCTTGCTAGCATGAGATTATTATGTAGGTTATCAAGCTTGATAATTAGATATGATTATCGAAGTAATAATATTTAATTTTTAATAATGTAAAATTATTATAAATCATGATAATTTAATTTTCATATAAAAGATGCATATATAAAGTTAGCAAAGTCTGATAATCGTAATTTATGCTATTGTTTTCTATAAATACTTGATAATATTTAATTTAATTATATATTTAATTTATACTAGATAATATTTAAATATTTAATTTAATATTAAATATATAATATAACATTTTATATATTAATTTAATTTTAATATAATATTTAATATTTAAACATCATTACATTTATATAATAATGTGTGGATATTAAAATTTAAATTATTAATATTTATGATCTTTTTGTATATTAAATTATAAGGTAGATTTGTTATATTCCAATATAACCAAGTTTAAATTCAATCATCTTTTTTACTTTGTATTCACGGATCTTAAAAATAAAAAGTAATAAATATTTAATAATATTATAATATATTAAATATTTATATTATTTAATATATATATTTTTTAAAATCGATAAAGAATCTTGATTTTTGCCTGATCTATATAGTTGGAAAAGGCTTAGATAAGTTGAGTCGAGAATCTAAATTTTTATAAAAATATTAAAAAATATTAAAAATATTTATAATAAAATTTAAAAATATAGTAAATTAATTATTATATTTTGTTATTATAAATAAAATGCGGTAATTTTTATTTTTAAGAATTTGATTACAAATATAGGATTATAAAAATATAAGATTTTTGATAATATATATTATCATAAATCAAACCTCATTAACGATCACTTAAGAGAGGACCAGAGTTCTGACTCAACACTTGCAAATTCACGAGTGGATAAGCTAAATTCATGAGTGGATGAAACTCGTTCGTTGGACACCTTTGAGACAGCAACTAACTTAGCTCATGTTATGGCTAAATCCTCTCTTCACGCGTTTACCTTTTATCTTGCATTAAATGGAGAAATATCAAAAGATTCTTTGATTTGCTGGTAATTGGGTTGAGACGAGTGGTAGTGTAACTAGGCGGCTTATAAGCTTGACGAAGCTCAGTTTGAATATTTTAGAGCCTAGATTAAGGACTTTAACCCGTAGAACTAAATCTGATTTGGGCTTGAAAAAAATAGATCCAACCTGAGAATATATATAGAGAGAGATTTTGATAAGTTTAAAAGTCTGAAAGTTAGAGAAATAGGCGCACAGCTCAGTACCAATTTTTGTAGGATTTTTTTATTATAATAATTAAAAAAGTATAAGCATAAATCATAGTTAACATATTTTATTAATTTCTTCCGAGAAAAGCGCAGGCTGAGCCGAGCCTAGCCCGAGCCCGGTGGCTTTTCACAGTGCCGAGGTTGGATTGCTATTTAATTTATAAAAGGATATATCTGGATTATACATAGCATTTATCCAAGAAATAGCTCAAGGGATAATCATTTTTTTAAATAACAGATTTGCTATTAAGAAATAACTTTAGTTATTCCTGAATTTTCTAGGAATAAATTCATGGAATAATTTATGATTAAATATGGATTATCCTCTTTGGTTAAACTTTTTCAAAATTATCTTCTTTAACTATAGCTTTTGAGGATTAAAAAAAATATTTGAAGGATATTCTTCTTATTCTCCATATCAAACCCACCCTTTTAAGGTTTGAGTGATATTTTTGACCTTCGACATGATTCAGTCCTGCGTATGCCCACTAAGCAATTGTGGTTTCAGAATCATGGAATTGACCCATGGTGAATGATACTTGGAAATTTGAACACGGTCTGTGGAATTGAGTCACGGTGATTGGTACCATGGAAGCTTGAACACGGTCTGTGGACCATGGCTGAGCATTATCCACGCAGCATTTGGGTTATCTCATAGAGCACCAATTTTTATATGAAAGGATTATAACAGTTTGTTGCTGTAAAATTTTATTCTTCAACTTGGATGCGGCCCGCACTTAGATTCGAATGACGATTTTTATCCAGATGAATCTGTAAGATAGTCTTCACGCAAGAAGCATTGAAGGTGGTCCATGCGAAAGACCATCCAACGCCTAAGTCAATAGTAGTCTCAGCAATCGCTCTTGTAGAAAAGTCTCTCAATAATGACTTCTCGAGAGCTAAGGATTCTACTTGAGCTTCTTAGTTCAGAGTGAGCTTACTTGAAAAGGTTTTATGACTAAGTATTTATAAACTGCTGGAATGATAACGAGTTAATACCTGGCTTCTCGGACGTGTCTTGAGAAGTTGAAAGCCAGTATGATTTGAATTTAATTCGAATCTGGTTAATTACAGGGCGGTGGGATTCGAATTCTGTTAGTTAGAGGGTCAACGATCAAGAAAGTTGATTGGTGCTGAGATTTGGTTATTTATGGGCATTAAGCTATATTGGCTTTATTTCCTTTTTGAGAATGCCGAGAATCAATGTGATCAGAATCCCGCCAAATAATCAGGGATTTGAACTTTCGTTGATTGCGATCAAAGGGTCATGTTTGGCTTCTTGCTGCTATTTTAAGAGGATCGCTTTGAAATTCGAGTAATTGAAGTTGTTTATCATGCGAAGGCCTTGGCGTAGTGCTAGACAACAAGGGTGTTTGAGCCGAAAAAGGAATTATCTCGGTCCTACCGAGATATGAAGATGGCTCGATCCTACCGAGAAGAATGATCAGGTTTGATAGAGGCATGACAGTTTATCTTTTTCGAACGTGACAGCTAGTAAGTCATAAATCGAAAATGATTCTAACTTTTTAATCATATGCATGGATATTGATGCAATGGTGATTTTATTCCGCATTAGAGTTAAAGTGACTTTTCTCACACAGAAATGTTAAAGTTGATGGCATGGTAAATGATTGTATGGCGCAAAAGTTGCTTCATCTTTATATGTGTGTGTTTGTTTTACACACTTTTTTTCCTTCGTTTAAGATGATTTTAATCATTATTTTAAAGCATGAGTCTTTGACATAGCAACAAAATAAATTGACTCCGGCACCAATCTACTGCTCACGAGTCTAATAAGATGGCTTAAAAATCAAATGTGGTTTAATTTTCATATTTGGACCCAGATAGAAAGGATAATTAAGGCTATGGTGTAAACATTAGGTTTCAATTTTAATAGTTTAGGCGTGACCCTAATATCCTAGTTTGGTTATTTGGCAATTCTGTGAATATAGCAACAGGCTTAAAAAGAAATTTTGCCTCTAAAACCACGTTGATAGAGAAGTTTTTTGACGAGTTGCTACAGTGTTTTGCTCTTGGCGATTTTTCTCCACTTTGCTACAGTGCTCTGGCTCTTCCTGCTACAGTGTTTTTGACGCGCCCGATTATTAAAGCAGTGTTTATGTGTTGAAGTTCGGTCTTTAAGATTCGCGCTCGTCCTTCTTTCTTCTCGATCTCCGGTGGCTGTCAATTATTTCTGATCATCTCTCAGTGGATGATGGCCGACGGCATCCCCGTTCCTCCGACCGGCGGTGATCGGCGGAAGTCCTCTGCAGCTTCTTCCCAGCGTCAGGGCGGGAGCTCCTTCATCTGGTCGGCTTCGTCGCCTTCACCGGATGAAATTGGAGCCCTGGAGAAGCTGTTTCCTGAGGTAATCCAGCTCCCAGTAGTGGCAATAGATCAGGAGATCTCGGATTGGTCTCAATTTGGGCTGATTGTGCGAAGTCTCTTCCGTTGGGTTCCCCCTGAAGCCGTTATCCGGGAGCTTCGCAGAGGCGGCATTGAAGGTCGGATTGAGATAATCAGTATGGCCTTTCGTACATTATTGCTCAAATTTGAGCTCCAAGCTGCTCGTGATGCTGTGCTGTCGTAGCCATGGATGGTCAATGGGCAGCCTCTTGCTGCTGAGCCGTGGCATCCGGGCTTCATCCCTGCGGATGACGCTCTGCATCATGCTCTGCTCTGGATTAGGCTTCCCAATTTGCCGATTGAGTATTGGACGGAAGACTCTCTCCGAGCAATTCTGTCTGTGGCCGGACGCTATGTGAATATGGATTTGTCTACGAAGGAGAGGAGACGGGGAGACTTCGCTAGGGCCTGCGTTTGTGTTGATCTGAGCCATCCTCTTCGTCCTGGAGCTCGGTTCAGAGCGAGCGGCATTCCCTTCTGGCAACAATTTTTCTATGAGCATGTTGAAGGTATCTGCTCCTTCTGTGGATCCATCCACCTCTCTGGCCCGTGTTCTTCCTCCAAGGACTCTGCTACTTCCTTTGCTGCTCCGCGTTTTGGTCCTTGGATGGCTGCTCTCCGGACCCGTCGTCATCCCCCTGTGGTGGACTCTAACCTTCGTTCCAATCCGGAGGTGCCGTCGGGGAAGGTTACTCCGGTGATTGAGGCAGGGGAGGAGGGCTGGGTAGTTCCTCGTAAGACCTCTCGTAGGAGGGCAACTCCTACCTCTTCCTCTCATCCTGTCAGATTCTCCCCCTCTGGCCTCCCTAAGTCTCTGTTGGGGCCGTGCCGGGAAGAGGACCTCGTGCTGGTTACTGTAGCTATGCAAGGGGTTTCAAATGCTACTACTCTGCCGGCATCTGGAGAGCTTCTGTCCCTTGTGACCCTTCAATTACCTCAGAAGGCTCCTAAGGGTCAGAGAAAATCCCTCATTCAGGCTATTAAGTCCTTGAAGAACCCTGGTCATGAGGAGCTCTTCAATTTTTCTACCATGCCCTCTGGAGGTCTGCCTGAGCTCCCCTCTGAGTCCAAGGAGATGATGCCCTCGGGGAATGTGGCTGAAAATCCCTTTGGCCTTCTGGGTTCGGATCGCTGGACTGGATGCCCTAAGTCCCGAGGGGATGCCAATCCGGCTTCACTTAAACGGGCTCGGCCTGCTGTGATTGTTGGCCCTAGGGTTATTACCAAGGATGCTAAAGGCAAGAGTCATGGGCCTACCCTGGGGAAAGCTCACTCTGTGTCTTTGGCTGCTCCCTCTGGATCTGATCCCCCTCGGGATAACAATGATCATGATGTTATAGTCTCCGCTCTAAAGAAGGCTATTCGGGTTGAGGCTGATGTGATTGCCATGGATCTCTCTCGACAGTCGGATCTGGTCCCTCAGGCCGGTTGTCCTTCGTCTGCTGAGGGTCTGATGGTTCAGTATTCTGCTTCTGGAGATCAGACTGATATGGATTTGGCTGGAGCCAAGGGGGGGCCCACGAGACCCCTTGATCTGTTTTTTCTATGAAGATTCTGATTTGGAACGTCCGAGGAGCACTGAAACCTTCCTTTCGCTCCTCGTTTGATCGGTTATTGCAGATTCATCAGTTTGATATCTATGTTTTACTGGAAACCCGCCTGTCGGGATCCAGTCTTCAGCGATTCCGAAGGCGGATTTCTCGGTGTTGGTCTTCCTATGCTGTGGAATCCACTGGTTTGTCTGGGGGCATTCTGGCTCTTTGGAGAGATCTTTCTATCCGTGTGGATGCTTTTCATCAGTGTACTCAGCAGGTGGCCTTGGTTATTTCTGAGGGAATTTCTCCGCCATGGCTGCTTCTTGGTATCTACGCTAGCACGGATTATAGGGAGAGGCACTACTTATGGTCCGAGATTCTCACTCTTTTACGCCAGGGATTTCCCACTCTTATTGCTGGGGATTTTAACTGTATCGTTGATGCTTCGGAGAAGCGTGGGGGGCGTCGATTTGTCGATTCTCCGAACTCTAGTGAGTTTCGCTCTTTTATTTCTAATGCTAGGGTTGTCGATTTGGGGTTCTCTGGCTCTCAGTTTACCTGGTGTAATAACCGCCGAGGTACTGCTCGGGTGTGGGAGTGCCTTGATCGAGCTTTAGCCTCCCCTGGTTGGATGCAAAATTTTTCTGGTGCTACTACTTCTTATTTACCTCGGATCGTGTCTGACCATTGCCCTCTTCTTATATCAACGGAGCTTTCCTCTCGGCCTCGGAGGCCTTTCCGGTTCGAGCAGTTTTGGACTTCTTACCCTTCGGCCCGGTCTCTTCTTGGCGGATGCCGGTTAGAGGGAGTGCTACCTACCGTCTCTCTCGCCGACTCGAGTTACTGAAGCGTAGGCTCTTTATGTGGAATAGTAGAGAGGTGGGGGATCTTATGCAGCGTATTCAATCTGTAGAAGCAGACATTGTTTCTTCAGGATAGGGAGGATATGGATGGTGGTCTCTCTGAGCTTGATCTCCAGACTCTCCGAGGAGCTTGTCATTGCACCAGTCCTTACTTAGTCAGCAGGAGACTTACTGGCGTCAGCGGTCCCGGATTCAGTGGCTTCAAGAGGGTGACCGAAACACCAGGTTCTTCCATCAGGCTACGGTGGCTCGGCGGTCTGCCAATCAGATTCGGTATATCAATGATGAGAATGGCAATATAGTTGAGGATGATGAGTCTATTCGGGAGCAGATTATCCTTTACTTTCAGTCCCGATGGTCGGAGGTGTCTGTCATGGTTTCCCCATCTCCCCTGTTTCCTCGGATGCCCGTGTTTCTGATGATGATAATTCTCTGCTGTCAAGGGAGGTCTCGGTGGAGGAGATTCGATCTGCTGTCTGGACTCTGGGTCCTGACAAGGCCCCTGGCCCCGATGGTTTCCCTCCCTTTTTCTTCCGCCATTATTGGGATATTGTCGGACCGGAAGTGGTGTTGGCCATCCAGATGGTCTTTTCCTCTAGAATTCTTCTCCTGACTGGCAGCATACTTTTGTTTCTCTAATTCCTAAGCGTTCGACGGCTTCGCTTCCCTAGCATTATCGGCCTATCAGTCTATGTACCACCCTATACAAAGTCTATGCTCGACTATTGGTTACACGGCTACAGGGAGTAATTCCCCATCTTATATCTCCGGAACAGGGGGCTTTCATCCGGGGTCGTAGCATCACAGATAATGCTCTCATTGCTCAGGAATTTATGCATGACCTTCATCGTGCGTCGGGTAGTAGGGCTCTTATGGCTGTTCAGCTGGATATGGAGAGAGCTTATGATAGGATCAGTTGGATTTTTCTTCGACAGACTCTTAGGGAGTTTCGGTTTGCTGATCTTTTTATTGAATGGGTTATGGCATGTGTGCAGGGGCCTTCCTTTTCCATTCTTATTAATGGAAGCCCATCTGGGTTTTTCCCTTCATCTGGGGGACTTCGTCAGGGTTGCCCTCTCTCTCCATTCCTGTTTATTCTATGTGCTGATGATCTCTTTCGCTCTCTTGCTTAGGCTATTGGTGCGTCTTTGATTCAGCCTTACATGCCTGGGCCTCTGGGCCCTCCTCTTTCTCATCTTCTGTTTGCAGATGATTGGTTTTGCTTAGCCTTGCTACTGCTCATAATGCTGCGGTCTGCTCTTCTATTCTTCAAGCTTATTGCCAAGCCTCTGGTCAGCGGGTCAACCTTCAGAAATCTGTTCTATGTTTCAGCCCTTTGACCCCCCTCGTCGCCGTACTGCGATCTCCCAGTTGTTAGGGATTTCCTCCCTCTCCGACTGTCTGTCCTATCTTGGGATCCCTATTACGGGGCGTCGCCCCTGGCAGTCAGACTTCGGGGCTCTTGATCGTCGGATTTCTGATCGATTGAGTAGGTGGCAGGTTTCCAGCCTCTATGATGGTCGGATTACATTGATTCGGTCCATCCTTACCTCGCTCCCCATTTATCTTTTATCTAACACCCTGATTCCAGCTATCTATCTTCGCCGGATTGAGAGACGGTTCAGGGATTTTCTCTGGGGCTCGAGACAGGGTGGCCACAATCTTCATCTTCTCTCATAGGATATTGTTTGTCTGCCTATTCGTGAGGGTGGCCTAGGGATTCAGTCTTTGCTCACTCCCCGGGAGGCTATGATTGCTAGGCATGCTTCTAGATTTCTTCTGGATCCTCACTGCTTCTGGAGCTCTTTTATGAGAGGTAGATATGGTGTCTGGTCTCTTGATTCGATCTCCTGTGTTCCCCGTGGGAGTTCCTTGATCTGGCGGGCCATCTGTCAAGCTGCCCCTTCTATTCTGACTGATATTCACTGGATGATTGGGGACGGGAGATCTGTTAATGTTACTCAGGATAGTTGGATTGCTGCCACTCCTCTATCCCGCTGGCCGACCTTTCTTAGTATTGATGTTGACCCCTCTATGCCAGTGTCTTCTTTGATCTGCCAGGATGGTCATGCTTGGAATGTTTCCACTATATCCAGACTTTTTGGGATTGAGTTGGCGCAAAGGATTTTCGCCATTCCCTTGGATTATTTTGCAGACTCAGATACCAGACTTTGGTGGCGATCTTGCCTCTCCCGTGTTCCTACCAGGGATCTGGTTGACTGTTTCCGCACTCGAGTTTCAGGATTGGATGATGTTGCTTGGATTTGGCGCTTGCCCATTCACCTCAGGATTCGGCTCTTTTTATGGAAGCTGAAGTGGGATCGCCTTCCTACTTGTTCTTTATTGGCTGGCCGAGGCCCCTCCATTTCGCCTCTCTACCCAATCTGTGGGCTTGAAGATGAGTCGATCGATCACATCATCTTCAGCTGTTCTCGTGCGAGGAGGATCTGGCAGCGGATGCAGTTTACCCCATGGTTGTCTGATGTGGGCTCCATCCGGCTTTCTTTTCTGCGCGCCATTCGATTTGCTGTTCAGAGCGGTCCGAAATCTTAGGGTGCTATTTCAGCCTATCTTGCTTATCATATTTGGCTTACCAGAAACCAGATGATTTTCTCGGAGGAGATTGTCCCACCTCTGGCGATTTTCAGAACGGCTGGCCCTCCTTGCCAATGAGTATGGCCGTTCTATTTCTTCTGTTCACTTGGTCCAACCCGGCCTCTGGAATTCCCCTGCTGCTTCGGTAGCGCACCGTCTACGGTATATGTTTCTTGGGAACCCCCACCCCCGGGTTATGTCAAAGTGAACTTGATGGTTCTGTCTCGGACCATAGTGCTGGATCCGATTTTGTTATCAGAGGATCTGAGGGTGAGTTACTTGCAGCGAGTGGCCATGGATCCCTTGATATATCGGTCCCTATGGCAGAGCTTCAGGCTGCTTGGGCTGGTATCAGCTATGTCGTTCGTCATCTGGCCTCTAGCAGATGGATTATAGAGGGAGATTCTCTCACGGTTATTCACTGGATTCTTCGGGACGGGGATCTTCACTCTACCAATCCTCTGCTCCGTGCTATCTGGGACTCTCTCCGGTCTTCTATGGCACCTCGGATCCACCATGTGTATAGGGAAGCCAATGCTGCGGCTGATTGGGTCGCTGGTGTCGCAGCTCGCCATCCTACCCCTTGGGTTTGGCATATAGGTGACACATGCCCTTTAATTTTGCAGCAAATCATGTATTCTGATCTTTCGGGTTTGACTCATGCCAGACTGGTGTGATCGCCCGCTTGTAACAAAAAAAAAAAAAAAGAGAAGCTTTTTGAAAAACGAGATATAAGTAGCTAGATCATCTTTTGATTTACAAAAGCAGATAAAAGTAAAGCTAAGAGAAGTTATAATCTAGACAATGATTTAGCTGTCACCTACTATACTTCTGTTTATAAGAAAAAGAAAGGACTTAAAAAGTATCTTACATGCCTTTATTGTTTAATTTGGTTTTCAAATTCTGAAAAAAAAAAAAGGAACCAACATACTTCTAACAAATGTAGAAGTTTGAAAAATATAAACTAGTAACTTTTTAAAATAAGCTTGTCAAGCAAAGTTGGCCTCAATCAAGTTGGCAGATCAACCTATCTCCCTATCTCGAAGGGGCATGTCTATTCAGCCATTTTGTCCTATAAGTAGAAGGGTTGAAGAGTCTTCTGATCATGCTATCTTTCTCTGCTACAGAGCTAGACAGATATGGTATCTGATGGGTTATACCAGAGGGCAGGATGGAGGGGACGCACCTCGTTCCGTGTTCTTTCAGGATATTCGGAGGGGCCCTCAGCAGAAGAAGGTTATCTGGGCGATCACGGCTTATCAGATTTGGCTGTCTAGGAATCAGCTAACCTTTTCTAATGACCCCATCTCCACTTATCAGACTGTGAGGAAGATCAGATCGCTGTCTGCCGAATGCACCAATTTTCTCATGGAGATGCTTTTGATTCTTCTGGCCTCTGGGGTTCCCCTGCTGCCTCGGCAGCAAACCGTCATACGGTTTTTATTTCTTGGGAACCCCCTCCTCCAGGAGCTATCAAAATCAACTTTGACGGGAGCGTTCGTGGTAGAGCAGCTGGATCGGCGTTCATCATTCGCGGCCACACGGGTGATTTGAGGGTGGCTGGAGGTTTTGGCTCTATTGACTTCTCTGTCCCGATGGCGGAACTTTATGCGGCTTGGGCGGGCATTTCTTTTGCTGTTCGGACTCTTCACGCTGCTAGAATCATCGTTGAGGGTGATTCTATGACTGTTATATCTTGGATGAAGAATGAGTACAGTGGCTTGGGCACTGCTAACCCGGTTCTCAGAGAGATTTGGTCCATGCTTCGGGAGGTCGCCTCTGTCCAAATCCGCCATATCTTTCGTGAAGCCAATTCGGCGGCAGATTGGACGGCTTCCTTTGTTGCTCAGTACTCTGGACCCTGGGTCTGGAGTCCTGATTCCCATTGCCCTAGCTTGTTGCAGCAGATTTTATTCTCTGATGTTTCTGGGCTAATTCGCACTAGACAAGTGTGATCGCCCGTTTGTACCAAAAAAAAAAAAAAAAAAAAAAAAAAAACTAAGAAGCAAAAATTCAAACAAAAAGAAACATAGAAATCTTAGTTGTTCTTCTATTAAAAGTGGTTTTATAGAAAAGAGCAAAAAAATTTAAACTGAAGGGTAAAAGAGTGGTTGACCAAAATAATTTTGTAGCATCTAAGAAAAAAAGATCGTATACTTTAAAGGCCCATAAAATGCTTTTGAAGATCGCCTGTCGACTGCCCGCAGAGGCTTAACATAAATATCTATAAGTGGCTAAGCATTCATCCGAAGCTGAATTCTTTAAGTTGAAAAGAATTGATGCAATATAGAAAAGAAAGAATAAACAAAGTTTTAGTTTTTTTTTAAGAAAACTTTATTAAATGTCGCTTTAGAAGGCTTATTTTTGCTAGTATTAATTAAATTTATAATTAGTGATCTTTTATTTTTGAAAATGTTCTAATTCTAATTTGATTTCTTTTAGTCTAATTTTGCTCCACAATAGATATCTAGTAGACTCCATTGAATTAATGAATTGTGAATGAATTGCATAATAAAATTATGAGAGCTTTTATTTTTTATGGCTTAGAGTGGTTCCTTGGTTGAGTGGTTTGAGACCATAAATTTTTCTTTAAGTAGTCGGAGATATTGAATCAAAAACTCTCAAGAGCTAGTATAAGATAAATAATCATCTTTAGTTGTAGCTTGTCTTTCAAATTAGATATTGATGTGGCTGATCCAATGCTGTTAAAGTAGACAGTGAAAGTTGGCGGAGCCCTATCGCGGTCGCGAAGGGTGACTTCGGCCTTCGAGGTCCCCTCGATCTCAGCATCCGAACTTGGCGCCTCGGCCTTCCCCCATCTGCCACCTTTTCTCTCTCCTCCGCATGGAGCCAGCTTCTGTTCAGCCTCGGCCCCAAGTTGGCCTCGGCCCCAGTCGACCATGGCTCCAGTCGGCCTCACCCCGGCATTATGCAAGTCGACCTCGCCCCGGCCTCTTCCAAGTCGGCCTCGGCTCCAGTCGGCCTCGCCCTGGCCTCTTTCAAGTCGGCCTCACCCCGGCATCATTCAGGTCGGCCTCGCCCGGGCATCATTCAGGTCGGCCTCGCCCCGGCCTCTTCCAGGTTGGCCTCACCCCGGCATCTTCCAAGACGGCCTCGGCTCCAGTCGGCCTCGGCCTCGGTGGGCCTCAGGCCCAGTCGGCCTCACCTCCGCCTCGGCCCCGGCCTCGAGCCTCCTCCTCGCCCCGGCCTCGAGCGTCCGCCTCGGCCCCGGCCTCGAGCTTCCCTCCTCGGCCCCGGCCACTTCAGATCGGCCCTGCCTTTCCCTCGGCCCCGGCCTCAAGCCTTCCGCCTCGGCCCCGGCCTTGAGCTCCCGCCTCGGCCCCGGCCTCGAGCTCCCGCCTCGGCCCCGGCCTCGAGCGTTCCTCCTCGGCCCCGGCCTCGAGCATCCTCCTCGGCCCCGGCCACTTCAGGTCGGCCCTGCCTCCGCCTCAGCCCCGGCTTTGAGCCTTTCGCCTCGGTCCCGGCCTCGAGCTCCCGCCTCGGCCCCGGCATCAAGCCTTCCTCCTCGGCCCCGGCCTCGACCCTGGCCTCGAGCGTCCGCCTCGGCCCTGACCTCTTCAAGTCGGCCCCAACTTCTCATGTCATGCCGAGGCGGCCCTGACCTCTTCAGGTCGACCCCGACGCCGTTGACTGATGGGACCTGGCCCGACAACCGGACGATTCCCCCTCACCGATGGGACCTAGCCCGACAACTGGCTAACTCCAACACCTTTTGTCTCTAAGGATGACCCAGTAAATGTGAAGGACATCTGTCCATATCCTGCCAACCTGTAGCGGTCCAAATTAAGTGGCCCACCTGCGGACTGACTCCGCCGACTGATGGGACTTGACCCACCAGCCAGCTGCAGCCACCCACTATGATGAGACTTGACCTACAGCCTGACACGCAAAAGGAGGGAGCAAGCCCTGCCATCATCTTAAATGCTCTTACAAGTGGCAGCACCCCCAAGGCACCCTAAGTCATCTCACAGACATCAGCTCTGACACTTCACCCATCAAAGTCATCATTATGAGGTCTCAACCACTCAAACCAGACAGACTCTAACGTCTATAAATTGGGTAAAAGGGAGGTAACAAACTCCAACCACAACAACACTCTTAAACGCTCATTCTTGCTCACAGAGAGCATGGTTGTAAGCCTCTCTCTCTTCTTCTCTCTTTCGAGCTTCCTCAAGCTCACGGCTGTTGCTCAGAGAACTGACTTGAGCGTCGGAGGGTCCTCGCCGGAATCTCAGGCCCCTGGAACTTTTTGTAGGCTCACAGGCGCGAGAGGCTCTCGTCGGAAGATCCCGAGCTCGCTGGAGGAGGCGACCGAATGCTCGCGGATGTTTAGGGGGGGTAATCTGGCAGCATCAGATTGCGCACCAGGAAGGGGGGGTCAGCGATGCTGGTTTGCAGATCCTCATCCCTTTTTTTATTAAAATAGTGGATCATGAAGATGGTGATGACAAGAATATGGGAAGCTTTCACCAGTTACACTGGGGGCACCCTTAATGAGCTGAGCAGCAGGAAGCTGGTCTCTGCTCCATCGTCACCACTATCTTGGGCCATTCAGGAGAAGCATCATGCCGCCCTCACTCTTTGCTGCTCAAGCCATCCACCATCCATATGGTGAGAGATTTACCCAGCGGGAGACTCACCATAGTCATATTTATGAGGCTCATCGGCAAAGAGCCCCTCCAAGCCCACCTCCAAATTTCATGACAAAAGAAGACCCAAAGTCAACTCACAGTCAGGAGAAACCGACTCTCCAACTTACAGTTGACGGGCATCCGCTTTCGGGCTCTGCATCGGAAGAGGATTACTGGCTGCCAGTCAAGGGAAACGTGAAGATGTCTACACAAGGCACCGCAAGGAGAGGAAGCAGTCGGCCTCGGCCCCAGTCGGCCTCGGTCCCAGCCGGCCTCGGTCCCAGTCATCCTCGGCTTCAGTCGGCGACTTAAAGCTTAGAGCTATCGCTCGCCGCCCAAGCATCCTTTTCTCCTACGGACAGCGACGTAGAGGAAGGCCCAAGTAAGGGCAGTCGTACCTCCACCCTAACCAACTTGATTCTTTAGAGGGCAGACCACGCAACAGCGAGCAAAAGCTTCCACTCGCTCTTTGGCCACTGCTCAGGCTAGCCATCCTTCATCCTGCCGGGAATCTTTCCAGCAAGAGGTCCACCATCATCAAGCTCATCAGCGACTTAAAGCTCAGAGAGCCACCACTCACGGCCCAAGCAGCCTTCTCTCCTACGGACGGTGGCGCAGAGGAGGGCCCAATTAAGGGCAGCGGTACCTCCACCCCAACCAACTTGATTCCCTGGGGGGAAGATCACGCAACAGCGAGCAAAAGTTTCCACTCGCTCTTTGGCCACTACTCAAGCCAGCCATCCTTCATCCTGCCGAAAATCTCCCCAGCAAGAGGTCCATCATCATCAAGCTCATCAGTGACTTAAAGCTCAGAGAGCCACCACTCGCCGCCCAAGCAACCTTCTCTCCTATGGACGGTGGCGCAGAGGAGGGCCCAATTAAGGGCAGCGGTACCTCCACCCCAATCAACTTGATTCCCTGGGGGCAGACCACGCAACAGCGAGCAAAAGCTTCCACTCACTCTTTGGCCACTGCTTAGGCTAGCCATCCTTCATCCTGCTGAGAATCTCCCCAGCAAGAGGTCCACAATCATCAAGCTCATCAGCGACTTAAAGCTCAGAGAGCCACCACTCGCCACCTAAGCAGCCTTCTCTCCTACGGACGGTGGCGCAGAGGAGGGCCCAATTAAGGACAGCGATACCTCCACTCCAACCAACTTGATTTCCTGGAGGGCAGACCACCAGCGGACGAAAGTGCTCAAGTCCGCAAAAGGAAAATAGGGGTGCCGCAAGAGTTAAGTACGCTGCACTTAAGACAATATTTCTTTCATTGATACTTAAAAATGTCATGCAGGGAAACCGACTCTGCATCGGCACTTAAGTCTGACTTCGATCGGCACTCAAAGCCCGATGTACCATCAGTACCGAAGATCGATGTACCACTGGATCCTAAAAATCCCGAGGCTAGCTCGGCACTGCAAGCCCGAGGCTAGCTCGGCACTGCAAGCCTGATGTACCATCAGCACCGAAGACCAATGTACCATTGGCATCAAAGACCGGTGTACCATCGGATCCCAAAAATCCCAAGGCCAGCTCGGCACTGCAAGCCCGATGTACCATCAGCACCGAAGACCAATGTATCATTGGCACCGAAGACCGGTGTACCATCGGATCCAAAAAGCATGATGTACCATCGGCACTCAAGCCCGACTCCGGTCGGCACTCAAAGACCAATGTACCATTGGCACTAAAGACCAGTGTACCATCGGCAAAAAGTCCAAGGCCAGCTCGGCACTACAAGCCCAACTCCGGTCGGCACTCAAAGACCAATGTACCATTGGCACTGAAGACCGGTGTACCATCGATAAAAAGCCTGAGGTCAGCTCAGCACTGCAAGACCAATGTACCATTGACACTGAAGACCGGTGTACCACCGGATCCAAAAAGCCCGATGTACCATCAGCACTCAAGCCCAAGGCCAGTTCGTCACCAAAGGCCAAAGACGGACTCCAACATCGGCAACAAAGATCGTTGGCGCAAAAAAAATGCCCCCGAGTATGGTCCCATCTCAGCGACTCTCGGGTCACCACTCGGGCCGGCCGCAAAACCCCCGAAGCAGTTTTACTGCAGCATCAGCGACTCCATTCATCTGCCTTCGTGGCCTCATTACAACTTCAGCAGCCTTATCATAGCCTCAACGGCTTCACTTTAGCCCCAGCGGCTTTATCTCTATCTTAGCGGCGTTGTCACAGCATCATCGGCTTTATCTCTACCTCAGCAGCGTTGTCACAGCCTCATCAGCTTTATCTCTGCCTCAGCAGCATTCTTGCAGCCTCGTCCGCTTTATCCCTGCCTCAGTGGTGTTGTCACAGCCTCATCGGCTTTATCTCTGCCTCAACGGCGTCATCACAGACTCAACGGCTTCATTTCAGCCTCAGCGGCTTCAACTCTGCCTTAATGGCCAATGGCCAAACGAGTAAGACCTTTATCTAAATCATATACTTACAACATATTACTAGTTGCTTTTAGCCATCAAGAAGCCCCAAGACAACTCACAGCTGAGAGAGGCCAACTCCCCAGCTCACAGTTGATGGGCATCCACTCCTAAGCTCCCCCTCGGCTGCTGATCATGGCTCCTGTGAACTCCGCAATTTTGGAAAACCCCCGACTGCTTCCGTACTGCTCCCCTTAGCTTTGTATGGCCTCCGCACTCGGCCTCGGCCCCTAGTCGGCCTCGGTCTCCAAACGGCCTCGGCCCCCAGTCAGCCTTGGTCTCCAGTTGGCCTCGGCCCCCAGTCGGCCTCGGTCTCCAGATGGCCTTGGCCCCAGTCGGCCTTGGTTATAGCCCAAGCCCTATGGATTCCATTCCAGCTGCCCTCGGATTTCAGCACTGGTACCCCCCACCTTCAATTAACATAGTTTCCTGGGAGGTAAGGTCATCAACTTAGCAGAAGGAGACCAATTTCTTTAAAGAAAAAGCTCTCAAGCCTGTAATCGACGTCAACACCAAACACGACGCAAAATCAAACAACTACGAAAAAGCTAAGTACACTACAAGAAAAAAGTTTCTTTTCATTAGTATCTAAATGCATTATGGGAAAACCAACCATTCAAAAGGATCTCGACGGTCCTACGATCATAAGGTCACCCCCGGGCCGGTCGTGAAACCCCCGTGGCGCTTCAAGATCTATGGTTCTAGCGACCTCGAGTCACCCCTCGGGCCAGCCATGAAACCCTCGAGGCGGTTCCGGAGGAGCTCAATGGTATCGTGGCTAACGGATACCACTCGGCCTGGCTAGCATACGCCCCAAATCGGTTCAAATCCCTAACAGCCCGTACCCGCTCGAGTCACCTCCCGGACCAGCACACAAACACTTGAGGCAGTTCCAGAGGAGCTCAGCGGCATCGCGGCTAACGTATACCACTCGGCCTAGCTAGCATACGCCCCGAGTCGGTTCAAATCTCTAACAGCCCGTGCCCGCTCGAGTCACCTCCCGGACCAGCCCACAAACACTCAAGGCAATTTTATTTCAGCCCCCATGGCTCTATTTCTGCTTCGACAATTTTATTTCAGCCTCAACGGCTTTATCTCTGCTTCCGCAGCATTATTGCAGCTTCAACGGCTTTGCCTGTGCCTTAGCGGCATCAGTGTGGCCTCATCGGCTCTCTCTACCTCAGCGGCATGTTGACGGGCACCCACATCCAAATTTCATGTCAAGAGTTGAAGACCCAAAGTCAGGTGGGGATCAGCTACTTGGGAGGTGACGCCCCTTTAGCCTTGCTAGGGTGGGCCCGCTTCATCTCAGGAGAGAAGGGGCATCTGATGTGGCTGATCCAACACCGTTAAAGTAGACAGTGAAAGTTGGCGGAGCCCCCGTCTCAGTCACGAAGGGTGACTTTGGCCTCTGAGGTCCCCTCGGTCTCAGCATCCGAACTTGGCGCCTCGGCCTTCCCCCGTATGCCACCTTTTCTCTCTCCTCCACATGAAGCCATCTTCTGTTCGGCCTTTTCCCTAAGTTGGCCTCGGCCCCCAGTTGGCTTTGGCCTCAGTCGGCCTCAGCTCCAGTCGGCCTCGGCCCCGAGTCGGCCTCGCCCCGGCCTCTTCCAAGTTGGCCTCGGCTCCAATCGGCCTCGCCCCGGCCTCTTCCAAGTTGGCCTCGCCCCGGCATCATTCAGGTCGGCCTCACCTCGGCCTCTTTTAAGTCGGCCTCGCATCGGCATCATTCAGGTTGGCCTCGCCTCGGCCTCTTCCAGGTCGGCCTCGCCCCGGCATCTTCTAAGACGGCCTCGGCTCCAGTCGGCCTCGGGCCTCGGCCTCGCCTCCACCTCGGCCCCGGCCTCGAGCCTCCTCCTCCGCCCCGGCCTCGAGCATCCTTCCTCGGTCCCGGCCTCGAGCTTCCCTCCTCGGCCTCGAGCTTCCGTCCTTGGCCCCGGCCACTTCAGGTCGGCCCTGCCTCCACCTCAGCCCCGGCCTCGAGCCTTCCGCCTCGGCCCTGGCCTCGAGCGTCTGCCTCGGCCCTGGCTTCTCAAGTCATGCCGAGGCAGCCCCGACCTCTTCAGGTCGACCCCGACGCCGCCGACTGAATGGGACCTGGCCCGACAACCGAACGACGCCCCCTCACCGATGGGACCTTGCCCGACAACTGGCTAACTCCAGCACCTTTTGTCTCTAAGGATGGCCCAGTAAATGTGAAGGACATCTGCCCATATCCTGCCAGTCTGCAGCGGTCCAAATCAAGTGGCTACCTGTGGACTGACTCTGCCGATTGATGGGACTTGACCCACCAACCAGCTGCAGCCACCCACTCTGACGGGACTTGACCTGCAGCCCTGACATGCCAAAGGAGGGAGCAAGCCCTGCCATCACACAAGTGGCAGCACCCCCAAGGCACCCCAAGTCATCTCACAGACACACTCATCAAAGTCATCATTATGAGGTCTCAACCACTCAAACCAGACAGACTCTAAGCGTCTATAAATTGGGTAAAAGGAGGTAACAAACTCCAACCACAACAACACTCTTAAACGCTCATTCTTGCTCACAGAGACATGGCTTAAGCCTCTCTCTTTTTCTCTTTCGAGCTTCCTCAAGCTCACGGCTGTTGCCCAGAGTACTGACTTGAGCGTCGGAGGGTCCCGCCGGAATCTCTGGCCCTCGGGACTTTTTGCAGGCTCACAGGCGCGAGAGGCTCGCCGGAAGATCCCGGGCTCGCTGGAGGAGGCGACCGAACGCTCGCGGACGTTCAAAAGAGGTGATCTGGCAACATCAGATATAAAAGCAGCTTGCCTCTATCAAATTAGGTATGAAGATAGCTTACTAACATTACTAGGATTTTACTACCTTTTAACTCTCAAGAACTTTTACTGCTCTAATGCCATTTTTTAGAACGATAACAATGTTGGACTAATAGAAGCTAAATTACATCTACTTGTAGAATGGACTAAGATAAATAGAGTTAAGATGGATCGGCTGGTGTGACAAAGGTCTAGTTCTCATCACGATCATAACACATATACATATAAAGAAAAGAAAATAATAGATTTTCAACCATTAGGACATGTCTCTATCTAAAGATAAACACATATGGCTTTATCACAACACTTTGCCCCACACGGGAGCTCCACTTTGTCGTATCTGAAGGACAGTGCTTTCTAGATATCATTAGAAGCATGGTTTACAACCATTGTTGATATCTTTTATAATTATAACACTTCTATGCAACTCAAGCCAATTTACTATGATGTGTTGGTTTGGGGATGATTCCCTTTCCTGTCAATCAGTCAATTAACAATCCAATTTGTAATCCCCTAGATTTCTCAACTGCTCATGAGAGTTATCACGAGATCAGGTGATAGACTCTAGATATTTGAACTCCAAGTATATCTAATTATAGAGTCCCTTGATTTGGAGACTCTGCATTGCCTATAAAAGATAATGTGGAAACCTCCTTCCCATCATACGTGGACGCCCCCTTCTCATCTTCTCGTGCGGACGTTTCTTCCCCAGCGCGCCTGCCTCTGATAAGTCCCCTGTCCATGCCTGGGAGAGAGGAGGTTAGAGAGAGAAAGTTAAAAAAAAGAGGAGAACAGGGAGGAACCGGGTTACAGAACCCAGCTCCCTTCCCTTTCCCTGTGCCGACATTGGTTTAGGCCCGGCGGCGTGCCCGCCACCTCGCCGGGCCTGAGCCCCGGCCGACAACCCCACCGGCACCGGGGGCGATGTCTGGTGGGGTGCCGGAGACAGTGAGAGAGAGAAGAGAGGAGGAGGAGAGAGAGGTGACCTGGGAAACTACCGGCGGTCCGATCCTTGGTTCGGGCCGGCGGTGTGCTCGCCGCTTCGCCGGGCCTGAGCCTTGGTCGGAGACCTCCACCGGCGCCGGGCGTGCGTCCGGTGGAGGTCCGGCCGGCCATGGTGGCCGGCGTGCCGCTGGCGCGATTCTTGACCATGGAAGACAGAGAGAGAGAAGAGAGAAATTAGGGAGAGAGAGAGAGAGAGGGAGGCCGACCACGGTGGTGGCCGGCTTTGGCCCGGCCACCGGAGGCTGGACCACCCCGGATTGGGCCGCAATGTCACTGGCGTGATTTCGAGCCGCCGCAATGAGACAGAGAAGATGTAATTTAGATTGAAATTGGAGAGAGAAAGGGAAAGGGAGGATCGGCCGCGCGGGCCGGCTCGGCTCGGCCGCCGATGGTCGGGCCGCCTCCTAATTTGGCCGGCGGCGGCCCTGGCCGCCGCGTGAACTGCTCCCTGTTTCGTTAGAAACAGGGGAGCAACGGTATAAAAAAAAAAAGAAGCTGGGCCGGCTGGGCTGCTTCAATTTGGGCTTGTTGGGCCGTTCAAAGCCTATTTGAGCAGCGTTTTGGGCCCTGTATCGGGCCGAGAATGACAAAGTAAATATATGGCCCGAATCAGGATTGATTCTAGTTTCTGGGATAATTTTATTTCCCTATTTGGGTGTATACATTGAGAGATATTCAAGCCCAAAGTTGGGCCCGTGAAGTGGTTTGGGTAGAGTTTAAGAATTATTTTATAATTCAGATTTTAGAAATTTAATAATGAAAAATGATTCTGTAGGTTCCCAGGAGTCCAATTAGCTGGGTTATCAATTGAAATTCGTGTACTGTGGTAAGTAAGTCAAGTATTATAATTTTATAAATTATTTAATTTATGAATTTATAGTTAAATATAATTATGTTAATTTGGCAAAATCATGTTATTACTATGATAATATGTAATTATGATAATGACAGTAAAACTTTATGTGTCGCCGTGGTTCTCACATGACAGATTCTCACATTATCACATGACAGATTCTCACATTATCACATGACAGATGACAGAATACTGGTACCAGGACCCTTCCTCTTAGGGGATATTTAAGAGTGATACACATGATGTGTATTGTAGGGCCGTGGGACACATAAAGAAAAATAATGACAGTATAAACAATGTTTAACATCGCATATTCTAGTAATTGTTATTGAATTAAGTTTCAAATTAATTGATCTGATGACATGAACCTATGATAGCTGATAAATGAAATTTTGAAATTATATTAGGCTTACTTATTGAGTGTGAGCTCATAAAATTCTCATAATTTTTTCAGAGCCTCAGGAATGAAGAAGGATAATTGAGATAGAAGGAGTTTCTATTAAGAAGACTTAGTTTTATTATATTGATTTAGTTCAGATTTGCTTGTTTGTAGGGCAGATAGCCCAAGACTGATAATTATGGTTTGTAATAAATCATGGATGTGAAATTTGCTTTATATTGATTTATGTGATGAAGTTCGAGATGCCTTGCATGCCTGGCATGCGGCGGGTTGTCACCCTAGTTCAAATTTTGGGACTGGGGCGTGACAGCTTTAGTGGTATCAGAGCCAGGTTATGACATTAGGGACATATACATGATGACACTTTAGGCAAAACACTAGAGTGACATAGAGACAAATTATAAATTTAAAGGAATCTCAGAAATTATGCTTTGAAAGCCTAACAATTAATGTTTACAGTGATATTAATTACAACTAATTTATCAGGAGATAAGAATGGCACGTCGCACTAGAAGTCGACAAAATGATGAGAGTTCCCAGGTTGGTAATGCTGGCCAACCGGGAGGTCTGGAAGCCACCGGAGCTGCTGCCCCTGCCAATTCAGTCGGGACTGATCAGCAGCAACTCCAGACCGAGATGCTTCAGGTTCTCTCGGGTATGGCGCAGTCGATGCGGGACTTGCAGCACCAGATTCTGCAGGCTTTGTCCGCTCAGCCTACTCACATTGCTCCGCAGACACAGCCTGCCCCTCCTATTCCACAGACTCAGCCCGACTCTACTACTCCACAGACCCAGCCTACTCCATCTCAATCCTGGGTAGGGGTTGGCCGCAGCTTTGCAGACTTCAAGAAATTTGCCCCCCCTTTCTCTGGATCCACCAACCCTGTTGATGCTGAGCGGTGGGTGCGAGACATGGAGAAGGCTTTTATGGCCCATGGTAGTCAGGATATGGAGCGGATCAGATTTGCCACCTATCTTCTCCAGGAGAAGCCTATGATTGGTGGTTAGTCGAGGAGCAGCGTCGGAATGGACAGATTATTTCTTGGGGAGAGTTTAGAGAGATATTCTTCGACAAATACTTCCCAGGAGTGTACAGAGACAGATGGAATCAGAGTTTATCAAGTTGGAGCAAAAGGATCTTTCTGTGGCCCAGTATGAAGCCGAATTCACCAGGTTGGCCCGTTTTGCTCCAAATATTGTGACCAATGAAATAGCCAAGGTCACCAGATTCACTGAGGGACTGCGACCCAGACTGAGGCAAGCGGTCAATGCATTTGAGCTCCTCACTTACAGTGCTGTAGTGAATAAGGCCTTGGTGATTGAGAGGGATATGAATGCTGTTCAAAAGGATTGGGAGCTGCGGAAGAAGAGAAAAGGGCCTACTTCTGGCCAATCCTCTGCTCAGGCCAAGAAGAAGGGTGCACAGCAGACCCAGCTGAACCACAGAATAAGGAGACTCGTTGCATTCATTGTGGTAACTCCCACCCTGGAAAGCCTTGCCGCAGAGTGACTGGTGCCTGCTTTGTCTGTGGGAAAACTGATCACAAGATTGCTACATGTCCCTTTCGGAAGGATCATCAGCCTTCTTCAAGTCAAGGAATGAGCCAGCAACAGCAGCAGCAGCCACCGAGGACCCAGGGACGGGTCTTCAACCTCACTCAGCAGGACGCTGCCGCATCTAATTCTGTGGTGACAGGTATACCCTTTAATGTTATATCTAGTATTACATTCTTATCTAGTGCAATGCATTGACAGTTAATTAACAGTAGGTGCAATCCTTAATGTTAAAACAAATTACACTTATGTCCAGGAATGATTAAAGTAGGTACTGCTTACGCTCAAACTTTAATTGACCCGGTGCTATCTGACATTTATCTTGACAAGAATGCATCATTGACACCTATTCCTCTGGAGCAAGAGCTGCATATTGCGCTTCCAAATGGAGATGTTATGAAAGTTGGCACAGTATGCAAATCTTGCCCAATTATCTTGGAGAATAGGAGGTTGAATGCTGATCTCATTGTCCTCCCACTGAAGTTTTTTGATGTTATCCTTGGAATGGATTGGTTGGCCTCCAATCATGCTTCAGTGCTTTCAGGAAGACTGTCAACTTCAAAATTCCAAGCCAGCCTGAATTCAGTTTTATTGGTGGTCAGAAACACCTAGCCTCAGTGTTCATATCAGCGATGCAGGCTGGAAAGTATTTGATGAGTGGTGGTCAAGGATTTCTTGCTGTAGTCAAGGACCTTCAGCAAGAAGAGACCAAGTTGGAGGATATTCCCATAGCTCGAGAATTCCCAGATGTCTTCCCTGAGGATTTGACTAATTTACCTCCTGATCGGGAAGTCGAGTTCTCTATTGATCTAGTTCCTGGAACTGGGCCTATATCAAAGGCCCCTTACCGTATGGCCCCGGCTGAGCTAAAAGAACTGAAGGATCAACTGCAAGAGCTCCTAGATCGAGGATTTATTAGACCCAGTGCTTCTCCTTGGGGTGCTCCAGTTCTATTTGTTAAGAAGAAGGATGGCAGTCTTCGACTCTGCATTGATTACGGGGAATCAATAAAGTAACAGTGCGAAATAAGTATCCTCTGCCAAGGATTGACGACTTGTTTGATCAACTTCAAGGAGCCCGGATATTCTCAAAGATTGATCTTAGGTCCGGGTACCATCAGCTCAAAGTCAAAGAAGGGATGTACCAAAGACAGCATTTAGAACCAGATATGGCCACTATGAGTTCTTGGTGATGCCGTTTGGGTTAACTAATGCCCCAGCAGCATTCATGGACTTGATGAACAGAATTTTTAAACCATATCTGGATCAGTTTGTGGTGGTTTTCATTGATGATATTCTGATATATTCCAAGAGCCATAAGGAGCATGAGGACCACCTGAGATCGTGCTACAGATTCTTCGAGAAGAAGCTTTATGCCAAGCTGCAGAAGTGTGAATTTTGGTTGGATCAAGTATCTTTCTTGGGTCATATAATCTCTAAAGATGGTGTATCTGTGGACCCGAAAAAGATTGAAGCTATCACTAACTGGAGCCGACCTTCCAATGTGGCAGAAGTCAGAAGCTTCTTGGGATTAGCCGGGTATTACCAAAATTTGTGGAGAATTTTTCTCGCATTGCTCTACCCCTAACTCGCTTAACCCAAAAGCGAGTGAAGTTTGACTGGACAGTGGAGTGTGAGGAAAGTTTCCAGGAGTTAAAGCAGCGCCTGGTGTCAGCTCCCATTCTTGTTCTTCCAACGGGATCTGAAGGTTTTACTATATACACTGATGCCTCTCGAAAAGGATTGGGATGTGTTTTGATGCAGAATGAAAGAGTGATAGCTTATGCCTCCAGACAACTGAAACCTTATGAGCAGAATTATCCTACTCATGACCTGGAATTGGCTGCTGTGGTTTTTGCTCTGAAGATTTGGCGGCATTATCTATATGGAGTGTCGTGTGATGTGTATACAGATCATAAGAGTTAAAATACATCTTCACACAGAAGGAGCTGAATTTAAGGCAGAGGAGGTGGTTGGAACTATTGAAGGATTATGACCTGAATCTACAGTATCATCCTGGGAAGGCCAATGTAGTAGCTGATGCCTTGAGCAGAAAATCCTCTTCTGAGTTAGCTGCTATGATTACCTCCCAGCCTCACGTATTGAGAGATCTGGAGAAGTGGGAGGTTGGTCTGAGAGTACAGCAGTCTGATGGACTTGTTGCAGCACTTGTACTCCAGCCGACCTTAGTTGACAGAATCAAGTCCTCCCAGATGGAAGATCCAGATCTACAAAGGATTAAAGAAGTGGTACAGTCAGGAGTTCAGAATGAATTTTATATAATGGATGATGGATCCCTGAAATTTGAAGGAAGACTTTGTGTGCCAAACAGTGAAGAGCTAAAGGCTGAAATTTTGAAAGAGGCTCACTACTCTCCCTATACTGTGCATCCAGGTGGCACTAAGATGTACAGAGACTTAAAGGAAAATTTTTGGTGGAAAGGCATGAAGAGGGAGATTGCTCAGTATGTGGCCAAGTGCTTGGTGTGTCAGCAAGTGAAAGCCGAGCATCAAAGGCCTGCGGGACCTCTTCAGTCTCTGATGATTCCACAGTGGAAATGGGAAAAGATTACAATGGACTTTGTGACTGGTCTGCCCAAAACTCCTAAGAGCAACGATGCAGTTTGGGTCATTGTGGACAGACTAACAAAATCAGCTCATTTCCTACCTTTCAGAGTTGGGGTCTCTAGTGAAAGATTGGCTAATTTGTATATTGAGCAGATCGTGAGACTCCATGGTGTTCCGGTATCTATTGTATCAGATAGAGATACCAGGTTTGTGTCCCAGTTTTGGAAGAGCTTCATAAGGCCATGGGAACCAAACTAAACTTCAGTACAGCCTATCATCCCCAGTCAGATGGACATCAGAGAGGACCATACAGATTCTGGAGGACATGTTGCGAGCCTGTGTGATGGACTTGGGTGGAGCTTGGGATAACCACTTACCTTTGGTGGAGTTTGCATATAATAATAGTTACCAAGCCAGCATCCAGATGGCTCCATTTGAAGCTCTGTATGGTAGGAGGTGCAGATCTCCTATATGTTGGGATGACGTGGGGGAAAGGAAATTGCTAGGCCCTGAGCTGATTCAGCAAACAGTAGATAAGGTGCATTTGATCAGGGAGCGTCTTCGTACAGCTCAGAGCAGGCAAAAGAGCTATGCTGATGTCAGAAGAAGGGAATTGGAATTCCAGGTTGGGGATCATGTCTTCTTAAGGGTATCACCAACCAAAGATGTGATGAGATTTGGGATTAAAGGAAAGCTGAGTCCACGTTATATTGGACCTTTTGAGATCTTGAGCAGAGTTGGAGAGGTTGCTTACAGCCTGGCACTGCCTCCGATTCTATCTGGGGTACACAATGTTTTTCATGTATCTATGCTGAGGAAGTATATCTCTGACCCCAGCCATGTCATAGCATATGAGCCTATACAGTTGAGAAAGATTTATCATATGAGGAGCATCCTTTGCGTATCGTAGACCGCAAAGATCAGGTTCTAAGACGGCGTACCATTCCCTATGTCAAGGTGCAATGGAGTAATCATTCTGAAAGGGAGGCTACTTGGGAACTGGAGGAAGAAATGAAAGAAAAGTATCCACGACTATTTGTATCTTAAAATAGTTAATGATTGAAAACTGTTAGCTTTAGTTGATTGTTAGTCCTTGGGACAAAAATTGGACTTTTAATTTTCTCTAATAAAAGTTATCAATTTCGAGGCCGAAATTTTTATAAGGAGGGGAGAATGTAATCCCCTAGATTTCTCAACTGCTCGTGAGAGTTATCACGAGATCAGGTGATAGACTCTAGATATTTGAACTCCAAGTATATCTAATTACAGAGTCCCTTGATTTGGGGACTCTGCATTGCCTATAAAAGATAATGTGGAAACCTCCTTCCCATCATACGTGGACGCCCCCTTCTCATCATCTTCTCGTACGGACGTTTCTTCCCCAGCGCGCCTGCCTCTGGTAAGTCCCCTGTCCATGCCTGGGAGAGGAGGTTAGAGAGAGAAAGTTAAAAAAAAAAGGAGAACAGGGAGGAACCGGGTTACAGAACCCAGCTCCCTTCCCTTTCCCTGTGCCGACACTGGTTCAGGCCCGGCGGCGTGCCCGCCGCCTCGCCGGGCCTGAGCCCCGGCCGACAACCCCACCGGCACCGGGGGCGGCGTCCGATGGGGTGCCGAGGACAGTGAGAGAGAGAAGAGAGCGGAGGAGGGAGAGAGAGGTGACCTGGGAACAAAACTACCGGCGGTCCATCCTTGGTTCGGGCCCGGCGGTGTGCTCGCCGCTTCGCCGGGCCTGAGCCTTGGTCGGAGACCTCCACCGGCGCCGGGCGTGCGTCCGGTGGAGGTCCGGCCGGCCATGGTGGCCGGCCGTGCCGCCGGTGCGATTCTTGGCCACGGAAGATAGTGAGAGAGAAGGAGAGAAATTAGGAGAGAGAGAGAGAGGGGCCGGCTCTGGCCCGGCCACCGGAGGCCGGACCACCCCAGATTGGGCCGGCAATGTCGCCAGCGTGATTTCGAGCCGCCGCGATGAGAGAGAGAGGATGTAATTTAGATTGAAATTGGAGAGAGAAAGGGAAAGGGAGGGTCGGCCGCGGCGGCGACCGGATCTGGCTCGGCCGCCGGTGGCCGGCCGCCTCCTAATTTTGGCCGGCGGCGGCCCTGGTCGTCGGCGTGAACTGCTCCTTGTTTCGTTAGAAACAGGGGAGCAACGGTATAAAAAAAAAAAGAAGCTGGGCCGGCTGGGCTGCTTCAATTTGGGCTTATTGGGCCGGTTCAGAAGCTCTATTTGAGCAGCGTTTTGGGCCCTGTATCGGGCCGAGAATGGCAAAGTAAATATATGGCCCGAATCAGGATTGATTCTAGTTTCTGGGGATAATTTTATTTCCCTATTTGGGTGTATACATTGAGAGATATTCAAGCCCAAAGTTGGGCCGTGAAGTGGTTTGGGTAGAGTTTAAGAATTATTTTATAATTCAGATTTTAAAAATTTAATAATAAAAAATGATTCTGTAGGTTCCCAGGTGTCCAATTAGCTGGGTTATCAATTAAAATTCGTGTACTGTGGTAAGTAAGTCAAGTATTATAATTTATAAAATTATTTAATTTGTGAACTTACAATTAAATATAATTATATTAATTTGGCAAAATCATGTTATTACTATGATAATATGTAATTATGATAATGATAGTAAAACTTTATGTATCGCCGCGGTTCTCACATGACAGATTCACAAGATAGATTCTCACATGATGGATTCTCACATGATAGATTATCATAGATTCTCACATTATCACATGGTAGATTATCACATTATCACATGACAGATTATCACATGACAGATGACAAATACTAGTACCAGGACCCTTCCTCTTAGGGGATATTTAAGAGTGATACACATGATGTGTATTGTAGGCCGTGGGACATAAAGAAAAAATATGACAGTATAAACAATGTTTTGTTTACATCGCATATATTCTAGTAATTATTATTGAATTAAGTTTCAAATTAATTGATCTGATGACATGAACCTGATGATAGCTTGATAAATGAAATTTTGAAATTATATTAGGCTTACTTATTGAGTGTGAGCTCATAAAATTCTTATAATATTTTTCAGAGCCTCAAGAATGAAGAAGGATAATTGAATAGAAGGAGTTTCTATTAAGAAGATTAGTTTTATTATATTGATTTAGTTCAGATTTACTTGTGTGTAGGGCAGATAGCCCAAGACTGATAATTATGATTTGTAATAAATCATGGATGTGAAATTTGCTTTATATTGATTTATGTGATGAAGTTCGAGATGCCTTGCATGCTTGGTATGCGGCGGGTTTTCATCCTAGTTCAAATTTTGGAACTGGGGCGTGACACAATTGTTATCTTTCATCTTGATCACTTGCCTTGCAAAAATTAGGTTCCATGTGGCATCTATCCAGATTGTATACTTGTGGGAGCCTTCCCATTTGTGCTAATCTAGCTAAGCCAGGCCTGGTACACTTGATCAAGCCAGGCCAATAACTAAAGGAAAGAAATTTCAATTAATCCATTGTTTCACGGCATTCGGTTCATCCTTCAGAAAGCTCATAAAGTTCAGATTTATCATGTCTATCGAAAAGTCAACTCGGCGGCTGATTAAATTGCGACCTCGATGGCTTATTGTTCTGAGGTTTAGATTTAGAAGTAGGATAATCCCTGCCCTTTTGTACTTAAATAGATTTTGTTCTTTTATCTATCTGAGCTGACTCGTAATAGATCAGTATGATTATTCATTTGTATATATAAAAAAGAAATTAAAAGTTAGCTGAAGCCAGGGTGCCCCGCATGTGATGGGGACTCAGGGATGTCCCCCTAGCCAAAGTTAAAAGAGCCTATCCTAATTAGAGACAAGAGGGAAAGCCTAGGACTCCCTCTATGTAAGGAACTGCCCATCCCTCCTCACAGATTATTGGTGATCGCTCATTTTCTTTCGTAGACAGTAGTAAGATTCCACCACTTTTGATTGGGAAAAGTCTTTTTGTATCAAGTACAGTGGACGTTGCCTGAACCATGCCCGACGATCAGCATGACGCATGAGCGCGCACGCGTGCTAAAAGTAAATTTTTTTTTTTTTTTTTTTGCTTTTGCTACACGTGTGTGCAAGCGCTGCATGCTGCACCTCATTCTATGTAGCAAGACTTTTTCCTTCCGGCTGTTCTAGGATCCTCATCAAGCCCAAGGTATAAGCCCTTGAACCTTCTTCTTTAGTTACGCTGTTCATTGAGCTCATTGCCGGCTGGACTTTATTGAGGAATTGCCGGTGACAAACAAAGTTAAAGATCCCCATAAATGTTAGTTCCCTTGTCAATATTGATGTTTCTTTGGTCTTGTTGTCTCTAATCCCTGATGGGAGTTTCTTAGACTAGTAGTTCTAATTTGATTTGTGAGATGTTTGAGATTTAGTGAATTAATATGAGGCCTAATTATGTGCTGATGATACATATATTATATTGTAGATTTGAACAAACTAATCAAAGTTGGTTGAGATTATTGTTACCTGTTCTTATATGGTAAGTGATAATTTATCTTTTCTAATACTATATATACACCTATTTTTGATAATATATTGATATTATGATTGATTTATAAATTTTATAAGTACATGTTTCCTAATATAGATGCACATATTATTTTTATTATCAAAACTTATGTATATATATTTAAAATATAGATTTCAATATGTTTTTTATCCCTGAATTGATATTATATAGGTTGTAATTGAATATATTATATCATGAATTTAAAAGTTTAGCCAACTATGTTTGATATTTTAAAGGTGAAGGTTATATATTGATCGATGCCTTACCATAACGAGTAGACCTAATTAATGTTTTGCTAATGAGAATTATATTTAGTCAATATTACTAATAAATTTTTTTTTGGCAAATAACGATGCTCTGTTGGTAAGGATTATATTTAGCTTGCATCTCGCTGCCAAAAATTATATTGGACTAATATCTTATTAGTAGAAATTATATTTAAATGATGCCTTAATAATAGTGATTATAACTGATGTTCTATTGGTGGGATTGCGCATCAAGTATATCAAGACCTAATCAATTAAGAAAAAAATTTATTTCGCCTTTTAATAAATTGGCCGATTTAGACTCCGGCTCGACCCAGCCCGAGCCACTGCAACCCATTGCACGGCAGGCGGCGGACAGGGCTCCCTTCGACCACTTTGGATTAGACGAGCCCCAGGCGCCCGTCAACGACACCCAGTGGGTTCGGCTCGCTCGCGGCCCTAGCCGCTGTCTCGACGGTCGTAATCCTACGACTCCCGACTCCGATCTCCGGTTATCGCTCTCATCCCGAACCTCTTCGTCTCCTCCTCTCCCCCGGCCTCGTCGTCTGGGCCCCAGCGCGTCGATCACCGCTTCCGCCCCCGGATCATCCACAACGGCGTCCCGATCATCTCCGTTTAGTTCTTTAACCCTAACCCTAATTTTTATCCTGATCGTATCAGTGGATCTCCATGGCCCTGGGCATGGATCAAAATAATTTCCTTGTCTTTTTGTGAGATTCATGCCTGCCTGAATTTTATGATTTGGTTCGATTTAAGTCTTTTATCTGCCAACTTGCATGAGGATTTCACGTTGTTTATTCCTGAATCTGTCTGTTACGCGCTCGAAATCCAATGGGAAGAGGGATCGGGATAAATAGACGGAAAGGAACGATGCACATTTGATGTATCGATTGATCTTTCGAGACAACATGTCGAGAACCAGTTTAGAATGAGATAAGGAGACAAAACTTTCGAAAACCCAGTCCTGAAATTGTTTTGGAGCAAGGAAACGAAAGAGGAAATATCAATAATGATCGAGAGAGCACGAGGAGGCCAGACCGAAGGCAGATGGATTTCATGGTCCGGTAATGGAAAGGGAGAGGAATCTTGGATAATTTAGCAGCCATAAGAAAAAAGTGCGCAAAACGCACGGTTCTTTCTTCCGTTTATTATTATTTTTAATGCTTTCTATTTTTATTTCCCTTCAACTGGCATTTGGAAATCATGGGTTGTTTAGTTAGTTGGTGGATTCGATGAATTATCAGCTGTTTTCCAGGCTGGGGTTAAAATCGAAGGAGCTATGTTGGACAAATTTACTGCTGGAGAGTTTCCCTTGCTTGTAGTGTTTCTTTCTTTTGTTGCAATTTGGAGATAAAGTACCATTAGCCTTTTCATATATGACATATTCTTAGAATTTTTTGCCACTAAAATTGGTAGGCGAGTGCTTACTGGTTTAGCTTGAAGTATAGTGACCTTGGTTAGAGCCTTACCTACGCTACTTTAAATTTATCATCTTTATAAATTCTGTTGGGGCTGGCAGCCCCTTCTCATTTTCTGAGGAAAAAGGCCACCACCTTATTGTGTTTGTGGTGCTAACTGATTCATGGAAGTTTCTTTTTCTCCTTGAGAATGCATTCCTGATGCATTTGATTGGTATATTTGTAGTTGTCATGCCATGTTATTTATTTGTGCGTCAATGTGGATTATTAAGCTTTCTTATTTTTACCTGCTGGTAAATTACTAGTTAATTGTTGACGTTGCTTAGTACAAAGCATTTATTTATAGTTATGTATACATGTGTGTTTTTTGGCATGTCATTTCAACCAGGGCCATGCCTTGCTTTGCACCTTGTGCCTAGGCTTTCAGAGTCCTTAGCACTTTTATGGACCTGGAATCTTTGATGACGTTGGGTCTTCGTAACAGATATATACTCAAGGCATTTTTCAAGAGCAAATCTTAAATAACATGTCGATATTTGATTGGTGATTCTTAAATCTACCTAGTTTTCACCTTGCATTTTCTATATGAAACACTTGCCATCTCTATTTCCTGACGATAAACATTTCAATTATACTAGCCATGCTTCACCATTAGTCTCAACAGCTTGCAACATGATGAGAGTGCAATGCACAGGTGGTCTAGTAGCGAGATGGAGCCCGTTGAAGTCATTATGGTCCTTATGTAAAAATAATTAAAATCTAAAAAAAAAATTAATTGTTGTATGATGACTAAGGGAATAGAATAATAGGGGCAATAACCTTAATGAATGATCTTGGTCCATTGGTTTAACAATCTCGATTTGCAAGGTTTGAGTTAGGATTATGTTAGGGTGGCCAATAGTGTTCACGTCTATCAATGCATAATTTCTAAGAAATTGGTCCCAATCATGCAAGATTTCTGCTTCATAAGAATGCTTTTCATTGTACTAATCAATGACAAACTTCGCCATAATAAGATATGACACAAGAAAAAATATTAGTAGGATAAATATGAGATGCTTCTAAATAAATAAATTTTATTTCCCTGGATAATGGTGCTATGAATTTTGAACAGTTAATCAGGACTTAAGATACAAGAGAAGCTAGTGGGTGTAGAATTGGCAATTAAGCCATGATCATACTCTAAGTACAATGGTTTGAAATCATAGATAACTGGAAACAAACATCATACTGGACCAAATTTCCTAAAGAACAAAGTGTGATCTTGCTTAAAGACATTTGATAAAACAAAAAAATAAGTATCTTAAATAAAAGTTTATGTTTATATAATTTAAAATAGGAAGCTATATAAATGCAAATGTAGTAAGATCATATGTATAAATCAGATCATCCGGGGTGGTTGGTTTTTGGAGTAGGGGTAGGAGGATGAGATCACTGAAAATCTTTAGAAATTTCGGGTCATGGCCCCTGGGATCTGTCCATGCCCCATTTCAATTTTAGTACTCATCAATTGAAATAGTTTTTACTTATGTGAAGTATCTGTGATGTCAAACTATTCTCCATATTTGTCATTTTGGAAATGAAGAAATGTATCACTTGAGTTTAGTCCTTTTGGGATACCTGTTCCCTTTTTATTCTGTAATGTAAGAATGGATATCAAATTTTCTATAATTCGTCATGCAAACTTCTTAAATTTGTTTACCTTGCAGGTCAAACATGGTGTTTAAGCATAACAAGCAGCCTTTTGCTAATGTTGACCCTAACCAGCTGGCCTATGAAGATCTGAAACGATTTGACTGTGATGGGCTTTTTGAGGAAATTTCTTCATTTGGAGGTATTCCTCAGAGGTCACCAACATCAGGTAAATAAGGCTAATCTTTTCCTTGCAAGACACGGAATGATTAGCCTAGTTTCTTTTCTAACTTTGTTCTGATATAAAGATGGAGAAAGGGAAAATGCCTTCACTAAAACTCACGGTGAATTGAGGCTTGGAGGTAATTCCGGAACTGTCATATCGGTTGTCACAAACAAGGAGTGTGAGAACAGGACCCCTGCTGCTACAAATGATAACTTTGCAAGTGCTCTTGGAGATACCTCCAGCATGTCATGGTTGTCAGGTAGCACCAGTGAAGTTATCAAGTCAGAACATAGCAAACGGTCTATTTGTCATGCTGAAGCTTATCGAGTCGAAAGCAAGCGCCTGAAACAAAGAGACCAAAATAAGCAATTGGATGCTTTTGCTGAAATTCCTTTTAGTACCTGCAAGGAACCACCCACTTCAGGTATTTCTTGTTTTGTTTGATTTTCATGTATAATGCTTATTCTGTATACTTCTTTGAGAATTTATTCAGTTGCATTTAATATGGTAGATGGACTGAGGGAAGGCTTGTGACTGACACCTAAATGTTCAGTTGCTTCTGACAGGGAATTGGAGAATGAAGAGGTTGCTGCTTTTCCTGAGGATCCTGCTAGTACGGCAACCAGCAACCATTTGCCATGGATCATATGCAGTGGAAGTGAAGAAGTGACGACTGTGGACTCAGGTGTTAATGTCCATTTGTTTCCTAGTTATTTTGAAGAATACCAAAGAGCACAAGGATTCCATCACGTAAAAGAGATCTATTCGCCCCGTTTTGACCACCCTTATTTAAAGCCTGTTGCTATTGGACCAAATCATCAAGCTGATATTCCAGAGTGGAGACCACAAGATTTTATGAACTCTTTCAAGGATTCAGATGGTTGCGTTTCATCACTGTTGACCTCTACGACAAGTTCATCGTCAGCTGTTCACCACACCACTGATGAAGATGATTTTGATAAATGGGTTGGAACTTGTGTCATGCCAATGCCCTATTCTGACTCTTCAGCTTTGGAATTTAGAGCTGTGGACCGTAAGACAGATTGTAGCTGCCTGGATGAGGGTTCCATCCAATGTGTGAGACAGCATGTGATGGAAGCAAGAGAAAAGCTTAAGCAAATGTTGGGGCAGGACAAGTTTGAAGAGTTAGGTTTTTGTGACATGGGAGAGGATGTGGCTAAGAAATGGACAGAAGAGGAGGAGCGGTTGTTCCTAGACGTTGTCTCATCTAATCCAGCATCATTGGGTAAGAACTTTTGGTACCATCTATCCCAGGCGTTTCCCTCTCGAAATGGTAAAGAGCTGGTCGGTTATTACTTCAATGTATTCATGCTTCGGAAGAGGGCTGAACAGAACAGGTCAGACCCATTGAACGTGGACAGTGACAATGATGAATGGCAAGAAAGTGATGATGGTGAGTTTGCAACAACGGAGGAGTATGAAGAAGATTCTGTAGTGGAATCTCTTGCAAATCAAGGTGATCTTGCTTGTAGTAAG
>UESW01003995.1:533227-758523 GCA_900491605.1 Calamus simplicifolius | reverse complement strand
AATTAATTGTTGTCTGATGACTAAGGGAATAGAATAATAGGGGCAATAACCTTAATGAATGATCTTGGTCCATTGGTTTAACAATCTCGATTTGCAAGGTTTGAGTTAGGATTATGTTAGGGTGGCCAATAGTGTTTACGTCTATCAATGCATAATTTCTAAGAAAATGGTCCCAATCATGCAAGATTTCTGCTTCATAAGAATGCTTTTCATTGTACTAATCAATGACAAACTTCGCCATAATAAGATATGACACAAGAAAAAATATTAGTAGGATAAATATGAGATGCTTCTAAATAAATAAATTTTATTTCCCTGGATAATGGTGCTATGAATTTTGAACAGTTAATCAGGACTTAAGATACAAGAGAAGCTAGTGGGTGTAGAATTGGCAATTAAGCCATGATCATACTCTAAGTACAATGGTTTGAAATCATAGATAACTGGAAACAAACATCATACTGGACCAAATTTCCTAAAGAACAAAGTGTGATCTTGCTTAAAGACATTTGATAAAACAAAAAAAATAAGTATCTTAAATAAAAGTTTATGTTTATATAATTTAAAATAGGAAGCTATATAAATGCAAATGTAGTAAGATCATATGTATAAATCAGATCATCCGGGGTGGTTGGTTTTTGGAGTAGGGGTAGGAGGATGAGATCACTGAAAATCTTTAGAAATTTCGGGTCATGGCCCCTGGGATCTGTCCATGCCCCATTTCAATTTTAGTACTCATCAATTGAAATAGTTTTTACTTATGTGAAGTATCTGTGATGTCAAACTATTCTCCATATTTGTCATTTTGGAAATGAAGAAATGTATCACTTGAGTTTAGTCCTTTTGGGATACCTGTTCCCTTTTTATTCTGTAATGTAAGAATGGATATCAAATTTTCTATAATTCGTCATGCAAACTTCTTAAATTTGTTTACCTTGCAGGTCAAACATGGTGTTTAAGCATAACAAGCAGCCTTTTGCTAATGTTGACCCTAACCAGCTGGCCTATGAAGATCTGAAACGATTTGACTGTGATGGGCTTTTTGAGGAAATTTCTTCATTTGGAGGTATTCCTCAGAGGTCACCAACATCAGGTAAATAAGGCTAATCTTTTCCTTGCAAGACACGGAATGATTAGCCTAGTTTCTTTTCTAACTTTGTTCTGATATAAAGATGGAGAAAGGGAAAATGCCTTCACTAAAACTCACGGTGAATTGAGGCTTGGAGGTAATTCCGGAACTGTCATATCGGTTGTCACAAACAAGGAGTGTGAGAACAGGACCCCTGCTGCTACAAATGATAACTTTGCAAGTGCTCTTGGAGATACCTCCAGCATGTCATGGTTGTCAGGTAGCACCAGTGAAGTTATCAAGTCAGAACATAGCAAACGGTCTATTTGTCATGCTGAAGCTTATCGAGTCGAAAGCAAGCGCCTGAAACAAAGAGACCAAAATAAGCAATTGGATGCTTTTGCTGAAATTCCTTTTAGTACCTGCAAGGAACCACCCACTTCAGGTATTTCTTGTTTTGTTTGATTTTCATGTATAATGCTTATTCTGTATACTTCTTTGAGAATTTATTCAGTTGCATTTAATATGGTAGATGGACTGAGGGAAGGCTTGTGACTGACACCTAAATGTTCAGTTGCTTCTGACAGGGAATTGGAGAATGAAGAGGTTGCTGCTTTTCCTGAGGATCCTGCTAGTACGGCAACCAGCAACCATTTGCCATGGATCATATGCAGTGGAAGTGAAGAAGTGACGACTGTGGACTCAGGTGTTAATGTCCATTTGTTTCCTAGTTATTTTGAAGAATACCAAAGAGCACAAGGATTCCATCACGTAAAAGAGATCTATTCGCCCCGTTTTGACCACCCTTATTTAAAGCCTGTTGCTATTGGACCAAATCATCAAGCTGATATTCCAGAGTGGAGACCACAAGATTTTATGAACTCTTTCAAGGATTCAGATGGTTGCGTTTCATCACTGTTGACCTCTACAACAAGTTCGTCGTCAGCTGTTCACCACACCACCGATGAAGATGATTTTGATAAATGGGTTGGAACTTGTGTCATGCCAATGCCCTATTCTGACTCTTCAGCTTTGGAATTTAGAGCTGTGGACCGTAAGACAGATTGTAGCTGCCTGGATGAGGGTTCCATCCAATGTGTGAGACAGCATGTGATGGAAGCAAGAGAAAAGCTTAAGCAAATGTTGGGGCAGGACAAGTTTGAAGAGTTAGGTTTTTGTGACATGGGAGAGGATGTGGCTAAGAAATGGACAGAAGAGGAGGAGCGGTTGTTCCTAGACGTTGTCTCATCTAATCCAGCATCATTGGGTAAGAACTTTTGGTACCATCTATCCCAGGCGTTTCCCTCTCGAAATGGTAAAGAGCTGGTCGGTTATTACTTCAATGTATTCATGCTTCGGAAGAGAGCTGAACAGAACAGGTCAGACCCATTGAACGTGGACAGTGACAATGATGAATGGCAAGAAAGTGATGATGGTGAGTTTGCAACAACGGAGGAGTATGAAGAAGATTCTGTAGTGGAATCTCTTGCAAATCAAGGTGATCTTGCTTGTAGTGAGGATTGCCCTAAAGAAACAGACATCAATGAAGATGTTGACGATGAAGATGAAAGTAATGACTATCTCATTGTTGCCAAGAATGAGGAAGGACTATGTGGTGCTTCTGAAGGATGCATCCATAATAAATCAAACTTCTATCCGACAGTGCAGCTTATTGACAATAAATTGCAGAATGGTATGGAGCAAGATGTTTGGGACGGTTCATGCTTGTCTTATGAGAGGCATCACAATGGCATTGGCTCCTGTGTTGGCGCAGAAGACAAAGCCAACACACGGCATAGTCTGATTGAGGACCATGATAGCCTGCTTGAGGAGTACAAGAATGATGGTAGAAGCAGGATGGCAGATTAAGGTTTGTTAACATGTGATATCAATTACAACCGTGGAGCAGAAAAAAGGATTTTTTTGTCAACACGTAACACGTTTGAAGAAGTGTTTGGGAAGGGGGCTCCAGAAGAGTATGATTCATATGATTCAATGGACAATCATGGTATTAGCCAGTCTTGACACCTGTTGTGAGCATGCCGTGCTGTCTTGCGATTGTACTCACCTACAATATGGCTTGGCTTTTACCTTACAATCTCTGAAGTTAATATGGTTATATATGCTAATTCGTATGGTCCAATTTTCTATCGTACATTATGAGGAATGGTAGGTCTGCCTTTGTAAAGTTGTTGAAATATGAAGTTGGTTGTGCTTTCATGGGGGGTCCTAGAACAGTGCTCTCATGGTTTGCATCATCTGTGAGCTGTAATATCTTTATTAAGTTGTAGGGCAACCTTCATCTTTCCATCATGGCCACTTCCTCGGAGGAATGAGGGATGACGCGATGTTTAAAACTAAAGTTAATTTTACATGTATCTGCCTAACGAAGCTCTATTGCAGAAATTCGTTATTACTAGTTACATCACTGTCACTTCTACAAACGCTGCCTACGATGGCCTTGATAGCTTTCAGTTGAAAGGAAGCTCTGCTGCGGCATCTCCAGTTAGATAAAAGAAGCCTACTCTAGTGGCTGCAAGCAAAGGATTGAAGGTATCTCACAGGAATCTGGTTTAATTTAGATAGTTTTACCACTGTTACTGAACACGTTTGCAACGGATTCTGTCTAATTATCTCTCTACGATGAGTTCTAGGTTTGCCAACGTTGTGACTGGCGAATTTTATGCTACTTGTAGCGCAGAGAACAAAAGAGGAGACCCTCTTTTGCTCTCTCTGGATGTACCCTTTTTTTTCTGAAAAAAAAATGTTTAGTTTTAACTCTTATCATTAGACATGCATGTTTGCAATGGTTTCTGATATGACTGATCCCAGCGTCGTCAGAAAAGGTAACGGAGTCCACTGCCATCTCCTCACCCCCGGCATCCCTTCGGGGTCGGGGGCGGGGTCATCATTTCTTAACCCCGGGGCCCCCACCGGTCCCGGGGCGCATCGTCATTCCCATCCCCGGCACCCCTCGGGGTCGGGGTGGGGTCATCATTTCTTAACCCCGGGGCCCCCACCGGTCCTGGGGCGCATCGTTTCCCCACCCCGGCACCCCCTCGGGGTCGGGGGTGGGGTCATCATTTCTTAACCCCGGGGCCCCCACCGGTCCCGGGGTGCATCGTCATTCCCCCACCCCGGCACCCCCTCGGGGTCGGGGTGGGGTCATCATTTCTTAACCCCGGGGCCCCCCCGGTCCCGGGGCGCATCGTCATTCCCCACCCCGGCACCCCCTCGGGTCGGGGGTGGGGTCATCATTTCTTAACCCGGGGCCCCACCGGTCCCGGGGCGCATCGTCATTCCCCCCCCCCGGCACCCCCTCGGGGTCGGGGGTGGGGTCATCATTTCTAACCCGGGGCCCCCACCGGCCCGGGGTGCATCGTCATTCCCCATCCCCGGCACCCCCTTGGGTCGGGGGTGGGGTCATCTGCGATCAACATGCAACTCAGCTACCAGGGAACGACAACCTTCAGGTTGCATGCCCCTGTGACCATGCCTTGCCGCAGCGTACCATTCGTACTCCGTGATTGTGCCCTGTTACGGAGGGCCATGCCTCATAACGGTTTGGCGCGTTGCATGCCCCTGTGTGTGACCATGCCTTGCCGCAGCGTACCATTCGTACTTCCGTGATTGTGCCCGTTACGGACCATGCCTCGCGACTATTCGCACTTCCGTGAGTGCACGGGACTCGCTAGGAGCCCAGTCATATCAATCGAACAGTACGAAGAGATCTTCCAAGCTCATGTATTCAGACAGGTATAAAAACACATATCACGCTGTAAGTGGGGATCTGAACCCTGGTTTTTCTGAGCTTTCTTCCTCCCTGCAAAAACCCTAACCCTCAGCTCCTCTTCGCTGGAGCGGTTCTTTGTCTGAACCCAAGCCACTGACTTGATCGTCGGAGGGTCCCCACCGGTGCCACCGGTCCCCGGGGACTTTTCTTGCAGGACTTCCCGGAGGGAGACGTCCGTCATTCCCCGACGTTCGAGGAAGGTGACTTGGCGTCATCAGATTGGCGCGCCAGGAAGGGGTGCAAGAAAGACTCGAACCAGCGCTTTCTTCAAGACTTTGAAGCCATGGTGACACTCGAACAAAGGGAGTTTCAGCCGGTCGCGCTGGGGGGCAGCGCTGCGGGGCTGGTCCACCCGCGGAGGCCCCCCCGGCTCTCGTATCTGTTTCCCAGAGCCTCCGAATCTCCAGGGGGCAGGGCCTTCTGCTCCGCAGAATGACGCCCCTGCGCCTGCTCCACAGCACTTCAAGAAGATCGATTCGCTGCCCTGGCCACCCAGGTCCAGTCGCTGGCGGCGGCGGTCAAAGGCATGCAGCAGCAGCAGGCCTTGCGGCAACCGGAGCCGAACCCGTCTGTCCCTGGGTGATGCAGCCTAGCCAGCATTCCTCCCGCCGGAGATCGCCCGTTCCTGCAGATCATCACCCGATCCCCGGCCAAGCCGCATCGCCGCGAGGCATCCAAAAGGCCCCGGTCTCCTTCTCGCACGCCAGCGTCTCCCCTAAGCGGCGGCACGGAAAGGAGGCGGAGCGCCGCGCCGGCATCGCCGCCCCCGCTCTTCTTCTGAATCTTCGGGGAGGGCTCCTTTGATGGCCGGATGCCTCGTCGAGCTGAGCGTCGACTCGAGGAGTGCAACCAGAAGCTGGAAGAGCTTAGCCGTCGAATCACCCACCTGCCGAGACTGATTACGACAGTCGGCCTCCCCTGTCCCGCCGCATCATGGAGGAGCCATCTCTACCAGGTTCCGCCTTCCTCAGCTGGACCCATACGACGGGACTACGGACCCCTGGACCATTTGGAGAGCTACAAGGTGCTCATGCAAGTTCAGGGGCCGCCGACTCCTTATGTGTGTGCTTCCCGGCTACTCTGAAAAAAGCTGCCCGGGCCTGGTATTCTCGCCTGCCGCCACGAAGCATCGACTCCTTTCCGCCAGTTGGAGAGGGCTTTTGGCCCACTTTGACGCCTGCCGGAAGATCCCGAGGGTGGCAGACAGCCTTTCGCTGTCAGCAGAAGAATGGCGAGTCCCTGCGGGACTATGTCGCCCGGTTTAAGGAGGCCGCCTTGGAGGTATATAACCTGGAGGACTCAGTGGCTACCTTGGCTCTGAAGCGAGGGCTCCGCCCTTCTCGCTTCGCATACTCTCTTGACAAGAAGCCGCCGGGTCCTACTCCGAACTCCTGATCCGCGCCCAGAAGTACATCCGGGCAGACGAAGCTGACTTTTCCCGGCGTGAGGCCGGCGGGATACCCCGGAAGCCAACCCAGCCAGAACCTGCGGAAGCCCGCCCCAGGAGGCCCGAGCCTCCTCGCCGACCAGACAACCGCCTCGACCTCCTGCACCGAGAGACGGGCCTTATACTCCGCTTGCTTGCTCCCATATCCCAGATCCTGCTCGAGATCGAAGGGGAGCCCTGCAACGCCCTCCTCCCATCAACCCGAAGATCCCCCGGAACAAAAACCTCTACTGCCGCTACCACCGGGACCATGGCCACAACACCGACGACTGCCGGCAGCTGAAGAAAGCCATTGAAGACCTCATTCAGCAGGGCCACCTGAGGAAGTTCGTCCAAAGGAACAACCCGGGAGCCCCTGGCCCGTCAGCGCCCGCGCGATGATTGATAACGCCCCGACGGAGAAGACGGTGGCGATGATCTCCTGGGGGGCAGGGGCCCGCCGAAGAGACCAAGGGGAGAGGGGGAGCGGAGGCTGTAATTCCTTTTTTCGAAGAGGACTTAGAGGGGGTTGTAAACCAAGATGATGATAGCGTCGTCGTATCCATGACGATCGCTAAGCACCCTGTAAAACGAATCCTGGTCGACAGTGGAAGTTCAGTAGATGTTTTGAACTACGACGCCTTTGTTCGCATGAACCTGTCGCATGATTACTTCACCTGTCGTCACGCCTTTGATGGGATTCACGGGGATTCTGTGAGGGTCGAGGGGGAAATTACTCTTCCTGTAACAGCCGGAATGGCTCCGTGCCAGAGCACTGTCCTTATAAAGTTCTTGGTGGTCCGTGTGCCCCTGGCGTACAATGCGATTCTTGGGAGGCCCGGGCTCAACCTCTTGGATGCCGTCATTTCCACCAAGCGGCTCCTAGTGAGATTCCCAACCACCAGCGGGATCGGCGAGATGCGAGGAGAGCAGGGCCTGCCGGCGCTATGCTATCACTTGGCTCCCAGTCCCCAGGGGGCAGTGCTTGCACCACCGTCGACACCGAGGCCTTGACCCACGGGACTTGGAGAGGAGGGGGGAACCGGCCGAGCGGCTGCTTACTTTCCCCCTCGGGGAGGACCCCGCGCAGACGGTTCGAGTCGGAGCCTCGCTTCCGGACGAAGCCCGTGACCGACTCCTAACCTTTCTGCGGGCCAACGCCGACGTCTTCGCGTGGTCAGCATCTGACATGCCCGGAATCCCGGAGGAGGTGATTACACACCAGCTCAACATTCGACCAGAGTGCCGGCCCATCAGGCAGAAGAAAAGGAGTTTTGCTCCGGACCGGCAGAAGGCTGTTGACGAGGAGGTGCGGAAGCTGTTGGCGGCTGGCCACATTCGTGAGGTGCGCTACCCCGACTGGTTGGCGAACGTCGTGAAAGGCCAGTGGGAGCTGGAGGATGTGCGTGGACTTCACCGACCTCAACAAGGCGTGCCCCAAGGACAGCTTCCCGCTCCCCCGAATCGACCAGCTGGTGGACGCCACCTCCGGGCACGGGACGCTCAGTTTCATGGATGCGTTCTCGGGGTACAATCAAATCAAGATGAGCTCAGTAGATGAAGAGGCAACCTCCTTTGTCACGGAGAAGGGGATCTACTGTTACAGAGTGATGCCTTTCGGGCTGAAAAACGCCGGGGCCACTTATCAAAGGTTGATGAACAAGGTTTTCGAGAATCAGCTGGGGCGCAATATGGAGGTCTATGTGGATGACATGCTGACCAAAAGCACCAGCAGAAGACCATGTGGCCGATCTCGGGAGACTTTCGGCAATCTGCGCCGGTACCGGATGAAGCTCAACCCCCACAAATGCGCCTTTGGAGTGGCGGCCGGCAAGTTCCTGGGTTTCATGGTGACCCAGCGCGGGATCGAAGCCAACCCCGACAAGATCAGAGCTATCCTGGAGATGCGGCCCCCGGTCAGCAAGAAGGAGGTGCAGCGCCTGACGGGGAGGGTGGCGGCCTTGAGTCGTTTCATGTCAAGGTCGGCGGAGAGGTGCCTACCCTTTTTCAAGGCGCTGCGCAAGATTAACGGCTTCGAGTGGACGAAAGAATGTCAGGCTCCTTTGAAGAATTGAAGCAGTTTCTCTCCACTCCGCCACTGCTATCCAAGCCCGAAAATGGGGAGGAGCTCTTCCTATATCTGGCCGCTTCCCCGGAGGCCGTCAGCTCGGTACTTGCGCATGGATACCGACGGAGCTCAGAAGCCGATCTACTACACCAGCAAAATACTCCATGACGCGAGACCAGGTATTCAAAAACCGAGAAGATCATCTTCGCCTTGGTGGTCTCTACTCAGCGCCTCCGGCCTTATTTTCAAGCTCATCCCATCGTGGTGCTTACGGATCAGCCCCTGCGAGCTATCCTGTCTCGCCCCGACACCTCCGGCCGGCTGGCTAAATGGGCCATCAAGCTAGGCGAGTTCGATCTGTCCATCCGACCGAGGCCAGCCATGAAGTCTCAGGTGTTGGCGGATTCCTAGTCGAATGTTCCTGGACCAAGAAGGACATGGAGGAGGCGCAACCGGAGGAGTTTGGGACCTCCCTCATCAGGGAGGCGGAGGATTGGATCCTGCATGTGGACGGAGCGGCAAACTCCAAGGGAGCGGAGCCGGACTCATCTTGCAAGCCCGGAGGGAGATGTAGTGGAGTACGCCCTCAGATTCCAGTTCCCGGCGACCAATAATCAGGCGGAGTACGAAGCCCTGCTGGCGGGATTGAGACTAGCCAAGGAATGGGCGCGGGGCGCTTGAGGGCCTTTACCGACTCTCAACTCATTTCTGGGCAAGTTACTGGTGAATACGAGGCTAGGGACCCGGTCATGTCCCGTACTTGAGCAAGGTGCAGTCCCAGGCGTCTCATTTTTCTTACTTCCGTGTCAGCTATATCCCCAGGGCAGAGAATGCCAGGGCTGACTCCCTGTCCCGCTTGGCCACTTCGGTCGACGGGACGTTAGGGAGGACATACGTGGAGCATCTACCAGTCCCAAGCATTGAGGCCGCGGATGAAGTGTTGCCAGTGGAGCCGGAGCCCTCCTGGATGGATGCCTACATCCAATACTTGACCGACGGTACCCTCCCGGGGACCCGCGGAGGCCAAACAGCTTAAGCGAAGGGCCCCGAGATTCTTGATGATGGACGGGAAGCTTTATCGAAGATCCTTCTCATATCCGGTCCTTAGGTGTGTGGGGCCCTTGGAATCGGATTATATCCTTAGGGAGATCCATGAAGGCATATGCGGGAGTCATCTGGGGGGCAGAGCCCTGGCTTACAAGGCTCTGCGCCAAGGGTACTTCTGGCTGACGATGAAGGAGGACGCGGCCGAGCTTGTCAAGAAGTGTGATAGCTGCCAACGTCATGCCAATATCCAGCGACAGCCGACGTCTAACCTGACCCCCTGGTGGCGCCTTGGCCCTTTGCCCAGTGGGGCATGGATATCTTGGGTCCATTTCCCCCGGCTTCCGGGCAGCGAAAGTTCCTCTTGGTGGCGGTGGACCACTTCACCAAGTGGGTCGAAGCTGAGGCTTTGGCCAAGATTACCGAGAGCAAAGTAAGATCTTTCTTCTGGAAGTCAATCATATGTCGGTTTGGCTGCCACGCACGCTGGTCACCGATAATGGCCGTCAGTTTGATAATGCACCTTTTCGGGAGTTCTGCTCCGAGCTGGGTATTTTTCAAAGATTTACTTCCGTCGGACATCCTCAAACCAACGGGGCAGCTGAAGTGACAACCGAATCATTCTCCAAGGACTGAAGTCTCGGCTGGACGGCTGCAAGGGACGTTGGGTAGAGGAGCTCCCCAACGTGCTATGGGCCTATCACACGACGCCTCGAGCCCCCACTGGGAGACGCCATTCAGCCTAGTTTTTGGCTCAGAAGCTGTTATCCCCGTGGAGATCGGAGCACCTAGCCCCCGGGTGGAGGCTTACAGTGAAGAAGGTAATTCTGACCAACTGAGAGCCAACCTCGACCTGGTGGAGGAAATGCGGGACAGGGCGCGGCTTCGAATGGCAGCCTACCGGCAACGGGCCGCGAAGTACTACAACGCGCGTGTGCGCCCCGGAACGTTCCTACCAGGAGACCTAGTCCTCCGGCGGGCCGAGGTCTCAAAGCCAACTGAAGGAGGTAAGCTAGCCCCTAACTGGGAAGGACCTTACCGGATCACCGAGACGCTGCACCACGGAGCTTATAAAATTGAAGGACTTGATGGGACGCCACTTCCTAGGACGTGGAATGCGGATAACCTCCGCCGGTATTATCAGTAATGTATCCATTTTTCATGATTAAGCATCTCCCCGTGTTTGCTTGGGTGTTCACCCCTTATTCAATGCTAACAAGATTCAATTTAGTTATCTGAATCTTCTCAAAGCCCTGCACCAGCCAGGCATAAGCCCAGTGTACCACTGGCAGAGCGGTGTACCACCGGCTCTCAGCAACAAAAGCCCGGCACTTCGTCGGCACTCAAAGCCCTGCACCAGCCAGGCATAAGCCCAGTGTACCACTGGCAGAGCGGTGTACCACCGGCTCTCAGCAACAAAAGCCCGGCACTTCGGCACTCAAAGCCCTGCACCAGCCAGGCATAAGCCCAGTGTACCACTGGCAGAGCGGTGTACCACCGGCTCTCAGCAACAAAAGCCCGGCACTTCGTCGGCACTCAAAGCCCTGCACCAGCCAGGCATAAGCCCAGTGTACCACTGGCAGAGCGGTGTACCACCGGCTCTCAGCAACAAAAGCCCGGCACTTCGTCGGCACTCAAAGCCCTGCACCAGCCAGGCATAAGCCCAGTGTACCACTGGCAGAGCGGTGTACCACCGGCTCTCAGCAACAAAAGCCCGGCACTTCGTCGGCACTCAAAGCCCTGCACCAGCCAGGCATAAGCCCAGTGTACCACTGGCAGAGCGGTGTACCACCGGCTCTCAGCAACAAAAGCCCGGCACTTCGTCGGCACTCAAAGCCCTGCACCAGCCAGGCATAAGCCCAGTGTACCACTGGCAGAGCGGTGTACCACCGGCTCTCAGCAACAAAAGCCCGGCACTTCGTCGGCACTCAAAGCCCTGCACCAGCCAGGCATAAGCCCAGTGTACCACTGGCAGAGCGGTGTACCACCGGCTCTCAGCAACAAAAGCCCGGCACTTCGTCGGCACTCAAAGCCCTGCCCAGTGTACCACTGGCAGAGCGGTGTACCACCGGCTCTCATAAAAGCCCTGCAGCCAGGCATAAGCCCAGTGTACCACTGGCAGAGCGGTGTACCACCGGCTCTCAGCAACAAAAGCCCGGCACTTCGTCGGCACTCAAAGCCCTGCACCAGCCAGGCATAAGCCCAGTGTACCACTGGCAGAGCGGTGTACCACCGGCTCTCAGCAACAAAAGCCCGGCACTTCGTCGGCACTCAAAGCCCTGCACCAGCCAGGCATAAGCCCAGTGTACCACTGGCAGAGCGGTGTACCACCGGCTCTCAGCAACAAAAGCCCGGCACTTCGTCGGCACTCAAAGCCCTGCACCAGCCAGGCATAAGCCCAGTGTACCACTGGCAGAGCGGTGTACCACCGGCTCTCAGCAACAAAAGCCCGGCACTTCGTCGGCACTCAAAGCCCTGCACCAGCCAGGCATAAGCCCAGTGTACCACTGGCAGAGCGGTGTACCACCGGCTCTCAGCAACAAAAGCCCGGCACTTCGTCGGCACTCAAAGCCCTGCACCAGCCAGGCATAAGCCCAGTGTACCACTGGCAGAGCGGTGTACCACCGGCTCTCAGCAACAAAAGCCCGGCAACCAAAGCCCTGCACCAGCTAGGCATCCCAGTGTACCACTGGCAGAGCGGTGTACCACCGGCTCTCAGCAACAAAAGCCCGGCACTTCGTCGGCACTCAAAGCCAGCCAGGCATAAGCCCCAGTGTACCACCGGCTGGCACCAGCCAGGCAGCCCAGTGTACCACTGGCAGAGCGGTGTACCACCGGCTCTCAGCAACAAAAGCCCGGCACTTCGTCGGCACTCAAAGCCCTGCACCAGCCAGGCATAAAGCCCAGTGTACCACTGGCAGAGCGGTGTACCACCGGCTCTCAGTGTCGGCACCAAAGCCCTGCACCAGCCAGGCATAAAGCCCAGTACCACTGTGTACCACCGGCTCTCAGCAACAAAAGCCCGGCACTTCGTCGGCACTCAAAGCCCTGCACCAGCCAGGCATAAGCCCAGTGTACCACTGGCAGAGCGGTGTACCACCGGCTCTCAGCAACAAAAGCCCGGCACTTCGTCGGCACTCAAAGCCCTGCACCAGCCAGGCATAAGCCCAGTGTACCACTGGCAGAGCGGTGTACCACCGGCTCTCAGCAACAAAAGCCCGGTCGGCACTCAAAGCCCTGGCCAGGCATAAAGCCCAGTGTACCACTGGCAGAGCGGTGTACCACCGGCTCTCAGCAACAAAAGCCCGGCACCCAGTGTACCACTGGCAGAGCGTGTACCACCGGCTCTCAGCAACAAAAGCCCTCGTCGGCACCAAAGCCCTGCACCAGCCAGGCATAAAGCCCAGTGTACCACTGGCAGAGCGGTGTACCACCGGCTCTCAGCAACAAAAGCCCGGCACTTCGTCGGCACTCAAAGCCCTGCACCAGCCAGGCATAAAGCCCAGTGTACCACTGGCAGAGCGGTGTACCACCGGCTCTCAGCAACAAAAGCCCGGCACTTCGTCGGCACTCAAAGCCCTGCACCAGCCAGGCATAAAGCCCAGTGTACCACTGGCAGAGCGGTGTACCACCGGCTCTCAGCAACAAAAGCCCGGCACTTCGTCGGCACTCAAAGCCCTGCACCAGCCAGGCATAAAGCCAGTGTACCACTGTGTACCACTGTGTGGTGTACCTGGCAGAGCGGTGTACCACCGGCTCTCAGCAACAAAAGCCCGGCACTTCGTCGGCACTCAAAGCCCTGCACCAGCCAGGCATAAGCCCAGTGTACCACTGGCAGAGCGGTGTACCACGGCTCTCAGCAACAAAAGCCCGGCACTTCGTCGGCACTCAAAGCCCTGCACCAGCCAGGCATAAGCCCAGTGTACCACTGGCAGAGCGGTGTACCACCGGCTCTCAGCAACAAAAGCCCGGCACTTCATCGCACTCAAAGCCCTGCACCAGCCAGGCATAAAGCCCAGTGTACCACTGGCAGAGCGGTGTACCACCAGCTCTCAGCAACAAAAGCCCGGCACTTCGTCGGCACTCAAAGCCCTGCACCAGCCAGGCATAAAGCCCAGTGTACCACTGGCAGAGCGGTGTACCACCGGCTCTCAGCAACGAAAGCTCGGCACTTCGTCGGCACTCAAAGCCCTGCACCAATCGGGCATAAAACCCGGCTAACCACTAGCGGAGCAGTGCACCAACGATTCTTTGTGGTCAAGACTCGACACCCTACCGGTCAAACCAAAGCTAAGTCCCGCGGGCATCAAGCTGCGCGCCAGACCAACGCCAGGTCCAATGCTCGACCGAGCGTTACACCTATAGCTCCAAGGGAGCCTACCGGCCCAATCCCCAATCAGCGGTGCCCCCGCTCCCAAGATTCAACCCTACCTAGCTCTAATCCGCGGGTCCATGTAACTAAGGCGGAGTGGCGCAGGTGGGAAGGTGTCCCTCGGGATCATCGAGGCAAATAAGAATCGTGGGGCCACATATCAATTGATGAAGTTAACAATAATGCGAAGATCATCGTGAAAAGTATTTTCATTAACTAAGAATTACAAAACTCCGACGTAGTCGGGCTTACAAAAGAAAGAAAAGAAAAGCAAAGTCGCGGACGCAGACTCATGGCTCTGCCGGCGCGGGCTCATCATCGGAAGAAGTCTGGTCTGACAATTCAATCTCCAGGGCCGGGGGAAATTCAAATCCCTGGCCACCCTCTCCTTAGCATTCTGGAACCCGTCGAGGTATACGGCGGCCGAAGCTTCGGCCAGGTCATCTGCAAAATGCTCAGACGCCTTGTATTCTTCAACAAGTCCAGCAGCCCGAGCCTTCTCCGCAGCAAGGGCCTCCGCCGTGGTTTTTTCAGCCTCCCGAGCTTGACTTATCTCCTCCCGGGCGCGGCTCAACTCTTCCTCACGGCGGCAGGTCTCCTCCCTTGCCACTCTAGCTTCCTCCGCCACCGCACCCGCTCGGTCCTCGGCCTCCTGGAGCGCTGAGGTCAGGTCAGAGATGTGCATGTCTCTGGCCATGACTGCACTCTCAGCCTCCGCCATCTGAGAGAGCTCCGCGCGCGTGCGATTGGCCTCCATTTCCGCCCGGCTCGTGGCGGCCCTCACCTCGCTGCACAGGCGTCCTTGACCGCTCCCAGCGCCCTCTCGGCCTCTTTCGCGCGGCGCTGGGCCTCCTCAACCTCCTTCTGCGTCTCCCGCAGAACTTTCTTCCCCCCGTGGATGACCTCCCTGGCGGCCTCAGGGAGTGCGCGATCTGCACAAGCCCAGGTCAACAGAATATATATGTAGGAACAGTAAAGGGGAAGGAACGAGAAATCGCTTACCTTGACCACTGCGGCGTAGGAGTCTCGGAAGAATGCGCCCGCCCCCAGATGGCTGAGATCTTCTATGATCCTGAGATCAAAAATCGGACCCAGGGCTTGCTCGGCCCAGCGGCCGTCGTCCAAGGAGTCCCGAGGCGGCCTGGGCGCGCCCTCGCCTCCCTCCGCCGTTCCTGAAGTCCCCGGCTCTACGTGCGGACCGCTCCCGAGTGGCCCTTCGGGGGATGGGCTCGCGGGGCCAGATGGTCCCTCGCCCCAGTCCCTGGCGGCATCTGAAGTCGCTCTCTCGAGGACCGGGAACTCCCCGGTTGGCACAGTCGCCCCCACTTCTGGTTCCTCGGCGGTGGCTCCCGCAGTCGGTTCCTCGGCGGTGGCTCCCGCAGTCGCCCCCACTTCTGGTGGAGTGTCGGCCGTAAGGTCGACCTCCGGTACAGCTGGGCACGTGGCGGAGCCGGGGGTGGGGAGACTGGCGCCGGGAGGGAGGCCCGGACCACCAGGCGCTTCGGGGCCGGGGCCCGCTGGTCCCTGGGCGGCCCTTCTCGGGCCCTTTTCTTGGCAGCCTTTACCACTTTCGCGGTCGAAATCTTCATTGCTGCATAACACAAGTTAGATTTCAGAACAAAAAAAAAAAAAAAAAAAAAAAAGAAGAAAGAAGAAAGAAAAGGAAGAAAGAAGAGCAGAGTTTCAGACTAAGTATGGAGAATTTACCCCGCTGGGAGACGAGACCCGCCAACTCAAAGTTGTCCTCCGCTAACAGTAGGGTGTACCGGGAATCTCGGCGGTCAGCAATACCCCCATCGCCTCCCGGTCCCCAGGCTGAACGGCCGCGACGTTCCCTCGGAGGTCGGGGTCCCCCCACCGGGGCCGAACTTGGTCAATATTGGCAAAAAAGAAACGGGGTTTCCACCCCTTGATTGACGAAGGCAAAAGAAGTTTAAGGACCCTATTGGGTCGGGGCTGAAGCACCCACCATCCCTTTTGGGCCGAAGAGAGTAGAAGTTGCGGAATAAACTAACCCTAGGAGTAATACCTAGGCGGTGACAAAGGATGACAAAGGCGCTAATTACCCGACAAGAGTTCGGGACTAGCTGAGAGGGGGTCAAAGAATAGAAGTCAAGGAGAGCGATGAAAAAAGGATGGAAAGGAGGACGGAGGCCTACCTGTAGGCAGACCTCGTAGAAGGCTACGCGACCGGGTCGGGAGGAGATAACCCGGTCGTCGGGGGTCGGCAGGAATAGGTTGATCTCCCGAGGGATCCGATAACGGGCCCGGATCCTTTCCAGATCCGACCGCGTCATCGAGGAGGCTACCCCCCCTGGGGATTCCTCCACCCTCGAGGAGGTCCCGACCCCCGGCCGGCGGCCCCTCAACGGAGCTCACCGGCAGCTCCACCGGCGGCCCATCGCCGGGCCAAGGGACGTGGTCCTCTGAATCAGAGGACCACTCGATTGGAGGAGAGGGAGAAGGAGTCTGAAGCCTCACAGAAGGAGGACGGTCCTCAGAACCGTCCTCCGAGGTCCAGGAAGGTAAACTCATGAATAAAGAGGATTAAACCGAAAAGGGCTGACCTGGGAGAGCAAAGAAGGCTGGACGCAAGCTCGCAGGTTGCAGGAGCACTGGGAGAACAAGCGACGACGAAGACGATGATGGGGGTAGTGCAGCGTCAGTTCATCCTCCCCCTCGCCTGGCTTTGTTGGGTTTTCAAAACGTCCCGCCATGTCCCGTCGGCCACGCGGCCCTTTGCCATACGCCGGCTTGCCTCGAGGAATGCCCCGGCGCGTGGCGCGGTGCGCCCCCAACCGATGGTGGGGCCCCCACTGATGTCGCCGTAATAAGAAGAAATCATTATGCGCCTTTCTGCACGGACTTCGAAGAGCTGATCCTCACTTTCGAGGGCGATCATGGCTGGCATGGTACGGAAGGCCGTCTCTTTGCCTCCCCCGTACCGTCCGCATAAAAGGCGAGGCTGGGGATCAGCCACGTGGGAAACGCCCCTTGAGCCTCAGCGATGGACCCGCTTCGCCCCAGGGGCAGGGGGCATCTGATATGACTGATCCCAGCATCGTCAGAAAAGGTAACGGAGTCCACTGCCATCTCCTCACCCCCGGCACCCCCTCGGGGTCGGGGGCGGGGTCATCATTTCTTAACCCCGGGGCCCCACCGGTCCCGGGGCGCATCGTCATTCCCTCATCCCCGGCACCCCCTCAGGGTCGGGGGTGGGGTCATCATTTCTTAACCCCGGGGCCCCCACCGGTCCCGGGGCGCATCATCATTCCCTCATCCCCGGCACCCCCTCGGGGTCGGGGGTGGGGTCATCATTTCTTAACCCCGGGGCCCCCACCGGTCCCGGGGCGCATCGTCATTCCCTCATCCCCGGCACCCCCTCGGGGTCGGGGGTGGGGTCATCATTTCTTAACCCCGAGGCCCCCACCGGTCCCGGGGCGCATCGTCATTCCCTCATCCCCTGCACCCCCTCGGGGTCGGGGGTGGGGTCATCATTTCTTAACCCCGGGGCCCCCACCGGTCCCGGGGCGCATCGTCATTCCCTCATCCCCGGCACCCCCTCGGGGTCGGGGGTGGGGTCATCATTTCTCAACCCCGGGGCCCCCATCGGTCCCGGGGCGCATCGTCATTCCCTCATCCCCGGCACCCCTCGGGGTCGGGGGTGGGGTCATCTGCGATCAACATGCAACTCAGCTACCAGGGAAGATGGCAACCTTCAGGTTGCATGCCCCTGTGTGTGACCATGCCTTGCCGCAGCGTACTATTCAGTACTTCCATGATTGTGCCCCGTTACGGAGGGCCATGCCTCAACAAAGTTTGGCGCGTTGCATGCCCCTGTGTGTGTGACCATGCCTTGCCGCAGCGTACTATTCAGTACTTCCGTGATTGTGCCCCGTTACGGACCATGCCTTGCCGCAGCGTACTATTCAGCACTTCCGTGATTGTGCCTCGTTACGGCGAGTGGCTCGCTGTTTCTAGCAGGAGCCCAGTCATATCAATCGGCAACAGTATGACCAAGATCTTCCAAGACCGCGAGTCATGGTATTCAGACAAGTATAAGAAACACATACTCACGCTGTAAGTGGGGACTGAACCCTGGTTTTCCTGAGCTTTCTTCCTCCCTGCAAAAACCCTAACCGCCTCAGCTCCTCTTCGCTGGAGCGGTTCTTTGTCTGAGCCCAAGGAACTGACTTGATCGTCGGAGGGTCCCCACCGGCGCCACCGGTCCCCGGGGACTTTTCTTGCAGGACTTCGAGGAGGGAGACGTCCGTCATCCCCGGCGTTCGAGGAAGGTTTCTTGGCGCCATCAGTTTCTATCTAATGTCTCTTATAAATAAGTTCTTTGAGGTAGTATATGGTAAAAATCATGGTGGCGAATTTGGTGTTCTTTGTAATCCGGAGGACAAGATGATGGCGCCAAGAAACCTTCCTCGAACGCCGGGGATGACGGACGTCTCCCTCCTCGAAGTCCTGCAAGAAAAGTCCCCGGGGACCGATGGCGCCGGTGGGGACCCTCCGACGATCAAGTCAGTTCCTTGGGCTCAGACAAAGAACCGCTCCAGCGAAGAGGAGCTGAGGCGGTTAGGGTTTTTGCAAGGAGGAAGAAAGCTCAGGAAAACCAGGGTTCAGTCCCCACTTACAGCGTGAGTATGTGTTTTCTTATACTTGTCTGAATACCATGACTCGCGGTCTTGGAAGATCTCGGTCGTACTGTTGCCGATTGATATGACTGGGCTCCTGCTAGAAACAGCGAGCCACTCGCCGTAACGAGGCACAATCACGGAAGTGCTGAATAGTACGCTGCGGCAAGGCATGGTCCGTAACGGGGCACAATCACGGAAGTACTGAATAGTACGTTGCGGCAAGGCATGGTCACACACACAGGGGCATGCAACCTGAAGGTTGCCGTCTTCCCTGGTAGCTGAGTTGCATGTTGATCGCAGATGACCCCACCCCCGACCCCGAGGGGGTGCCGGGGATGAGGGAATGACGATGCGCCCCGGGACCGGTGGGGGCCCCGGGGTTGAGAAATGATGACCCCACCCCCGACCCCGAGGGGGTGCCGGGATGAGGGAATGACGATGCGCCCCGGGACCGGTGGGGGCCCCGGGGTTAAGAAATGATGACCCCACCCCCGACCCCGAGGAGGTGCAGGGGATGAGGGAATAACGATGCGCCCCGGGACCGGTGGGGGCCCCGAGGTTAAGAAATGATGACCCCACCCCCGACCCCGAGGGGGTGCCGGGGATGAGGGAATGACGATGCGTCCCGGGACCGGTGGGGGCCCCGGGGTTAAGAAATGATGACCCCACCCCCGACCCCGAGGGGGTGCCGGGGATGAGGGAATGACGATGCGCCCCGGGACCGGTGGGGGCCCCGGGGTTAAGAAATGATGACCCCGCCCCCGACCCCGAGGGGGTGTCGGGGGTGAGGAGATGGCAGTGGACTCCGTTACCTTTTCTGACGACGCTGGGATCAGTCATATCACAAGAGGAGGCTCATTTTGCCTTCTCTTGGGATGTTGGTGCTTTTGGATTCGTGGGGCCATCATACAGCTGCTATATGCTTCCGATTCCACCCAGCAAGAGTTTCTTCGCTATAAACTGTTCTTGCCCTAAGAAAGCCGAGGACAACCAAGTCCCTCTCTGAAATCACTGCAGTTTTTAATTTTCAATTTCAAAAATAAAAAAATAAAAAATCAGGATAATTTTTTTTTTCTTTGACGGTATGATATTTATTTTTTTATCTTTAAAACTTTTCCTTAGTTTTCAAAGAAAAGAAAGCTATATAAAAAATTGTTATTCACCTTTTCTCTTTGGAAAGAGAGATTGCTTTCTTTTACTCCACCAAATACCCTCCTAACATCATGGTTGTATTCTAGTCCTAGGCTTCTATCCTTGAAGATTGAAAGAAATTCAAAGTATCTTTGATCTTTGAAAATGATGATTTTTTATTTTCATATGAAGCATAAAATATTTATGAAAACATGTTTGGTGATTAAAAATAAAAACAAATTTTTAGAAAACATAGAAAGCTATTATAGCTTTAAAATATTTTTACTTTTTTCTATCAAAATAAAGAAGAATAAAAATAAAGTTTAGAGAACTTGAAAATATGATATTTTTCTAAAACTTTTTACCCATCTTTTTAAGAGTCATGGTCTTTATAATAGAAATTAAAAATAAAAATAATTTTTATTCACTTTTAAAGTATATTTTCTAAATATTAGAAAATAAAAAAATATTAAAAAAACATTCTTAAAATTGAACACAACCTTAGTTTTGTGTTATCTATTCTTTTACAAATATTAATTTTATATATTGTACTAAATGTGATCTAACTTTGTGTTATATGGCTGACTTTAAAACAAATTTTACATTAAGCAAATTATTGGAGGGCTATTGTTTTCATAATTAAAATAGAAACCAAATGTTGATTGTTTGTTCCTATGGTTCTGATAGATTTTTAACTTGTTTTTAATTTAATTATCTGAAAAGGTAATAGATGTTCAATGCATTATCATGGGGACTTAAACTCCTTAAAGGTCCAAGATTGAGAATGTGTTTAAGACTGAAAAGATAATAAACATCTTCTTAGCTTTAAGTTTCTTCGATGAAAATCCTTGAATGTAAAATTATCAAGCATACATTTTTTGAGCTAAGAAATTATCTTTGTCTGCTACAAATTATTCATAGATCATATTGATTATTTCAATTGAAGGTTTGCTGTCTATCCCACCTTCAAGCCCAAATTCTTCTAGGGGATCAGGACCCACGAAAGATGTTCTCGAGCATATTGCCTAAGATTGCCTCTTTTGATGAGGCATTTAATCTCATCTTTGAGATTCCAGCATCTATCAGTATCATGACAGTGGTCACAATAAAATTAATAATACTTGCTTTGAATGACATGTACTTTTCGAACATCCAAGAAGACATCCTTGGTTGACGAGACACCTCTCATTTTTTGGGACTTTTTTTGGGCTTTTTAGAATGGAGATCATTTTTCTTGGTCCACTTTTTGGCCGATCTTCCCTCCTCTTGTTAAGCTATAAAAGTCTCTTTAGCATTAAAATATGTCTTAACTCGGATAAGCAGCTCATTAAGATCCTTAGGAGGCCTTTTGACTAATGAGAAGCTGAACTTAGAATTCTTCGAGCTGCTCATTAAAGCTATGACTATAATAGCAACCGAGGTATCTAAGCTATGGATATTTAATGATACACTATTGAATCATTAGAAGTAATCCTTCAATGATTTATCTTTTCTTTGCTTAAGAGTTATCAAAAATGCTAAAGTCTCTTTATATTTGGCTACTAATAAAATGGTCAACTAATAATTTATTGAGTTGTTGGAAGGAATTGATAGAGGATACTTTAGATTGGAATACCAAATTCAAATTGCTTTTTTCAATATGGCAAAAAAAGCCTAACACATAATAGCATCCAGAACTCCATGGAGTAACATTAATGCTTTAAAGCTCTCTAGATGATTGATCAATTTAGTTGTGCCATCATATTGTTCAAATTTAGGCATCTTGAACTTGAGAGGAAGTGATTCAACCATAACCTTCTTAATAAATGAAGGCTTGATAGAGAAATCAAACTCTTTAAATATGTCTATCCCTTAAACTCAAGCTTGCTGCATCATAGCTCCGATTTTTTATGCATCTTTTGAATTAATAATCTATCATCCTTTGTGTTGCTAAGAATGGTCTTTGACTTACATGCTTGTTTAAATTAGAGAAGTGGCTCTAAAGCTCCACCTCAAGGTGGTTGCAATGTGGTATCCTAGTTTGTCGATGTAGGCTATTTTTAGCCTAGTTGGATATATATCTATCAGAACAAAGGGGGAGTATGGGCTCTTGATCATAGGTGATCATCGGACTCTTTTTGAGGCTGGTTAGTGATAGGGCCAGTTAACCTCATGAGCAATAATGACTGCATCTGAGTTTGACCTTGGCAATCGATCCATTCTTTTCAATTCTAGCTTTCTAAATGATCATCCTTGACAACCTTCCTAGACAACTAAATCCTAAACGGCCCATCTCATCTAAATGACCTCATCCTAAATAGTCCAACTCCCGAACGGCCTCTCTAGGTGACCTCCCCACACAGGCCTTTCCTACGGCGGCCTCTGACTCCCTAGGCGGCTTCCTAAGACAGCCACCAACTTGCCTCCAGTCTCGGCTGAATTTGTCTAGACAGCCATTCAAACCATAGGACATAGGCTTCGTGAGTCCTAAGCAAAGGACAAGGTTGGCCTCATGTAAGCATTCAAACCCCTCTGACAATGGGCACAAGAAATCATGGTAAAGAGAGAACAAGATGGGGGAAAGGAGGAAACAGCTGGCTCTGACCCAATTTCCATCTCTCTCTCTCAGAGGAACAATGCAACGCTGAGCTACTGACTGACTCGATTCCCGAAGAACAAAGAGGAGGGTGGAAAGCTCCCGAAGAACAAAGAGGAGGGTGGAAAGCTACAAGTCACCAGCAACGGCCTATCAATTATCCAGCCCTCTCCACCTCAGTTATTGCTTTGCCCAGCACGGTTTAGCGAGGATTCTAATGGCCGCTCTGGCTCTCTGCTTCCCACTCCAGAGGCACCAACCCCCTCGCCCGACATCCTGCTCCTGGAGGTCCCCGCCCTCTCTCTCCCTCGATCTCTCTTAGGAGAGATAGAACGTCGAACATCCCAATAGCGGGCCCAACTCTAGCTCCGCCCTGGTTCTCCCTCTTCTGACGACGGAGCATGGCGGCTCTGCTCAACTCCATCCCAAACCCGAGCTCCCAGTCATGCCGCCTTCAGTTCCTACCCGGCCTTCTCGGCTCCTTCCACGGATGTCCTTTCCAGGACTTAGAATATTCATGCACATCATCGTGGGGGCCACGTGCCCGGTTTCACCTTTCATCATGGTCCATAAGACAACTGAGACGCAAGGTGAAGGACATATCATATATGCATAGTAATAGCCGCTCATGTCCTGCTGTTTAAATTAAGTAGCACTCATCAATCAGCTACAGTCATCTACTTGACGAAACAATATCTGTAACTCTAACATACCATTAGGAAGTAAGTCTTATTGTTGCTGCCTCTATCATAAATGCTCTGACAAGTGATCATATCCCAAGACAGGCAAACTCCAAGCTTTCCAAATAAGCCTCATCATTGTTGCCATCATCATAAATACTTTGACAAGTGACCGTACCTCAAGTTTATAGATATTAACCCTGACATTCCATCTACAAAAGTTATAATTCATCATGAGACTCCAAGCTTCCCAAGCAAGTCATACATAGTCCAAAGATCAATAAAATGGGTAAGAGGAACCCCGACCAGGTAACCATAATAACTTACAACACTCCTAAACTCTCATTCTTGCTCACAGAGAGCTCTAAGCCTCTCTCTCTTTCTAACTTTCTCAAGCTCATGACTATTGCCCAGAGCACTGACTTGAGCGTCGGATGGTTCTTGTCAGAATCTTTGATCCCCGAAACTTTTTGCAGGCTCCCAAATGCGAGAAGCTTGCCTAAGGATCCTTGGCATGCCAGAAAAGGCAACCGAATGCTCGCGGACGTTCGAGAGGGTGATCTGGCAGTATTAGATTAGCACGCAAGGCAGGGGGATCACTGAAGGAAAGAAAGCTCTATCTCCCTGAGTTGTAAGCCTTTGTCCCCTCTAAGACAGCAATGGTGGTGACGCACATGCTAGAGGTCTCCGCCAGTCATACCGAGGGATATCCACATCGCACTGAGCAGCAGAAGACTATCATCTCTGCTCCTTCACCACCAACTTTAGCTGCTCTAATTAACCAACTGGTCATCCTCAATCAATAAGTTTAAGCATTGATTGCAGCAGTTCATAAACTGCAGGAGCAACGCTCGGTGGCCACTCAGCAGCAGCTCAAGCCTCTCACACCGTCTGTGATAGTTGCACCAGTTAGCTAGCAATCCATCAGTGGAAGATCTTCTCAGAGAGAGGCTCACCGCCATCATGCTTTACCTAAGCACCACCACCGTGAAGCTTTCAAGAGACTGCAATCCCTCGCTCACCGTTCGAGCAGTCCCTCTCCCAGATGGCAATACTAAAAGGAGCCCGGGCAAGGATGTCACCATTCTCATTACTCCTCCTCCTACTCATCTTTTGAGTCATCGAGTGAGGGTATCAACTGCAGGTTTGAGAGACACTTGGATGAGCAACATCGATGGTTGAAGGAGCTCAGCCAGAGGCTCAACAATCAGCCAGAGATGGACTATGATACTCATTCACCCCTCACTCGCCGTATTATGGAAGAGCACATTCCTTCCAGGTTCGCCTTCCTCAGTTGGATCTGTTTGATGGCACCACGGATCCACTTGACCATCTCAAGAGCTACAAGGCTTTCATGCAAGTTTAAAGAGTAACTGATCTCTTTTTATGTATGATTTTTCTGGCCATCCTATGGAAAGCTGCACGTGAATGGTATTCTTGCCTACCTCTACACAGCGTCGACTCTTTTCGACAGTTGGAGATGGCTTTCTTGATGTACTTTGATGCCTGTCAAAGGATTTTCGGGGGCGGATAGCTTGTTCTCCATCTGACAGAAAGAGGGAGAACCCCTAAAAGATTTTGTGGCCCGTTTTAGGACAGTTGCCATGGAGGTTTATTACATCAACGATGCTATGGCCACTTTGGCCCTAAAGCAGGGACTTCACCCCTTTCGCTTCACTTATTCACTAAACAAAAAGTCTTTCAGCTCCTATGCCGAGCTCATAAGTCGTGTGCAGAAATATATTCGCATCGACGAAGCTAACTTCACATGGAGGGCACTAAAGGAAAGATAGCCCTATGACACTAAATTGTAAGCCTTCATATGGTGACATGCACTCAGACTTCTACCAATTATGCAGTTATGTTGGGAGGCATCCCAGCAGATTAGCAGTAAAAGCACCTTGAGGCCTCCTAAATGAAGCATCGGTGGCAGAGTAATTCCCAGGATGGACGAACTTGAGACATTGTCCATGACCGATCACCTCGGACATTTATAAGCATCCTAACTCCTAGTCACCTCAAGCATTTATGGACATTTTAATTCTTGGTGGTGGTAAGCCGGAAGATGCTAGTGCTATTAATACAAGGTGAGAGATGGGGACAAGGAACTTTGATCGTTGACTCTACCTTTCCTCTCTCTCTTTCTCTCTACTGCACCCAAGAGCCAAACCGAGCCCAAGACCTTCGACGGATTCTATTCTAGTTGCTCTCAGATTTTGGCACTAGTACCTTCCACCTTCAGTCGACATAGTTTCCTAGGGGACAAGTCGTCAATATGCTGAAGCATTCAACTTAGCGGAAGGAGACAAATTCCTCCAAAGACATTCCACAAAGGAGCTCTAGGCATGCTGCTTCATCATCCGGCCTCTCCATGAAGTAAAAACGGATATTTTGACTCCATGATGGATGCTTACAATATGCCACCTGAGTAGGATCTCTAATGAGCCATCCAATTTTATTTCAGCTTCAGCGGCTCTATTTTAGCCTCAGTGACCTTATGTCAATCCCAGCGGCTTTTTTCTGCCTCAGCAGTTTTTTTACCTCTATGGCCAAAGGCCAATCGGGTAAGACCTTAACTCAAATTATATGCTTACAATATATTGCTGATCACTTTCAGTCAGCCAAGAAGACAAAGTCAGCTCACAGCTAGGGGAGACCAACTCTCTGGCTCACAATTGACGGTGTTGGCCGCTCTCTCTAGCCCTCGGGTCGAACTTAGTAGCCCTCAGGACGGTCTCAGCAGCCCTCGAGCTGATCTCAGTAGCCCTCGGGACGGTCTTAGCAGCCCTCGGGCCGACCAAAGAAACCCTCGAGCCAATCTTAGCAGCCCTCGAGTCGGTCTTAGCAGCCCCCGAGCTGGCCTCAATGGCCCAAAGCCTGCCTCGGCAACTCCAAGTTGGCAAATGGCAACAAAAAGACTTCCAGACTTCATGACAAAAGATGAAGCATTCAAGTCAACTCATAGCGAGAGAAATTACTCCCAGCTCACAGTTTACGGGCATCCACTTTCAAACTCCGCATTGGAAGAAGATTGCTGCTACCCTCAGCTAGTCAAAGGCAAAAGCATGGCTCCAGAGAGTGTGCAGATGTTCACACAAGGCAGCATAGAAAGAAATGGATTTTTCCATCTGGAAGGAACTAGAGTTAAAGTTAGCCAAAAAAAGACAAGTGCAAAGGTAAAAGATTCTACATTCCTTTCGCTTGGTGGATGCAAGGCCCACAAGCTTAACGAGTGTGGGGGGCATATGATAGGACCAATTGATCTCATAGACAATAATGACCGCATCTGAGCTTGGCCTCGGTAAGTTGGCCCATCCTTCTCGGCGGCCTTCCTAGGTGGCCATCCTCGGTGGCCTTTCTAAATGGCCTAATCCTAAATAGCTCATCTCATTCTAAGAAGCCTCATCCTAGATGGCCTAATTCCTGAATGGCCTCTTTAGGTAGCCTCCCCACGGCAGCCTCCCAAGTCTGCTTCCTTAAGACGGCCTCTGACTTCCTTGGTGGCCTCCCCAAGGCGGCCACCGACTCGCCTCTAGTCTTGGCCGAATCTGTTTAGATGGCCGTTCAAACCGTAGGATAGGAAAATCATGGTAGAGAGAGAACAAGATGGGAAAAGGAGGATGGCTCTGACCCAATTCTTCTCTCTCTCTCTCTCTCTCTCTCTCTCTCAGGAACAATGTAGTGCTGAGCTACCGACCGACTCTATTCCCGAAGAACAAAGAGGACGGTGGAAAGCTACAAGTCACCAGCAACGGCCTATCAATTATCCAGCCCTCTCCATCTCAGTTATTGCTTTGCTCGGCATGGTTTAGTGAGGATTCTAATGGCCGCTCTGGCTCTCTGCTTCCCACTCCAGAGGCACCAACCCCCTTGACCGACATCCAGCTCCTGAAGGCCCCTGCATGATATAATTGGTAAATAAAATAGTTAATAAATAATATGGTTAGAAAATAAAAAATTAAGACCCTAGTTCTAGACGGTTCTCAGGTCCTGAACGGTCTCCTTGTCCTAGATGGCCCCCAGGGTCTGGGCGGCCCCTAGTCCTGGACGGCCCCCAGGGTCTAAACGGCCCCTAGTCCTAAACGGCCCCCAGGTCCTGAACGGCCTCCTAATCCTAGACGGCCCCCAGAGTCTGGACGGCCCCTAGTCCTAGACGGCCCCCAGGTCCTGGGCGACCTCCTGGTCCTAGGCGGCCCCCAGGGTCTGCGTGGCCCCTAGTCCTGGGCGGCCCCTAGGGTCTGGGTGGCCCTAGTCCTAGGCGGCCCCAGGTCCTGAGCGGCCTCCTGGTCCTAGGCGGTCCCAGAGTCTGGACGACCCCTAGTCCTAGACGGCCCCAAGTCCTAGGCGGCTCCTAGCCTTAGGCGGCCCCCAGGTCCTAGGCGGCCTCCTGACCCCAGACGGCCCCCAGGGTTTGGGCAGCCCCTAGTCCTAGGCAGCCCCCAGGTCCTGGGCGGCCTCCTGGTCCTAGGCGGCCCCCAGAGTCTGGGTGGCCCCTGGTCCTAGGCGGCCCCCAAGTCCTGGGCTACCTCCTGGTCCTAGCGGCCCCCAGGGTTTGGGCAGCCCCTAGTCCTGGGTGGCCCCCAGGGTCTGGGCGGTCCCTAGTCCTAGGCGGCCCCCAGGTCCTGAGCGGCCTCCTGGTCCTGGGCGGCCCCAGAGTCTGGGCGGCCCCTAGTCCTAGACGGCCCTCAGGTCCTGAGCGACCTCCTGGTCCTAGGCAGCCCCCAGGGTCTGGACGGCCCCTAGTCCTAAGCGGCCCCCAAGGTCTGGGCGGCCCCTAGTCCTGGGCGGCCCTAATCTTGGAATCATTCTCGTATCAGAAGCACTAAACACGATGAGCTGTCGTGTCCGGAACAGAAATCGAGAATCATTAAGCATCATGACGCTTTAAATGGTTCGAATAAGACAAACACTGGAAATCACCATTCATCTAGAAAAAGGAGATACTGAGCTCCTGTTTTTGGGCCAGATACCTTTTCTCTGACTCTGACACTCCCACTAATCCTGACATTCCCTTGGGATAACCAAGGTCATCATGAAGATCCTTATCTTCATGAGCAAGTTTCTTAATACCTTATTATTAATTACCGATGAATGACCACGTAACAGGCGTTGGGCTAGGGCGAACGTTTATCTTACACGTGGACCTTCTGACCTAAGAAAGAAAAAAAAAAGAAGAAGCTCAAGAGGGGATAAGAGGAAGAGGGGAGGGTGCTTGAAGGGGGCTCTCTCTTCCTTCAGTAAGAGATCTCATAAGAAAAAAAAAGAAAACAAGACTGATGATTCAGCTTCAACAGATTGGCGCGCCAGGTAGGGGGAGATCGTCGTAGCAGTGAGTAATACCTGTTCTACGAACATGAGCTCTTCCCTGATCCTAGGCGGCCCCAAGTCCTGGGCAGCCTCCTGGTCCTAGGCAGCCCCCAGGGTCTGGGCGGCCCCTAGTCTTGGGTGGCCCCCAGGGTCTGGGCGGCCCCTAGTCCTAGGCGGCCCCAGGTCCTGAGCGGCCTCCTGGTACTAGGCGGCCCCAGAGTCTGGGCGGCCCCTAGTCCTAGATGGCCCCCAGGTCCTGGGCGACCTCCTGGTCCTAGGCGGCCCCCAGGGTCTGGATGGCCCCTAGTCCTAAGCGGCCCCTAGTCCTGGGTGGCCCCTAATCTTGGAATCATTCTCGTATCAGAAGCACTAAACACGATGAGCTGTCGTGTCCGGAATAGAAATCGAGAATCATTAAGCATCATGACGCTTTAAATGGTTCGAATAAGACAAACACTGGAACATCACCATTCATCTAGAAAAAGGAGATACTGAGCTCCTGTTTTAGGGCCAGATACCTTTTCTCTGACTCTGACACTCCCACTAACCCTGACATTCCCTTGGGACAACCAAGGTCATCATGAAGATCCTTATCTTCATGAGCAAGTTTCTTAATACCTTTATTATTAATTACCGATGAATGACCACGTAGCAGGCGCTGGGCTAGGGCGAACGTTTATCTTACACGTGGACCTTCTGACTTAAGAAAGAAAAAAAAAAAAGAAGCTCGAGAGGGGATAAGAGGAAGAGGGGAGGGTGCTTGAAGGGGGCTCTCTCTTCCTTCAGTAAGAGATCTCATAACAAAAAAAAAGAAAACAAGACTGGTGATTCAACATCAACAGATTGGCGCGCTAGGAAGGGGGAGATCGTCTTAGCAGTGAGTAATACCTGTTCTACGAATATGAGCTCTAGATCTCTGGAAGAGGATCCCTCTGATTGGTCTGGGGGGCATCTCTCGCCTCCCAACCATGATCTCAAGACTCTTGGCTCTTCTGAGCCAGTGAAGTCGAACCCTCCGGTTCCTTCCTCGCCGCTGCCGGCTCCAGCTATTCCTCAAGACCCGCTGCTGATCTTTACCCAGCAAGTTCAAACTCTTGTTGGGATGGTTCAACAGATGCAGGAACAACATTCTAGAGGAGCCCGGCAACGGCTCGAGCCACCTCTGTTGCCCAGATCGGCTACTCCTGTCAGCCGACAATCAGCTCGAGGGAGATCCCATCCGACAAAGCCTCTCCGCCCCTATTCCTTAGGAGGACGGCACTCTCAAAGTTCCCGGGACGGTTCGTGCTCTTTCACCCGTTCCCCGAGCAGCCCACCTACCGGGCGGTGGCGGGGGAAGGAGCCTTATGTGGAGCACCACCGGTGGCGTCGTCAGTCTACATCTTATTCCCCTGAGCCAGCCGGAGGACATATGACTGATCAGATGGAAAGGCATCTTGAGGAGCAAGATCGAAGGCTGGAAGAACTTAGTCAAAGGATCAACAATCAGCCGGGGTCAGATTACGACACCCGCCCTCCTCTTACTCGGCGGGTTATGGAGGAGCCCATTCCAAAGAGATTCTGATTCCCCCAACTGGACCCCTATGACGGCACCACTGATCCCCTAGATCATTTGGAGAGCTATAAAGCTATTATGCAGGTCCAAGGAGCGACTGATGCCCTCCTGTGCATTGCCTTCCCGGCCACCCTCCGTAAGGCTTCCCGTGTTTGGTACTCTCGTCTGCCTTCGTGAAGTATTGACTCTTTTCGACAACTGGAGAGGTCTTTCTTGGCTCATTTTGACGCTTGTCGGAAGATTCCTCGAGTAGCAGACAGCTTGTTCTCCGTGCAGCAGCAAGAAGGAGAACTTCTGAAAGACTTTATAACCGTTTCAAGGTGGCGGCCCTAGAAGTCTATCATCTTGAGGATGTTGTAGCCACGCTAGCTTTAAAACGGGGGATCCATCCCTCCCGTTTTACCTACTCTCTGGACAAAAAACCTCCTTGCTCTTATGCTGACCTCTTGAGCCGTGCGCAGAAGTACATCCTCGCCGACGAAGCTGATTCATCAAGGAGAGGTGCGCAGGAGAGGACCGGCAAGAGACCCGCTCGCCCAGAGTTGAGCGGGCCCCCTCCCAAGAAGTCCGAACCCTGCGCCGACCGACTGACCGCCGCAAGAGCCTGGCTCCCAGAGAAGACCATCTTACACCCCTCCTAGCACCCGGGCTCATATCCTTATGGAGATCGAAAACGAGCCTTATTTACGGCGTCCGCCCCCGTTGAAGAAGGGTGCTGCCCGTGACAGGAGCCATTATTGTCGTTTCCACAGGGATTACGGCCACGACACTGAATGTCGGAATTTAAAGCAAGCCATCGAAGAACTCATCCAGAGGGGTATCTTGGGCAGTACATCCAGAAGAAAGAGGCTCCTCCCGTACCAGCTTTGATGGAACCCCCCCCGCTCAAGCCAACATCGATAACACCCCGACAGAGCGGATGGTGGGCATGATTTCCCGTGGAAGAGCCTCATCTTCTAAGAGGCCAAGGGAGGGGGAGAATTAGATGATGTAATCCCTTTTAAGGGAGATATAGCGGGGAGTAGTGTTGTAAAAGATGATAGCGTCGTTGTTTCAATGACGGTCGCTAAACATCCTGTAAAGAGGATCTTAATCGACAGTGGAAGCTCCGCTAATGTGCTTACTTATGATGCATTTCTTCGGATGAATTTACCTCCTGACTCTCTTCGACCTGTAGCCGTCCCTCTAGTCGGTTTCACTGGAGACTCTATACGAGTGGAGGGCGAGATTACTTTACCGGCGACGGCAGGATCGCCGCCATGTCAGAGCACGGTAATGCTGGATTTTCTGGTGGTTCGGGTCCCCTGGCCTACAACGCCATTCTCGGCCGCCCCGGGTTGAATATGTTAGATGCAGTTATATCTACTAAGCGCCTATTGGTGCAGTTCCCTACCAACCAAGGAGTTGGTGAGATGCATGGAGAGTAAACCCGGTCAGACCCTGCTATCATCTAGCCCCTAGTCCCAGGTGGCTAGAATCCCTCCGGTCGCCGAGTCGTTTGACCCCAGAGAAGTTGAGCGGAGGGGAGAGCCGCGGAGCTTCTGATATCTTGCCCCCTGGGGGGTGATCCCACCAAGACCGTGCAAATTGGTGAGCTCCTCTCCCTGAAGTCCGGGATCAGCTCCTAGCCTTCTTATCGGCAAATGCGGATGTCTTCGCCTGGAAAATGACGGACATGGTCGGGATTCCCCCGGAGGTGATTATTCATCAACTTAATATCAACCCAAGCTGCCGCCCTGTCCGCCAGAAGAAAAGGAGTTTCGCCTCTGAGCGGCAGAGGATCATTGACGAAGAGGTGGATAAATTGCTTATGGCCGGTCATATTCGGGAGGCACAATATCCTGATTGGCTAGCCAATGTGGTCATGGTCCGGAAGGCCAACGGAGGATGGAGGATATGCATCGATTACACCGATCTTAACAAAGCTTGTCCTAAGGACAGCTTTCCGTTGCCACGGATCGACCAGTTAGTAGATTCAACTTCTGGTTATGAACTTCTTAGCTTCATGGATGCTTTCTCGGGGTACAATCAGATAAAATTGAACCCCTTAGATGAAGAGCATACTTCTTTTATCACCGAGAAGGGCATCTATTGTTATAAAGTAATGCCCTTCGGATTGAAGAATGCAGGAGCTACCTATCAGAGGCTGATGAACAAAGTTTTTAAAGACCAGCTCGGCCGCAACATGGAAGTATATGTAGATGATATGTTGACAAAGAGCACCTGTGCCACTGGCCATGTCGCCGACCTGCAGGAGACTTTCCACAACCTCCGGCTCCATAGAATAAAGCTCAACCCACGCAAATGTGCATTTGGAGTTACTGCAGGGAAATTCTTGGGTTTCCTGGTGACCCGGCGGGGATTGAGGCAAACCCAGAGAAAATTCAAGCCATTCTTGATATGAGGCGGCCTGTATGTAAGAAAGAGGTGCAACAACTCACCGGGAGGATAGCAGCATTAAGCCGATTTTTGTCAAGATCGGCGGAGAGGTGTTTACCCTTCTTCAAGGTCCTACGTAAAGCGGACGGTTTTGAGTGGACGGAAGACTGTCAACGAGCTTTTGAAGAACTTAAGGAGTTCTTGTCCACACCGCCCCTGTTGTCTAAACCGGAGGAGGAGAAAAGCTCTTCCTCTATCTTGCGGCTTCCTCAGAAGCCGTCAGTTCCGTTCTGGTGCGTGTCGGCGACCACGCCACTCAAGACCTGTGTATTATACCAGCAAGGTACTTCATGGTGCAGAAGAGAGGTATTCCAAAACGGAGAAGGTCATTTTTGCTTTGTTCATCTCCGCCCGACGACTCAGACCCTACTTTCAGGCCCATCCTATAGTCGTCCTCACTGATCAGCCTCTCAGAGCCATTTTGTCTCGCCCAGACACCTCTGGCCGGTTGGCCAAGTGGGCCATCAAACTAGGGGAATTCGACTTGTCATTTCAGCCCAGAGCAGCTCTGAAATCCCAGGTCTTGGCCGACTTCCTAGTAGAATGCACTTGGTCTGAAGAACATCAAGAGGAGTTCCCCCGGATTCTTTTAGATGTTGACGAGGGGAATGATAAGGCATGGGTCCTCCACGTCGATGGAGCCTCCAACTCCCAGGGGAGCGGAGCTGGTCTTATTCTCGCCAGCCCAGAGGGTGTGGTACTGGAGTATGCTCTTCGTTTCCTCTTTGAAGCCACTAACAATCAAGCTGAATATGAAGCCTTGTTAGCCGGAATCAAACTAGCACATGGGATGGGAATCAAGCATCTCCGAGCTTTCACTGACTCGCAGCTTATTTCTGCCCAGGTGTCGGGAGTATGAGGCTCGGGACCCTATCATGTCCCAATATCTAGCAAGGTTAAACTATTAGTTCCCTTGTTAGATCACTTCACCATCAGTATATCCCCAGAGGGAGAATGCTAGAGCTGATATGTTGGCCCGGCTTGCTACGTCTGTGGATAGCGCCATGGGCAAAACCTACATTGAGTACCTGGAGACACCTAGCATCGAGGCCGTGGAAGAAGCTTTGCCAGTTACCCAAGAGGAAACCTGGATGGAATCCTATATCCGATATTTGAAGGACGGCGTTCTCCCAGTTGACATGAGGAAGCTAAGCTGCTCAAGCGGAGGGCTTCTAAATTTGTACTGCTAGATGGCCGACTCTACAAGAGATCCTTCTCTCAGCCTCTCCTCAAATGTGTCAGCTCGGTAGATGCGGATTATGTCCTTAGGGAAATTCATGAAGGCATCTGTGGGAATCACTCGGGATCTCTGGCACGTAAGGCCCTCCGACAAGGATATTATTGGCTGACTATGCAAGAAGATGCAGCTGAACTGGTGAAAAGATGTGACCAATGCCAACGGTACGCCTGCATTCAGCGACAACCGTCTTCTCAGTTAAACCCTCTTTTGCTCCCTGGCCTTTCGCTCAGTGGGGCATGGACATCCTCGGCCCTTTCCCTCCGGCGTCAGGACAGCGAAAATTCCTGCTAGTCGCCGTCGATTATTTTACTAAGTGGGTCGAAGCCGAAGCACTCGCTAGGATCACTGAAGCCAAGGTCAAAGCCTTTTTCTGGAAAGCCATTATTTGTCGATTCGGCATACCACATACTCTTGTCACTGACAACGGCCGACAGTTCGACAACGTCACCTTCCGGACTTTTTGCGCTGATCTCGGCATCACGCATCGATTCGCCTCCGTCGGCCATCCACAATCTAATGGAGAGGCCGAGGTTACGAATCGTATGATATTACGGGGACTGAGGACCAGACTGGATACGTCCAAAGGAAGGTGGGTGGAAGAACTCCCGAGTGTACTCTGGGCATACCACACAACTCCCAGGACACCAAGGGAGAGACGCCGTTCAATCTAGTTTTCGGTTCCGAAGCTGTTATTCCCGTCGAAATTGGCCTGCCGGGTATTCGAGTAGAATCATATGATGAAGCGGACAACCTCCCTAATTTAAGAGCCAGTCTTGACCTCATTGATGAAGCAAGAGATCGAGCTCGAATTAAAATGGCGGCCTATCAGCAGCGGGTGGCGAGGTATTATAATACCCGCGTCCGCTCAAAAAGCTTCCGTCAGGGAGATTTGGTTCTGAGAAAGGCTTCGGTGTCTAAACCAACGGAAGGGGGCAAATTGTCTCCAAACTGGGAAGGGCCCTACCAGATAGCGGAAGTCCTTCACCGTGGAGCATATCGACTTGAAGATCTGAATGGGCGACTAATCCCCCGAACGTGGAACGCAGATAATCTCCGGCAATACCACCAGTAATGTAATGTACTTACCCAAAATTAATAAACGTGCATGTTTGGAGATTTCTGTAGATGATCCTTCAAAGGGCTCGGCGGCCCCACGGTCCTAAGGACACCCCCGGCTGGTATAACCTACCCCTGAGGAGGTTCAAGTCCATGACTTAGGCGGCCCGAGTCACGCTCTTAGGCGGGTACCCGACTACCCCCGAGAGAATCCTTCAAAGGGCTCGGCGGCCCCACGGTCCTAAGGACACCCCCGGCTGGTATAACCTACCCCTGAGGAGGTTCAAGTCCATGACTTAGGCGGCCCGAGTCACGCTCTTAGGCGGGTATCCGACTACCCCCGAGAGACGATCCTTCAAAGGAGCTGGGCGGCCCCACGGTCCTAAGGACACCCCCAGGCTGGTATAACCTACCCCTGAGGAGGTTCAAGTCCATGACTTAGGCGGCCCGAGTCACGCTCTTGGGCGGGTATCCGACTACCCCCGAGAGACATCCTTCAAAGGAGCTGGGCGGCCCCACGGTCCTAAGGACACCCCGGCTGGTATCACCTTACCCCTGAGGAGGTTCAAGTCCATGACTTAGGCGGCCCGAGTCAAACTCTTGGGCGGGTATCCGACTACCCCCAGAGACATCCTTCAAAGGGCTCGGCGGCCCCACGGTCCTAAGGACACCCCCGGCTGGTATCACTTACCCCTGAGGAGGTTCAAGTCCATGACTTAGGCGGCCCCAGTCAAACTCTTAGGCAGGTACCCGACTACCCCCGAGAGACAATTCTGCAAAAGGGCCAGACGGCCCCACAGTCCTAAGGACATCACGCCTCCTCGAACCCAGGATAAACTCCCCTACGGAGGTCCCTAAACTGCCCTATCAGAGCTCCAGGACTTGCATCCTGAGACAACATACCAGAAAAACGACCCTGAGATTCGGACTTAACATCAACTCGCAGGTGGATCTCCTAAGCAATGGGTAGAAATCAGGAATCGAACGGTTGAAGCATCGAGTAACATCAAGTAAGTAAAAAGTGGCGTCTACTCATTCAAGGTCAATTCACTGTAAAACTTTATAAAGTATTGTCTGTGAGCTGATATCAACTGACTTACAAAAAGAGGTCCTTTAAAGGACCAAGTCAAGAACAAAAAGTTAAGACCAAGATAAACCTAGACACCTTCTATTGATCTTCGGGACGCTCCTTCTCAGTAATTGGACCAGAGGCCGCTCCTCAGTAGTGGGCGCTTCTGTGACAGGGTCTTTGGTCATCACCGCTCCACCCGCCGCATCTTCAACCTCCATATCAGATGTTTCTTCGTCGTCCGCGGTTGAAAACATTCAAGGTTTTCTAATTTAAAGTGCCGGGCTAGTCTCCGTTTGCACCTCTCGAAACCCTGAATGAAAGCGTCCATGGCGGCCTCGTGGAGCTCCGACGCAAAGTCCGGAGAATCCTTGTACTCTTTGATGGCCTCCTGGACCCTAGCTTCGGCCGCAGCCACCTTTTCCTGAGCTTTAGCCTCGGCTGCGTCATCCTCTCCCGAGCCTCCGTCTCCACTGCTGCGACCCTGTCCAGAGCTTCCTTAGCATCCCTCTCGGCTAAGCCAGTTTTTCCGCAGCATCGCGAGCCGCGGCCTCTGCGTTGTCGGCTCGATTCTCAGTATGCTCTAACCTGAGAGCGGTTTCCTTCAATCTTTCTTCCGTTGGCAGCAATTTTGCCCGGACTTCGGATAATTGGGCGTCTAGGCTCCGCAGCTCCTTCTCCGCCCTCCCCCGCCATGTTCGATAATCCTCCTGGATGACCCGAAGGTCATGTAGTGCTTTCGACTCCCGGGCCTTCGTCTCTACCAATTCTTTATCCAAGCTCTCACTACGAGACTTGGCCTTGGTCAGGTCCTCGCGAGCACGAAGAGGCCGTTAGACATCTGCAATATACACTCGGTAAATACCAGAACTCAGTAATCGCGAAAGGAGGAGAGAGGAGAGGATCGTAGCTCTACCTGAAGCGCGGCTGTGAACATAGTGTCAAAAGACTCCTCCTGTGATAGGTTCCTCATTTTATCCTGAAACCTGGGCAGGATCGAAAGTTTGAGGACTGTTTCCGATAAACAACTTTTATATGCGGCGCCCAGGCTAGGCGTTTGGGAAGGTGGGGACGGACTTCTCAAGGCATCCGAGGGAGCGGGGCGGGGCGCCTGCTTCCTTTGACGATGACGGGCCTGACGGATCAGTCTCAATGGCCTCCGCGCTCCCGACCGACCCCCCAGCGCCCTTAGCAGGAGATGGGGCGACCGCGGAAGGCTCCCCTCGGCAGGATCTCCTATCGGTATCCCTCAGGAGGACTTGCCTCTCCCTCGCTGTCTTCTATCAATGTTGCTTCGGGAAGAGCCGCTAGAGGCTGGGCACGACGATCCATTTCTGGCCGGCGAGGCCTTTTAGGTTCGGTTCCTGCCGTGCCACGGTCGCTTCCTCCTCTCTTTCGGAGGCCCGATATCAGCGAGTCTTGAGAAAACTTCATTGCTGCAATATAGAAAGCACGCGGTTAGCTAAAAGGAGGACACAAAATATACTAGCTACGAAAATAATATGTACACTAAAAGACATCTATTCAAATACCAGATGTATAAACAAGCAATAAAATTATAATGATAATAAAAAGAAAAACTCTTCGAGGCTCACCGGGCGCTGCAGCCAGCGACACCGGCACGAATGCAATCTCCCGAAGATTATCCTCCGATAACAATTCCTTACTGGGAGGTATGATAGTGGAAATCAGAGTGTTGAAAAGTTCACGGTCTCTCTCATCAACACTTGAGTTCTGGTTAGAGCTGGTATCCGGAATACCCCAGTCTACGCCCAGCCCCTCCAAGTGTGCATAAAAGAACCGAGACTTCCACCCTTTAATTTTGGAAGGAAGGTTAAGCCTAAGGACTCTCTAGGCCTCGACGCGAAGCTCCACCACCCATCCTTACAGGATGTCGAATCCTATACAGTGCCCTAAATAAGGAAGTCGGGCGGAAGCTCCATGAAAGGAACAAAGCACCAGAAATGAAAAAATGACACGAATGGAGTTGGGGGTAAGTTGTGCGGGAATAAGGCATACCTGTTCAACAAGTTCACAAAGAAAGGATGTAGGGGTAATCGTAGACCGCCCTTAAAAAACTCTTCATACAATGCAACCTTTCCTGGTTGCACTAGGGTGACCCTATCCTCGGGGAGGGGAACGGAAAGCCGAATATTGCTAGGGATCCCAAACTGAGCCCTAAGGTTCCTAAGATCTTGGGAAGTTGTAACTGAGGCGACATCCACCGGGCTGGCCGATTTAGCCGATTTAGAAGCAATCGTAGGGAGCCCTACCTCACGGCTGGTAGATGAAGAGGAAGCCCTAGGAGACTGGGGTAACAACCTAGACACAGGCTGCGCAGGCCGAGCGACAGGTTGATCCCCGCGGATGGCCACCCCTCCGAGGGCCTGGCGACACACCTGAAGAATCTCCTCATAGGAGGGCTTGATCAAAGGGCCTTTACCTTTCCTATCTTGGGAGGGATCCATGGAAAAAGAAAAGGAGAAGAAGAAGTCGACTAACCTGTACTTGGAGAAGTAAAATCGCAGAAGGATATACAAAATAAAAGACTAAGGGATGGAGGGGACGGCCCCCCTTTTGTATATTTCGGACGCAACACCTCGAGCGCCGCAAAGCCACATGGCAATCCCCCAGTGGGACCGGACAAAGCGAAAAGACACTATCTTCCTAGAGACATGCGCCTCCCCTCTTTCTTCCTTTTCTCGAAATGACACTTATCGTGTGCTAGAATTTGAAATTCGAATTTTTTCGCCATTCTCCCTTGCGCGTGTGCATGCACATGAATGCAAGGGACATGGCGAGGGGGCATATGATATGGTTGGTAAATAAAATGGTTAGTAAATGATGTGGTTGGAAACAAAAAATTAAGACCCTAGTCCTAGACGGCCGCCAGGTCCTGGGCGGCCTCCTTGTCCTAGGCGGCCCCCAGGGTCTGGGCGGCCCCTAGTCCTGGGCGGCCCCCAGGGTCTGGGCGGCCCCTAGTCCTAGGCGGCCCCCAGGTCTGAGCGGCCTCCTGGTCCTAGGCAGCCCCCAGAGTCTGGGCGGCCCCTAGTCCTAGACGGCCCCCAGGTCCTGGGCGGCCTTCTGGTCCTAGGCGGCCCCTAGGTCCTGAGCGGCCTCCTGATCCTAGGCGGCCCCCAGAGTCTGGGCGGCCCCTAGTTCTAGACGGCCCCTAAGTCCTAGGCGGCCCCTAGCCTTAGGCGGCCCCCAGGTCCTGGGCGGCCTCCTGGCCCCAGACAGCCCCCAGGTCTGGGCGGCCCCTAGTCCTAGGCGGCCCCCAGGTCCTGGGCGGCCTCCTGGTCCTAGGCGGCCCCCAGAGTCTGGGTGGCCCTGGTCCTAAGCGGCCCCCAGGTCCTGGGCGGCCTCATGGTCCTAGGCGGCCCCCAGGGTCTGGGCGGCCCCTAGTCCTGGGTGGCCCCAGGTCTGCGGCCCCTAGTCCTAGGCGGCCCCCAGAGTCTGGGCGGCCCCTAGTCCTAGATGGCCCCCAGGTCCTGGGCGACCTCCTGGTCCTAGGCGGCCCCCAGGGTCTGGACGGCCCCTAGTCCTAAGCGGCCCCCCAAGGTCTGGGCGGCCCCTAATCTTGGAATCATTCTCGTATCAGAAGCACTAAACACGATGAGCTGTCGTGTCCAGAACAGAAATCGGGAATCATTAAGCATCATGACACTTTAAATGGTTCGAATAAGACAAACACTGGAACATCACCATTCATCTAGAAAAAGGAGATACTGAGCTCCTGTTTTAGGGCCAGATACCTTTTCTCTGACTCTGACACTCCCACTAACCCTGACATTCCCTTGGGACAACCAAGGTCATCATGAAGATCCTTATCTTCATGAGCAAGTTTCTTAATACCTTTATTATTAATTACCGATGAATGACCATGTAGCAGGCGCTGGGCTAGGGCGAACGTTTATCTTACACGGGACCTTCTGACCTAAGAAAGAAAAAAAAGAAGAAGCTCGAGAGGGGATAAGAGGAAGAGGGGAGGGTGCTTGAAGGGGGCTCTCTCTTCCTTCAGTAAGAGATCTCATAACAAAAAAAAGAAAACAAGACTAGTGATTCAGCATCAACACTGCCCTCTCTCTCCCTCGATTTCTCAGGAGACAGAGAGTCGAACATCCCGACAGCGGGCCTAACTCCAGCTCCACCCCGGCTCTCCCTCTTTCGACGATGGAGCATGGCGTCTCCGCCCAGCTCCATCAAACCCGGACTCCCAGCCATGCCGCCTTTAGTTCCTACCCAGCCTTCTCGGCTCCTTCCACGAGCATCGTTTCCAGGACATAGAATATTCATGCACGTCATCGTGGGGGGGGCCTTTCATCACGGTCCGTAAGATAACTGACACGCAAGGTGAGGACATGTCATGTATGCACAGTAACGATCGCTCACATCCTACAGTAGCCTGCAACAGTTGGTCAAGTCAAGCAGCACCCACCAACCAGTTACAATCACCTACTTTAATGGGACAATGCCTGCAGCTCTGACATACCATTAGGAAGTAGCCTGTTGCTACCCCTATCATAAATGCTCTGACAAGTAATCATGCTCCAAGACGGACAGACTCCAAGCTTTCCAAATAAGCCTCATCATTACTGCCATCATCATAAATGCTTTGATAAGTGACAGCACCTCAAGTCTCATAGACATTAGCCCTAACATTCCATCTACAAAAGTCATAATTCATCATAAGACTCCAAGCTTCCCAAGCAAGCCACACATAGTTCAAAGATCAATAAAATAGGTAAGAGGGACCCCCAACCAGGTAAACATAACAACTCATAACACTCCTAAACCCTCATTTTTGCTCACAGAGAGCTCTAGCCTCTCTCTTTCGAGCTTTTTTAAGCTCACGATTGTTGTCCAGAGCACTGACTTGAGCATCAGAGGGTTCTCGTCGGAATCTTCGGTTTTCAAGACTTTTTGCAGGCTTCCGAATGAAAGAAGCTCGCCGAAGGATCTTTGGCACGCCGGGAAAGGGACCGAACGCTCGCGAACGTTTAAGAAGGATGATCTGACAGCATCAGTCAGCATTGACATCCTGATGTGCTCATTGTACCACTTTAAGATGGCCTCTAAAGACAGCCGCTTGGGTAACCAAGTTTTGGACCATAGTCATTATCATATATGTACGTTGGTCCATTTGTTGGGACATCGCATTAAGTTGTTATTGAACTTTGAATGGAATTGAGGTCGGTGTTGGTTCTGAGGTCAATAGTGAGGCTGTAGTGAGATTAGTGGAGTCTCTCTTATAGAGTTTTGAAAATCAATCAGTCCATGGCTCAAGCTTGCTTGGTGATCACTTGTCATTTGATCATGTCATTTCGATGACATGGTTGAACGTTATTGTTTGGCATAAATGGTGCTAATTTGTTGACGTAAAAAATTAACCTTAAACACATCAGTAGAGTCCAAATAATGCATTCCATATTACTGACTCGACTTTCTATACTCAAAGAAAAACATTAGGGAGTTCTGAAATTTTCTTTAAGGGCTGCTTTGTGGATATCTTAGCAGCATAATATTGGAGTCAGACTCTCGTTATGATAAATTGAGTAGGAAGAGATCTGATATGGATAATAAATAAAACAGTTAAAAAAGCAATATATATATATATAGTCTTCAGAGCCTGGGCGGCCCCCAATCCTGAGCGGCCCCCAGTCCTGGGCGGCCCCCAGAGGCTGGGCGGCCCCCGGATCCGAGCGGTCCCCAATCCTGGGCAACCCCCTAGAGCCTGGGCGGCCCCCAATCCTGGGCGGCCCCCAGAGCACGGGCGGCCCCCAATCCTGGGCGGCCCCCAGTCCTGGGCAGCCCCCAGAGCCTGGGCGGCCCCAATCCTGGGTGGCCCCCAGTCCTGGGCGGCCCCAGAGCCTGGGTGGCCCCCAATCCCGGGCGGCCCCCAATCCTGGGCGGCCCCCAGTCCTGGACGGCCCCCAATCCTGGGCGGCCCCCAGAGCCCGGGTGGCCCCCAGAGCCTGGGCGGCCCCCAATCCTGGGCAGCCCCCAGTCCTGGGCGCCCCCAGAGGCTGGGCGGCCCCCGGATCCGGGCGGTCCCCAATCCTGGGCGACCCCAGCCTGGCGGCCCCCAATCCTGGGCGGCCCCCAGAGCCCGGCGGCCCCCGGTCCTGGACGGCCCCCGATCCTGGGCGGTCCCCAGTCCTGGGCAGCCCCTAGTCCTAGACGGTCCCCCAACCCTGGGAGGGAGGGGGCTCACAAACCGAGAAATGCAAAACATCATAACGTTTTAAATGATGCGAATAAGACAAGCACTGAAAAGCCGCGTTTATCCAGAAAGAGACACTGAACCTCTTTTTTAGAGCCAGATACCTTTCTCTGACTCTGATATCCCCACTAACCCTGACATTCCCTCGGGATAATCAAGGCATCATGAAAATCCTTACCTTCGTGAATAAGTTTCTTAATATCCTTATTATTAATTATCACCGAATGACCACGTAGTAAGAAAGATAAAAGATGAATACTTATCCAACACGTGGACGTCTGGAATTAAAACAAAAAAAATAATAATAATGAAAATGAAGAAAAGGAAGAGGATAAAAAGGGAGGAGGAGGAAGGAAGGGGGATTTTTCCTTCAGAAAAAAGAGATCTCGTAGCTAGAGAAAAATCTGGTGATCCAGCATCAACAGATTGGCGCGCCAGGTAGGGGCACGTCGTGAGAGCAGTGAGACAAACCTGTTCTACGACTCTACGAATATGAGCTCCAGATCTCTGGAAGAAGATCCCACTGATTGGTCTGGGGGGCATCTTTCGCCTCCCAATCATGATTTTACAGCTCCTGGGGCTTCCCAGCCGGCGAAACCGAACTCTCCGTCTCCTTCTCCACCGTCGCCGGCTCCGGCTATTCCTCAAGATCCACTGCTGATCCTTACCCAACAGGTTCAAACTCTCGTTGGGATGGTCCAACAGCTGCAAGAACAACATCCTCGAGGGGCTCGGCTATGGCCCGAGCCACCTCTATTACCTAGGTCGACTACCCCTGTTAGCCGACAATCAGCTCGAGGAAGATCTCCTCCGACGAAACCTCTCCGCCCTTATCTCCAGGAAGACGGCGCTCCCAAAGCTCCCATGATGGTTCGCGCTCTCTGTCCCATTCCCCTGGCAGCCCACCTACTGGGCAACGACGAGGGAAGGAACCGTATGGGGGGCATGGCCGGTGGCGTCATCAGTCTCCTTCCTGTTCCCCTGAACCTGCCAGAGGACGTACGACTGATAGAGTGGAAGAGCGGCTGGAAGAGCAAGATCGTAGGCTGGAGGAGCTCAGTCAAAGGATTAATAATCAGCCGGGGTCGGATTACGATACCCGCCCCCCTCTCACTCGAAGGGTGATGGAGGAACCCATTCCAAGGAGGTTCCGATTTCCCCAGCTGGACCCCTATGACGGTACTACAGATCCCCTAGATCACCTGGAGAGATATAAGGCTATCATGCAGGTCCAGGGGCGACGGATGCTCTTTTATGCGTCGCCTTTCCGGCCACCCTCCGTAAGGCGGCCCGTGTCTGGTATTCTCGTCTGCCCCCGCGTAGTGTTGACTCTTTTCGACAACTGGAGAGATCTTTTCTGGCTCATTTTGACGCCTATCGAAAGATCCCTCGGGTAGCAGATAGCTTATTCTCCGTGCAACAACAAGAAGGAGAATCCTTGAAAGACTTTATAACCCGCTTCAAAGTGGCGGCCCTGGAAGTCTATCATCTTGAAGATGCTGTAGCCACTCTGGCTTTAAAACGGGGACTCCGACCCTCCCGTTTTACTTACTCCTTGGACAAAAGGCCTCCTTCTTCTTATGCTGATCTCCTGGGCCGTGCTCAGAAGTATATCCGCGCCGACGAAGCTGACTCATCCAGGAGAGGTACACAAGAGAGAACTAACAAAAGGTCCACTCGCCCAGAGTTGAGCGGACCCCCTTCCAAAAAGCCAGAGCTCTCCCGCCGGCCGGTCGATCGTCGCAAGAGCCAAACTCCCAGAGAGGACCATCTTACACCCCTCTTAGCGCCCCGGACTCACATCCTTATGGAGATTGAGAACGAGCCTTATCTACGGCGTCCGCCCCCGATGAAGAAGGGCACCGCCCGCGATAGGAGCCGCTATTGCCGTTTCCATAGGGATTATGGCCATGACACCGAAGAATGTCGGAATTGAAGCAGGCCATCGAAGAGCTAATTCAGAGGGGACATCTTGGGCAATATGTTCAGAAGAAAGAAGCTCCTCCAATACCAGCTCTGATGGGACCTCCTCCCGCTCAAGCTGGCATTGATAACACCCCAACAGAAAGAATGGTGGGTATGATTTCCCGCGGAAAAGCCTCATCTTCTAAAAGACTGAGAGTAGGCGAGAGAGATGATGTAATCCCTCTGGGGGAAATATAGCGGGAAATAGTGTTGTTAAAGATGACAACGTCATCGTTTCGATGACGATTGCTAAACATCCTGTAAAAAGAATCTTAGTTGACAGTGGGAGCTCCGCTAATGTGCTTACTTATGATGCTTTTCTTCGAATGAGTTTATCTCTGGATTCTCTTCGGCCTGTAGCCATCCCTCTAGTTGGTTTCACTGGAGACTCCATCCGGGTAGAGGGCGAAATTACTTTACCAGCTACTGCGGGATCACCACCTTGCCAAAGCACGGTTATGCTGGATTTTCTGGTAGTTCGAGTCCCCCTGGCTTACAACGCCATTCTTGGCCGTCCCGGCTTGAATATGTTAGATGCAGTTATATCTACTAAGCGCTTATTGGTGCAATTTCCTACCAAGCAAGGGGTCGGTGTGATGAACGGAGAGGAGACTCGGTCAGACCCTGCTATCACTTAGCCCCTAGTCCTCAGATGGTTAATATTCCTCCGGTTGCCGAGTCATTTGACCCCAGGGAAGTCGAGCGGAGAGGAGAGCCAGCGGAGCTTCTGGTATCGTACCCCCTGGGAGACGATCCCGCTAAGATCGTGCAGATCGGTGAGCTCCTCTTCCCCGAAGTCCGGGATCAACTCCTAACTTTCTTATCAATGAATGCAGATGTCTTCGCCTGGACAATAACAGATATGGTCGGGATTCCTCCGAGGTGATTACTCATCAGCTTAATATTGACCCAAGCTGCCGCCCTGTCCGCCAGAAGAAAAGGAGTTTTGCTCCTGAGCGGCAGAGGGTCATCGACGAGGAGGTGGACAAATTGCTCATGGCCGGTCATATTCGAGAAGCACGATATCCTGATTGGCTAGCCAATGTGGTTATGGTCCGGAAAGCTAGTGGAGGATGGAGAATATGCATCGACTACACAGATCTAAACAAAGCTTGTCCCAAGGATAGTTTTCCATTGCCCCGGATCGACCAACTGGTGGATTCAACTTCTGGACATGAACTTCTCAGTTTTATGGATGCTTTCTCAGGGTATAATCAGATAAAATTAGATCCCTTTGACGAAGAGCATACCTCTTTTATCACCGAGAAGGGCATTTATTGTTATAAGGTAATGCCCTTCGGGTTGAAGAATGCGGGAGCTACCTATCAAAGGCTGATGAACAAAGTTTTTAAAGACCAGCTTGGCCGCAATATGGAAGTATATGTGGATGACATGTTAACAAAAAGCACCTGCATCTCAGATCATATCGCCGACTTACAGGAAACTTTCCACAACCTCCGGCTCCATCAAATAAAGCTCAACCCGCGCAAATGTGCATTTGGAGTTACAGCCGGAAAATTCTTGGGCTTCTTAGTCACCCGGCGTGGGATTGAAGCAAACCCGGAGAAAATTCAAGCCATTCTCAGTATGAGACGGCCTATGTGTAAAAAAGAGGTGCAACAGCTCACCGGAAGGATAGCAGCATTAAGCCGATTTTTATCCAGATCAGCCGAGAGATGTTTACCTTTTTTCAAGGTCTTACGTAAGGCAGATGGCTTCGAGTGGACAGAAGACTGTCAACAAGCCTTTGAAAAACTTAAGGAGTTCTTGTCCACGCCCCCCCTGTTATCCAAACCGGAGCAAGGAGAGAAGCTCTTCCTATATCTTGCGGCTTCGACGGAAGCCGTCAGTTCCGTTCTGGTGCGTGTCGGCGACCATGCAGTTCAACGACCTGTATATTATACCAGCAAGGTGCTCCATGGTGCGGAAGAGAGATATTCTAAAACGGAGAAAGTATTTTCGCTTTGTTCGTTTCTGCCCGACGACTCAGGCCCTACTTCCAAGCCCACCCTATAGTCGTCCTCACTGATCAACCTCTCAGAGTTATTTTGTCACGACCAGATACTTCTGGCCGATTAGCCAAATGGGCCATCAAACTAGGGGAATTCGACTTATCATTTCAACCCAGAGCATCTTTAAAGTCCCAGGTCCTGGCTGATTTCCTAGTAGAATGCACCTGGTCTGAGCCATGTCAAGAAGAAATCCCCCGGATCCTTTTAGATGCTGGGGAGGAGGATCACGAAACGTGGGTCCTCCACGTCGATGGAGCTTCTAACTCACAAGGTAGCGGAGCTGGTCTCATCCTTGCTAGCCCAGATGGCGCGGTATTAGAATATGCTCTTCGTTTCCTTTTTGAAGCCACCAATAATCAAGCTGAATATGAAGCTTTACTGACCGGAATTAAATTAGCACATGGGATGGGGATTAAGAATCTCCGGGTTTTCACCGACTCACAGCTTGTTTCCGCCCAGGTAGCAGGGGAGTATGAAGCTCGGGACCCTATAATGTTCCAATATCTGAACAAGGTTAGACTATTAATTCCTTTACTGGATCACTTCGCCATCAGTTATATACCCAGAGGTGAAAATGCCAGGGCCGATATGTTAGCCCGACTGGCTACCTCAGTTGATAGTGCTATGGGCAAGACCTACATTGAGTATCTGGAACACCAAGCATTGAAGCTACTGAAGAAGCTTTGCCCATTATCCAAGAAGGAACCTGGATGGAATCTTATATCCAATATCTGAAAGATGGCGTTCTTCCAGTTAGTCGTGAGGAAGCTAAGCTGCTTAAGCGGAGAGCTTCTAAATTTGTGCTACTAGAAGGCCAACTTTATAAGAAATCCTTCTCTCAGCCCCTCCTCAAGTGTGTTGATTCGGTTGACGCAGATTATATCCTTAGAGAGATTCATGAGGGCATCTGTGGGAATCATTCCGGAGGCCGATCCCTAGCACGCAAAGCCCTCCGGCAAGGATATTACTGGCTCACCATGCAAGAGGATGCAACCGAACTAGTGAAAGATGTGATCGATGCCAGCGGTATGCCCACATTCAGCGGCAACCATCTTCCCAGTTGAATTCTCTTTCCGCTCCTTGGCCCTTCGCTCAGTGGGGCATGGACATCCTCGGCCCTTTCCCTCCAGCGTCGGGGCAGCGCAAGTTCTTACTGGTAGCCGTCGATTATTTTACTAAGTGGGTTGAAGCTGAAGCACTCGCCAAAATTACTGAGGCTAAGGTTAAAACTTTTTCTGGAAGACCATTATTTGTCGGTATGGTATACCATACCCTTATCACCGACAACGGCCGACAGTTTGATAACAGCGCCTTCCGGACTTTCTGCACTGATCTTGGTATCCTGCAACGGTTCACCTCCGTCGGCCATCCACAGTCTAATGGAGAGGCCGAGGTTACAAATCGCATGATCTTACGGGGACTAAGAACCAGACTGGATACGTCCAAAGGGAGGTGGGTAGAAGAGCTTCCAAGTGTACTCTGGGCATACCACACAACACCGAGAACACCAACTGGAGAAACGCCCTTCAACTTGGTTTTTGGTTCCAAGCTGTTATTCCCGTTGAAATTGGCTTACCAAGTAATCGGGTGGAGATGTACAACGAAGCAGACAATCTCCCTAACTTGAGAGCCAATCTTGACCTCATTGATGAAGCGAGAGATCAGGCTCGAATCAAGATGGCGGCATACCAACAGCAGGTAGCAAAATATTATAATACCCGCGTCCGCCCAAAAAACTTCCGTCAGGGAGACTTAGTTCTGAGAAAAGCTTCGATATCCAAGCCGATGGAAGGGGGCAAGTTGTCTCCAAATTGGGAAGGACCCTATCGAGTAAAAGAAGTTCTTCACCGTGGAGCATACCAGCTTGAAGACCTAAGTGGACAGCTAATCCCCCAACGTGGAATGCAGACAATCTTCGACCATATTACCAATGATGTAATGTATTTGTCCGGATATTAAATGAGTCTGCATATTTGAACACATATTTTTAGATAAATCTTCAGAACAATTCCGCGGCGGCCCTACAGTCCAAAGGACACCCCCAGGCCGGCATGGTTTGCCCCTGAGGAGGTTCAAGTCCATGACTCAAGCGGCCCAAACTACAAACGGACAACTCCGCGGCGGCCCTACAGTCCAAAGGACACCCCCAGGCCGGCATGGTTTGCCCCTGAGGAGGTTCAAGTCCATGACTCAAGCGGCCCCAAACTACAAACGGACAACTCCGTGGCGGCCCTACAGTCCAAAGGACACCCCCAGGCCGGCATGGTTTGCCCCTGAGGAGGTTCAAGTCCATGACTCAAGCGGCCCCAAACTACAAACGGACAACTCCGCGGCGGCCCTACAGTCCAAAGGACACCCCCAGGCCGGCATGGTTTGCCCCTGAGGAGGTTCAAGTCCATGACTCAAGCGGCCCCAAACTACAAACAGACAACTCCGCGGCGGCCCTACAGTCCAAAGGACACTCCCAGGCCGGCATGGTTTGCCCCTGAGGAGGTTCAAGTCCATGACTCAAGCGGCCCCAAACTAAAATAAATACTAAATGGCCCTACGGTCCTAAGAGCTTTATGCTTTCATGTACCCAGGATTAACTCCCCTATAGGAGCCCCTAGGCTGCTTTATTGGCATTCTAAGAATTATATCCTAATACAACATACCGGAAAACTACCCGATGACTATGATTTTCAGCCAACTCATAGATGGATTCTCTAATCCATAGGCGGAGGAAATACTAAAAAATGCCAAATAAATAAAGGAGAGCATCTTCTTGTTTAAAGTCAATTTTTAGGGAACTTTATAAGTCTCCTCAAATAAACGGATGTTTAAACAAAAAGAGGTCCGTTAAAGGGACCAAGTTAAGGACGAAAAAACTAAAATTAAAGTCAAAAAAAATTTAGACATCCTCCATCAGTTCCCTGAATGCTCCTTCTCTATATTGAGATCGGAGGCCGACTCCTCAGCAAAAGGCTTCTCTGCAACAAGATTGGCCGCCGCTACCTCACCCGCCGTGTCCTCAACCTCCGCGTCAGGGATTTCTTCGTCCACGGCTCGGAAGCGTTCAAGGTCCTTTAAATTAAAGTGTCGGGCTAGTCTTTGCTTACACATCTCGAAGCCCTGAACAAAGGCATCCAGAGCGGCCTCCTGGAACTCCGATTCAAAGTCCGGGGAGCCCTTGTATTTTTAATAGCGTCCCGAACCTTGGCTTCAGCTATGACCGCCTTCTCTTGAGCTTTGACTTCAGCTGCAGCCACCCTCTCTTGAGCTTTGGCCTCGGCCATAGCTACCTTTTCTCGGGCCTCGGCCTCAATCTCGGCTATCTTTTCCCGGGCCTTGGCCTCGACTGCAGCTATCTTCTCCCGAGCCTCCGTCACCACTATTGTAGCTTTATCAAGAGAATCCTTAGCATCTTTTTCAGCTAAAACCAGCTTCTCTACGGCATCACGAGCCGTAGCCTCCGCATTATCGGCTCGGTTCTCAGTATGCTCTAGCCTAAGAGTGGTCTCTTTTAACCTCTCTTCCGTCGGCAACAGCTTCGCCCGAACCTCAGACAATTGGGCGTCTAGGCTTTGCAACTCCACTTCCGCCTTTCCACGCCAGGTCCGATAATCCTCACGAATAACCCGGAGATCGTGTAGTGCTTTGATTCTCGGACCTTCGTCTCCGCTAATTCTTTGTCTAAGCTCGCGCTCTGAGACTTGGCCTTATTCAAATCTTCGCGCAAGACAAAAAGGCCGTTTGACATCTGCAAAATGCATTCATTAAATGCCTGAATCCGATAACCACAGGAGAGGAAGATTAAAACCTTACCTGAAGCGCAGCTGTGAACATGGTGTCGAAGGACTCTTCTTGCGTTACCTGCCTCATTTTGTCTTGGAACCTGGGCAGGATCGCGAGCTTAAGAATTGTCTCCGACAGACAACTCTTGTACCCAGCGCCCTGATTAGGCGGTTGAGGAGGCGGAGGTAGGTTTCCTAAAGCTTCTGAAGGAACGGGGGCAGGAGCGCCACTTCCTTCGATGAAGAAGGACCCGACAAATTAACTTCAACAGCTTCCGCACTCCCTACAGACCCCCCAGTACTCTTATTGGGGAGAAGGATGACTTCCGGAAGCTCTCTTTCGACAGGATTCCCTATCGGAATCCCCGTTGGAGGACTCATCTCTCCCTCACTATCTTCTATTAAGGTCGCTTCAGGAATCATCGCCGGAGGCTGAACCTGGCGATCCGATTCGGACTGACGGGATTTTTTAGGTTCGCTTCCGCCGCGTCATGCTCGCCCCTCTCTCTCTTTCGAAGGTTTGATACCAAGAAGTCTCGAGAGAACTTCATTGCTGCAATATAGCAAACATAGGGTCAGTCAAAAGACACCAAACATGATAGCTAAGAGTACAAAGAAGAAGGAGAGATGAATTCTTTGAGGCTCACCGGGCGCTGCAGCCAGCGACACTGGCACGAACGCAAGCTCCCAAAGATTATCCTCCGATAACAATTCTTTACTGGGGGGTATAACGGTAGAGATAAGAGTGTTGAAGAGTTCACGGTCTCTCTCATCAACGCTCGCATTCTGGTTAGAACTGGTATCCGGGATACCCCAATCTACACCCAACCCCTCCAGATGTACATAGAAAAACCTAGATTTCCACCCTTTAATCTTAGAAGGGAGATTAAGCTTAAGGACCCTTTTAGGCCTCGATGCAAAACTCCACCATCCATCCCTAACTGGGTTCCGAATCCTATATAGTGTTCTAAACAAGGAAAGTCGAGCAGAAGCTCCATGAAAAGAACAAAGTACCAAAAAAAAATATAACATGGATAGAATTGGGAGTGAGTTGTGCAGGGATAAGACGATATCGGTTCAACAGATTCACAAAAAAGGGGTGTAGGGGCAGTCGCAGGCCCCCCTTAAAGAACTCTTCATACAAAGCGACCTTACCTGGTCGCGCTAAGGTGACCCTATCCTCCGGAAGGGGAACGGAGAGCCGAATATTATCAGGAATTCCAAACTGGGCCCTAAGGTTCCTAAGGTCCTGAGAGGATATGGCAGAAGCAACGTCCGCCGGTCTAGCCAGTTTAGAAATAACCACGGGAGGTCCTACCTCACGGCTGGTGGACGAGGAAGAGACCCTAGGGGATGGAGACAACAACCTAGACGCAGACGGCGTGACCCAGCAGCGGGTTGGTCCCCGCGGATGACTATCCCTCCCGGAGCCCGTCGACGTGCTTGAAGAATCTCCTCTCGGGAGGGCTCAACCATGGGGCCCTTACCTTTCCTATCTATGGGGGAATCCATAAAGAAAGAAAGGGAAAAGGAAGAAATCAACTGACCTGGGCTTGAGGAAGTAAAAAATGCAAGAAGACACACGAGAGTAAGAATAAGGGGAAAGGGATGGCTCCCCTTTTCTTTATAGACATCAGACGCAATGCCTCGAGCGCCACAAGAACACGTGGTGGTCCCTCAGTGGAGCCGGACAAATGAAAAGACGCTATCCTCTTAGAGATAGGCGCCTCCCCTTTTTCGAAACGTCGCTTATCATGTACTGGATGTTTTGAAATTCGAATTTTTCCACCCTCCTCCCTTGCACGTGCACAATACACTTAAATACAAGGAAGAAGGGCGAGGGGGCATATGATATGGATAATAAATAAAAATAGTTAAAAAATATATATATATATAGTCTTCAGAGCCTGGGCGGCCCCCAATCCTGGGCGGCCCACAGTCCTAGGCGGCCCCCAAGGCTGGGTGGCCCCCGGATCCGGGCGGTCCCCAATCCTGGGCAACCCCCTAGAGCCTGGGCGGCCCCCAATCCTGGGCGGCCCCCAGAGCCCGGGCGGCCCCCAATCCTGGGCGGCCCCCAGAGCCTGGGCGGCCCCAATCCTGGGCGGCCCCCAGTCCTGGGCGGCCCCCAGAGCCTGGGTGGCCCCCAATCCCGGGCGGCCCCCAATCTTGGGCAGCCCCAGTCCTGGACGGCCCCCAATCCTGGGCGGCCCCCAGAGCCCGGGCGGCCCCCAGTCCTGGGCGGCCCCCAGAGGCTGGGCGGCCCCCGGATCCGGGCGGTCCCCAATCCTGGGCGACCCCCAGAGCCTGGGCGGCCCCCAATCCTGGGCGGCCCCCAGAGCCCGGGCGGCCCCCGGTCCTGGACGGCCCCCGATCCTGGGCGGTCCCCAGTCCTGGGCGGTCCCCAGAGCCTGGGCGGCCCCTAGTCCTAGACGGTCCCCCAACCCTGGGAGGGAGGGGGCTCACAAACCGAGAAATGCAAAACATCATAACGTTTTAAATGATGCGAATAAGACAAGCACTGAAAAGCCGCCGTTTATCCAGAAAGAGACACTGAACCTCTTTTTTAGAGCCAGATACCTTTCTCTGATTCTGATATCCCCACTAACCCTGATATTCCCTCGGGATAATCAAGGCATCATGAAAATCCTTACCTTCGTGAATAAGTTTCTTAATATCCTTATTATTAATTATCACCGAATGACCACGTAGTAAGAAAGATAAAATGAATACTTATCCAACACGTGGACGTCTGGAATTAAAAAAAAAAAAAAATAATGATAAAATGAAGAAAAGGAAGAGGATAAAAGGGAGGAGGAAGGAAGAAGGGGGATTTTTCCTTCAGAAAAAAGAGATCTCGTAGCTAGAGAAAAAATCTGGTGATCCAGCATCAACAAGATCTTTTCACGAATTGGTCAGCTAGCACTTCATGCTAATTGGCTCAAGGTTCCAAATAAGAATGGGGTTCTATGTACGTCGCGTCATATTTGGAGTAAAGTAGTAGCCGTCACTAATTAATAGAAAAAGTCAGCCACATTATGCTTTAATATTTATCTCACGTCATTGTAGTTATTCAGCCGAGCTGCTACATCCTCTTTGATCCCCATCAGCTATTCAGATCGGATCGAACCATACCAGGTGTAGTTAATATTTGGAACTGAGCATACTAACTAGAGCCATTACCGTTTTAAATAATTGAGTTTAGGTTTGTGACATGAGACCAACCCATAATTCACATTTTGTGCTATGATGGTACGTATATTCAATATGCATGGCTGCGAATATTTTTATTTACTAAACCGATTGGAAATGATCTTGTACCATGTTATGATATATAGTTATATTTATCCAGTTTGATTAATTAATTTATGCCGATCAACTTTCGGTACTTGATGAAATTATTCTACCAGGACATACATACATACATACATACATACATATATATATATATATAGTTTAGGAATGGGGGGTGGTTCATCATTTTCGCTCTCTCCTATCAGTCAGACTTATGAATTTTGATGTTGTTTGATCACCCAGAAGAGGCCTTGGGTATTGATGATCGAGAACTCAGCCTTGAATTTTTAGAATTCGAATGAAAGAAGAAGGATCAAGAGCCTTTCTTTCTTCCTCTCTTTTTTTGTCTCTCTTTTTTGTCCAAAGAAGGTCCCCTACAATAGTATCGCCACTCACCTTATATCTCCCCCTCTTCTCTCCTCCTTTCTTTTTTTGTCCTAGCGCTCGCCACGTGGTCGTTCTTGATTAGTTATCCTCGGAATCTTTAGGAGCTTGCTTGTTCACGAAGTTTGGGATCTTCATGATGAAATTTGATCCTTCCGAGGGAATGTCAGAATTCGTGGAAAGTTATCTGATTCTAAAGTAGGTAATCAATACCTCCTTTATCTGAGTTTTCCAATGAACGATGACTTTCCAGAGTTTGTCTTACACAAGTTAATTAAAGTGTAATGATGGTCGACAACTTTCGAGCCTTATCCAGACACGACAGTTTGTCGTATTAAGTGCTTCTAATATGAGGGCAGCTAGAGAGCTCTAAAAGTAAGACCGGGAAGGCTCTAAAAGTAGACCGGGAGGGGCCGCCTAGATCTCGGGGGCCGCCTAGATCTCAGGGGCCGCCTAGGTCCCGGGGGCCGCCTAGGTCCAGGGGCCGCCTATATCCCGGGGGCCGCCTAGGTCTTAGGGCCGCCTAAGGCCCAGGGGCCGCCTAGGTCCCGGGGGCCGCTAGGGCCCGGGGGCCGCCTAGGGCCCAGGGGCCGCCTTTATCCCAGGAGCCTCCTAGGTCCCGGGGCCGCCTAGATCTCAGGGCCGCCTCCTATGATGGCCAGCCCTATCATATGCCCCCCTGCCCCTTGCGTTTGGACGCATAGCAATTTCCAAGGGGGAGGGGCGGAAAGGTCCCAGGCAATTTTTACATTCATAAAGTTATGTTTTGCATGAAGAGGCGTATATCCCAAGGAAGATAGTGTCTTTTTGTCTGCCTTGGTTCCGTTCGTTCATTGCCACGTGGCCTTGTGGCGCTCGAGGCGTTATTCAAATATATTGTAAAGAGCCCATCCATTCAACTCTTTTGCTTTTTATTTTCGCCATTTCTCATGCGTCTCCATTTCTTCGAGTTTAGGTTAGCTTCTTCTTCTTTTTCTTCCCATTCTTCCATGGATCCCGACCATGATAGAAAAGGTAAAGGTCCTATGATCGAACCCTCTCGGGAAGAGATCATCCAGGCGCATTGTCAGGCTCTCGGGGGTGTAACCATCCGCGGGGACCAATCGGCCGCGGTACGGGAGCTTGCTAGGGTTCCGCGAGCATTACCTGGACCGTCATCCCAGTCCCCTAGAGTTTCGTCCTCATCCACTAGTCATGAGGTAGCATCTCCAGTCGCTATTCCTAGATCTGCTGGTCCGATGGAGATCGCCTCAACCACGACCTCTCAGAACCTTAGAACCTTAGGGCCCAGTTTGGGATACCTGATAGTATCCGACTTTCTACCGCCCTTCGAAGATAGGGTGACCTCTGTGCAGCCGGGAAGGTTGCATTATATGAGGAATTCTTCAAATGTGGTCTACGGTTGCCTCTCCATTTTCTTCATGAATTTGTTAAATAGGTATTGCCTTATCCCGGCGCAGCTAACCCCTAATTCTATTCGTATTATCTATTCATTTTTAGTCCTTTGTCATTTCCACGGGGCTTCTACCCGGCTCTCCCTATTTAGGGCTATGTATAGGATTCGAAACCCCAAAGAGACTGGGTGGTGGAATTTTGTTTCTAAGCCTAAGAGAACCCTTAGGCTCAATCTCCCTTCCAAAATTAAAGGGTGGAAGTCCCGGTTCTTCTACGCACATATAGAGGGGATAAATACGAACTGGGTATTCCTGATACCAGTTCTAATCAAAATTCTATTGTCGAAGAAAGGGATCAAGAATTATTTAAAGTTTTGGTGTCCACCATCGTCCCGCCTAGTAAGGAATTATTGTCGGAGGACAACCTTCGACGGATCAAATCCATGCCGGTGTCGCTGCCTATGGCGCCTGGTGAGCCTCAAAATTTTTTTTTGTTTATTTGACTTAGTGTTTTGTTGGGTCCTTGTCGTTTTGTTTTTGCTTTTATATATATAGATACACATGTATGAATACATGTTTTTGGGCATGCATTTTCCTCTTATGTTTTGTATATCTGGGGTCCCTTTTCATCTGCCTTGGGTCTTCTATTTGCAGCGATGAGGTTTTCCCAGGATTTGATAATGGCGGGCCTCCGAAAGAGGGAGGGGGATGTCCCCAATACCACAAGGGTAAGGCCCAAGAGACCCCGCCGAAGAGAGCCGGGTCATTCGACCCAGGCTCCAGTCCTCCCCGAGGCTATCCTGGTGGAGGAGGATCAGGAAGGAGAAAGCCCTCCCGCTGGAATACCGATTGGGGGCCTCCCCGCGCGAGCCCAGCGGCTATAATCTCTCCTGCTCTTGAAGTCGCGGGAGACCGTCTGAAAGTGGAGCATAGTCGGGGTGGGTGTCGCAACGCCCCAAATTCTATCGAAGCTTCTCGCGTATCCACAGTCACCGAGGGGGGTAGATGCTCCGACCCCCTCGGGTGTTTCAAGGGGTCCATCTCAATCCTCGCAGATGGTCCGACAAGGTACGTCGTATAAGAGTCGTCTGGCGGAAACGGTTCTAAGGCTCGCCATTTACCCAAATTTCAAGCTACAATGAGGGCCTTACCGTTGGAGGAGTCTTTTGACACACTCTTTACAGCCGCGCTCCAGGTAAGATCGAGGCCTTTCTCTCCTTTTCTCTTCTATTAGTACAGAATTTTTATGCTCATTACCTAACCGATGCAGATGTCCAACGGCCTCTTCGTGATTCAAGAAGATCTAGTTAATGCCAAGTCCCGCATCGGGGGCTTGGACAAGGAGCTTCGGAAGCGAGGGCCCGGGAGTTGAAGGCATTAGCTGACCTTCAGACTGCTCAGGAGGATAACCGCGCATGGCGGGAGAGGGCCGAGAAAGAGCTAGACCTTGGATGCCAAACTATTGGAAGTTACGGCGAGGTTATTGCCAACTGAGGAGAAATTGAGAGAGCCTTTCTTCAATTAGAGCATACTGAAAACCGGGCCGACAATGCAGAAGCCGCGGCCCATGATGCTGCAGAGAAGCTAGTCTTGGCCGAGAAAGAGGCAAAGGACGCTTTGGATAAAGCGGCGGTGGTGGAGGTACAGGCTCAAGAGAGGGTGGCTGCGGCCGAGACTCAAGCTCGGGAGGCCGTCGAGAAATATAAAGATTCCTCCGACTTTGCTTCGGAGTGCCGCGAGGCCGTCCTAGATGCCTTCGTTCAAGGTTTTGAAAGGTGCAAGAGGAGACTGTCTCGCTTTATAAGCTCGGTGACCTCGAGCACCTTCGACCCGCAGACGATGAAGAGGCCTCTGACGCTGAGGTCGAGGATGAGTTAAGGGTCGAAGACGCAGCCGACGAACTATTGATAGTCGAGGGCCCTCCATCGGACCAATTAAAATAGAAAAGCCGACCGCAGGAATGACCGTCCTGGGGACCAGCAAGGGTGTAGCGAAGTTTAATTTGATTGAGTTTCTCTTTATCCTTCTCTTTTTTTTTTTTTTTTTTTAGTTTTGTCTTTAGCGAACTTCTTTTTGTAGGCCGATCAGTATCGACCTTTGGATAGCATTTTGTAGAGTGTGGCCCTGTGATGGTTTAACATTTTAACGAATGAATGTCTACCTTCTTTTTCCTATTTGCTTGGTGATTTAGTTAACCGCTTATCGAGCTTCAACTACTACACAAGAAGGGGGGGCAGTTTATCTATCCTCCCGACTTTTTAAGGCTTACTCCATACGTTAGTGCCAGGTATGAATTCAAGGGTCATATCACAAGCACCTCATCTTTGAATTTAAAAGATAGCTGTGGAGCATGAATTTCATGATTTTAACGTTTGGGTCGCGGTTCGAGGAACTCTACGGGGTTGCTTGATTTTAGGAGCTTAACTTGAGACCGCCTAAACTTTTGAAAACTGGCCCGAGGTAGTCGGATACCAACCCGGGAGCCTGACTCGAGGCCACCTAAGGTCCAGGACTTGAACCACCTCAGGGGTAAGTAATACCAACCCGGGGGTGTCCTTAGGACCGTGGGGCCGCGAGGTCCTTTGAAAACTGCCTCGGGTAGTTGGATACCGGCCCGGGAGCTTGACTCGAGGCCGCCTAAGGTCCAGGACTTGAACCGCCTCAGGGGTAAGTAATACCAACCCGGGGGTGGGGGTGTCCTTAGGACCGTGGGGCCGCCGAGGTCCTTTGAAAACTGCCTCGGGGGTAGTCGGATACCGGCCCAGGAGCATGACTCGAGGCCGCCTAAGGTCCAGGACTTGAACCACCTCAAGGGTAAGTAATACCAACCCGAGGGTGTCCTTAGGACCGTGGGGCCACCGAGGTCCTTTGAAAACTGCCTTGGGGGTAGTCGGATACCGGCCTGGGAGCTTGACTCGAGGCCGCCTAAGGTCCAGGACTTGAACCGCCTCAGGGGTAAGTAATACCAACCCGGGGGTGTCCTTAGGACCGTGGGGCCGCCGAGGTCCTTTGAAAACTGCCTCGGGGGTAGTTGGATACCGGTCTGGGAGCTTGACTCGAGGCTGCCTAAGGTCCAGGACTTGAACCGCCTCAGGGGTAAGTAATACCAACCCGGGGGTGTCCTTAGGACCGTGGGGCCGCCGAGATCCTTTAAAAACTGCCTCGGGGATAGTCGGATACCGGCCCGGGAGCTTGACTCGAGGCCGCCTAAGGTCCAGGACTTGAACCGCCTCAGGGGTAAGTAATACCAACTCGAGGGTGTCCTTAGGACGTGGGGCCGCCGAGGTCCTTTGAAAACTGCCTCGGGGGTAGTCGGATACCGGCCCGGGAGCTTGACTCGAGGCCGCCTAAGGTCCAGGACTTGAACCGCCTCAGGGGTAAGTAATACCAACTCGGGGGTGTCCTTAGGACCGTGGGGCCGCCGAGGTCCTTTGAAAACTACCTCGGGGGTAGTCGGATACCGGTCGGGAGCTTGACTCGAGGCCGCCTAAGGTCCAGGACTTGAACCGCCTCAGGGGTAAGTAATACCAACCCAGGGGTGTCCTTAGGACCGTGGGGCCACGAGGTCCTTTGGAAACTCTGCATACAAGAAATTTCCAAACATGTACATTCATTAACTCCTTAAACAAATACATTCATCACTGATGATATTGCCGGAGATTATCTGCATTCCAAGTCCAAGGAACGGTCGTCCATTTAAATCTTCAAGTTGGTACGCTCCACGGTAGAGGACTTCCGTAACCCGGTAAGGCCCTTCCCAATTCGGGGCCAATTTGCCCCCTTCTGTCGGTTTGGATATCTCAGCTCTTCTAAGGACCAAGTCTCCCTGGCGGAAGCTTTTCGGGCGGACATGAGCATCATGATATCTCGCCATTCGCTGACGGTAGGCTGTCATCTTAACCTGAGCTCGGTCCCTCGCTTCATCAATGAGGTCGAGGCTAGCCCTTAAATCGAGGGGATTGTCTGCTTCGTTATATGATTCCACTCGAGTACTCGGAAGCCGATCTCGACAGGAATGACAGCTTCAGAATCGAAGACAGGCTAAAGGCGTCTCTCCTGTCGGAGCCCTGAGAGTTGTATGATATGCCCAGAGTACGCTTGGGAGTTCTTCTACCCATCTGCCTTTAAATGAATCTAGCCGGGTCCTCAGCCCTCGTAGTATCGTACGATTCATGACCTCAGCCTCACCGTTAGATTGCGGGTGGCCTACAGAGGTGAACCGATGATTGATACCGAGATCGGCACAAAAAGTCTTGAAGGCAGCATTGTCAAATTGTCGGCTGTTGTCAGTGACAAGGGTATGAGGTATGCCAAATCGACAAATGATGGATTTCCAGAAGAAGGCCTTAACCTTGCTCTGTGATCTTAGCGAGTGCTTCAACCTCGACCCACTTAGTAAAATAATCAACAGCGACCAGCAGAAATTTTCGCTGTCCCGATGCCGGAGGAAAAGGGCCGAGGATGTCCATGCCCCATTGGGCAAAGGGCCATGGGGCAGAGAGAGGGCTCAACTGGGAAGCCGGTTGCCGCTGGATACAAGCGTGCCGCTGGCATTGGTCGCATTTCCTCATCAGTTCAGTCGCGTCTCCCTGCATGGACAGCCAGTAATATCCCTGTCGGAGAGCTTTGCGTGCCAACGATCTGCTCCCTAAGTGGCTCTCGCATATACCTTCATGAATTTCTCTGAGAATGTAATCTGCGTCTACCGGGCTGACTTTGAGAAGAGGTTGGGAAAAAGATTTCTTATATAGCAGGTCGTCTAGTAATACAAACTTAGAGGCCCTCCGCTCAAGCAGCTTGGCTTCCTCGCGGTCAGCTGGGAGGACACCATCTTTTAGATAGTGGATGTAGGCATCCTTCCATGTCCCCTCCTGCATAACTGGTAGAAGTTCCTCCACGACTTCAATGCTAGGTGTCTCCAGGTACTCAACATAAGTCTTGCCCAGGGCGTTGTCCGTTGAAGTGGCAAGCCGAGCCAGCCTGTCAGCCCTAGCGTTCTCTTCTCTAGGATGTAACTGATGGTAAAGTGGTCTAGCAAGGGGACTAATATATTGACCTTGCTTAGATACCGAGACATGACAGGGTCTCGAGCCTCATATTCCCCGGCTACTTGTGCAGAAATGAGCTGTGAATCGGTGAAAGCTTGGAGGCGCTTGATCCCCAGCCCATGCGCCAGTTTGAGTCCGGCCAGCAAGGCTTCATATTCAGCCTGATTATTAGTAGCTTTAAAGAGAAAACAGAGGGCGTACTCCAACACCACGCCCTCCGGCCAGCAAGAATAAGACCAGCCCCACTCTCTTGGAGTTAGAAGCCCCGTCGACATGAATGATCCAAGCTTCACCATTCTCCTTGTCGCCGTCGGAAGACTTTGGGCAGGATTTCCTTGATGCTTCTCAGACCAGGTACACTCGACTAAAAAGTCAGCTAGGACTGGGATTTCAAAGCTGCTTGGGGCTGAAAAGAGAGATCAAACTCCTCAACTTAATCCCCACTTAGCCAACCGGCCAGAAGTATCAAGACGAGACAGGATTGCTCGGAGAGGCTGATCAGTGAGCACAATTATAAATGGGCTTGGAAGTATGGTCTGAGCCGTCGAACGGAGATAACCAGGGCAAAGATAACCTTTTCAGCCTTGGAATATCTTTCTTCTGCACCGTGAAGCACCTTACTCATATAGTACATAGGCTTTTGAGTGGCATGCTCATCGATGCGGACCAAAATGGAGCTAACCGCCTCCGAAGAAGCCGCAGGTAAAGAAAGAGTTTCTCTCCTTCCTTTTGCTGTACAGAAAACAAACTGTTCGCCATCCGGGAATCTTCCGACAGGCGTCAAAATGGGTTAAGAAAGATCTCTCTAGTTGCCGAAAGGAATCAACACTGCGCGGAGGTAGACGAGAATACCAAGCACGAGCATCCTTTCGGAGGGTGGCCGGGAAGGCAATACACAAAAGGACGTCAGTTGCCCCCTGGACCTACATAATAGCCTCGTAGCTTTCCAAGTGATCCAAGGGATCAGTAGTACCATCATAAGGGTCTAATTGAGGAAAATAGAACCTCTTTGGAATGGGCTCCTCCATAACCCGCCGGGTAAGAGGAGGGCGGGTGTCATAATCTGACCCCGGTTGATTGTTAAGTCTCTGGCTAAGCTCCTCCAGTCTCCGGTCCTGCTCGTCGAGGCGCCTCTCCATCTGGTCAGTCATATTTCCCCCGGCTGGTTCAGGAGAATGAGAGAAGGATCGACAACGCCATCGGTGGTGCTCCACGTGGGGCTCCTTCCCCCGGCGCCGCTTGACAGGAGGGCTACCCGAGGAGCGGGTAAGAGAATGCGAACCACCTCGAAAGCCTTGAGAATGAGGTCCGGCCGAGGTGGAAGGGTAGAGAGGCCTCACTGGAGGAGACCTCCTCCGGGCGGACTGTCGGCTGACAGGAGTAGCCGATCTGAGTGGCGGTGGCGGTTCGGGCTGTTGACTGACTCCTCTAGAATGCTGCTCCTGTAGCTGCTGAACCATTCCAATAAGAGCTTGAACCTGCCGTGTAAGGGTGGCCAACTGGTCCCAGGGAGTAGCTGGCACTGGTAATGGTGAAGAAAGAAAAGGGGGTTGTCCCTTGTCGGTTCGGCTAGATAAAGAGGTTTCCCAATACAATCAGAGAGCGAGATGTGCCCCCCGGACTGATTAGAAGGATTCTCCCCCGTCGATCTTGTATCCATATCCAAAGGCTTAATACCGCAACGTCGCCCCCTTCCTGGTGCGCCAATATGATGTTGTTTGATCACCCAGAAGACTCTACAGGCCTCGAGTATTGATGATCGAGAACTTAGCCTTAAATTTTGGAATTCGAATGAAAGAAGAAGGATCTAGAGCCTTCCTTTTTCCTCTCTTTTTTGTCTCTCTTTTGTCCAAAAGAAGGTCCCTTACAATAGTATCGCAACTCACCTTATATCTCCCCTCTTCTCTCCTTCTTTCTTTTTTTGTCCTAGCGCTCGCCATGTGGTCGTTCTTGATTAGTTGTCCTCAGAATCTTTAGGAGCTTGCTTGCTCACGAAGTTTGGGATTTTCATGATAAAATTTGATCCTTCCGAGGGAATGTCAGAATTCGTGAAAAGTTATCTGACTCTAAAGTAGGTAATCAATACCTCCTTTATCTGAGTTTTGCAATGAACGACGACTTTCCAGAATTTGTCTTACACGAGTCAATTAAAGCGTAATGATGGCCGACGACTTTCAAGCTTTATCCATACACGACAGTTTGTCGTATTAAGTGCTTCTAATATGAGGGCAGCTAGAGAGCTCTAGAAGTAAGACCGAGAGGGGCCGCCTAGGTCCCGAAGGCCGCCTAGGTCTCAGGGCCGCCTCCTAGGATGACCAGCCCTATAAAATTTGATTTAGATTGGACAAGAGTGAGAATGGGAATGAGACTCGATCGCAAGCTTTCCGCGAGTAGCAGTGGCCGATCGAAGTAGTAACAGTAGGTTTGTTTGTTGCAGGAGGAGTCGTGTGCCCGAGAGGAATGCCAGTTGAGAAGGCATACGATGCTATCTATATTTATAGACCAGAATCCAGATACCTTTCCAAGGAGTGCAAGCCAAGGAAGGCATTTCTTCCCTTGCCCTTGCTGAGAGGTGACCAGTAATTGACCCAAAAGCGAAATAGAAATAATACCTTACGTCCAAACTGGAGCAAGAATAAGCTGTCCCTTGGCGGCACGGCATATATGCCACCGCCTCCCATCTCCAAAACCATTGCCCAAGTGCTCTTCCCATCCTCCATCCTTGCCCCGTTCAATCATGGCTACCGGCAGCAGCAGACCCACCCGGCACCAACCACCTTTGACGAATTGGATCCTGCATTCGAATCGTCTCGAGAGGAAGGATCCGACATATTCGCATCCATCTCCCAGGCATGCCTTCTCTCCTCTCCTCTCCTCATCACCTAACCCCTTGTTGGTTTCTCTTTCTCATGATCGATATGTCACCATACATCGTCAAATAGCTAGCATTCCGTCCGTTTCGCCTGATGTCTTTGTTCTTCTAGGGTTCAAGAGGGACAACATCAGGGTGCAGGTGGACAACTATGGCAACCTCATAGCGAGCGGTGAGCGACCCATCGACAGCACTCGGAAGAGCCGGTTCCGGAAGGACTTCAGCATCCCGGAGAGGTGCAATGTGGATGGCATCAATGCCAGGTTCGAGAACGAAGTCCTTTACATCGTCTTCCCGGAAAAGAAGGCGACCATACCACCGGCGCCGCAGACGGCAACAACCGAGCCACAACCAAAACCACCACGACCACAATCAGCGCCTGAGAGCGGCGCAGGAGGAGTCCTCTCGGCCGCTGAGACAACTACGAAGCAAGCAGGCGCAAAGAGCAGCGAGTTGGCTGATGCAAGAGCCACGGGTAAGACAGCCGCAAAAGACGTGAAGGACAGCGAGGAAGAAAAGGAACGATTAACCGTAGGTGATGGAAAGGCCGTGGGTGATGATAAAGGTCAGAAGGGTACCGAAAAGGGTGTTAAACAGGCTGATAAGAGGGGCATGGAGCAAAAGACGGAAACCGTGACGTCGGAGAGTCTGGAAGATGAACCGGGACGAAGACGGCGAGTGAACTGACGAAGCCAAGGGCGCAGCAGCTACTACTGAATGTTGCGGTGGCTATCCTGGTGCTGATGGGGCTTGCTATGTTCGCGACCTATAAGCTGGCGAAGGCCACCTAGCTAGGCTGATGGAAGCTTGGATTTGCTTCACGTTTCGCCTCCTCAAAACGAAAGATTTACATCTACTTTTTAAAGAAGAAGAAGAAAAAATAAAAATAAAAATAAACACGTATTGTGCTGCTGATACGTACGTGAAATGAAAAAGAGGACGACTTTCTGATTACAATGGGCGGCTTTAGCTTCAGCATGGTAATATATAGGCCTTTAGTTCTGGGTGATATGCCTATGTACTTAACGTATGGAGGCAAGAATGAGATACAGAGCACACGCAGGGCACTCGTGGATTACAATGGGCTTCAATATAAACATGGTTAATATATACAACATGATATGACTGATGCGTTGTCATGATAAAAGGTAACGACAGCTAATTACCCCGAGATCCCTATCGGTCTTGGGGTGCACTGGCATTTCATCACCCCTGGGACCCCTTCCGATCTCGGGGTGGAGTCGTCATCTCTTGACCCTGAATCCCCACCGGTCTCGGAGTGCACCGGTATTTCCCCACCCCGGGATCCTTCCGGTCTCGGGGTGAGGTCATCATCTCTTGACCCCGAGACCCCCACCGGTCTCGAGGTGCACCGGCATTTCCCCACCCCCGGGATCCCTTCCGGTCTCGGGGTGGGGTCATCATCTGTTGACCCCGAGACCCCCACCGGTCTCGGGGTGCACTGGCATTTCTTCACCCCCGGGACCCCTTCCGGTCTCGGAGTGGAGTCGTCATCTCTTGGCCCCGAGACCCCCACCGGTCTCGGGGTGCACTGGCATTTTCCCACCCCCGGGACCCCTTCCGGTCTCGGGGTGGGATCATCATCTCTTGATCCCGAGACCCCCACCGGTCTTGGGATGCACTGGCATTTCTCCACCCCGGGACCCCTTCCGGTCTCGGGGTGGAGTCGTCATCTCTTGGCCCCGAGACCCCCACCGGTTTCGGGGTGCACTGGCATTTCCCCATCCCCGGGACCCCTTCCGATCTCGAGGAGGGATCATCATCTCTTGGCCCCGAGACCCCCCACCGATCTCGGGGTGCACCGGCATCCTTCCATCCCCGGGACCCCTTCTGGTCTCAGGGTGGGGTCATCAACAATTGGCATGCAGTTCAACCGTCGAAAGAAATGGCGACTTCAGGCCACACGACGCACTCACGTGACTCTCAGTACGCCCGTGATTGCCCCCGTTACGGAGGGCCATACCTCATAACGGCGTATGGTGCATTGCATGTCCCTGTGCATGGCCATGCCTCACTACAGCGTACGATTCGCTATCGCTTGCAACTGTGCTCGGTCATATCATCCGACGGCGCGCACTGAATGCCTTTGCGGCTGTTGGACACGTATGACACCACGTCGGCAAGCGGTACGGGATGTCTCCGGCAAGCGCAGTGATGGTACGACGGTGATCTTCCGAGACGTGAGATAGGATATTCGGACAGGTATAAAAGCACGTGCTCGCACTGTAAGTAGGGATCTGAACTCTGGTTTTCTGAGCTTTCTTCCTCCTAGCAAAACTCTAACCGCCTCAGTTCTCTTCCGCTGAGCGATTCTTTGTCTGAGCCCAAGTGACTGACTTGATCGTCGGAGGGTCCCTACCGGTATCACCGGTCTCCAGGGACTTATCTTGCAGGACTCCGAGGAGAAGGACGTCTGTCTTCCCCGATGTTTGAGGAAGGTGACTGGCGTCATCACAACACATGAACAAGGTGTAAACATTAATATCAGTATGTCAGTGATGTTTAAGCTGGTGTGGATTTCTAGACTATTTCTTGATATTTTACAAAAAATTGTATTGATAATCCAAGCTATTTGGTGTGATCCATTACTTTCAAAATATTTGAACACTAAAATCATGTAATTAATTTAGAGATTTTAAACCTATGCATCAAGTAATCAAAAAACATCTAATAGATTTTTAATCTACGTAGAATTTTACTGTTTGTTGGATCACTTTGACTCTAGAGAGACAATTAATGATCAGTCAACAATGTGAGCCTATTGATCTTACCTATCCATCTGCTGGAATCCATTCTATATATGATGACTATTTGAGTAGTATGAATAGATTGACTATACTCTAGATAAAAAGCTACTAAATTGTTGAAAGTCAACCCTCTTTGTTAGTAGAATAAGGCCACCATTGCTTTCATATTTTTATTTCTTTTAATCATCTAATATGTGGAGGCTAATGATTGGCTAAGAATGGAAGTCCATGAATTTTGGCCATTTATTTGCTGAACTCCATTCTACAATGGCCGTTTGGATAGTGATGGTAGATTAGCTACTCTAAATAAAAAGCTACCAAATGAATGAAAGTCATTGATTGAAAGTTAACCCTCTATCTTAATAAGATGTGGCCACCTTTCTTTTGTTTTCTTTTATTCTTTTAATCATCTAATATAATTAAAGTTTAAGGTTGTTAACCTTAATAATCTTAACAACCTTAATGTAATTTGAATGATTACATTTAGCCATACAACAAACAAGTTCTGATCACTTAATGCATAAGCTAAGAGTATCTAAATCACATAATATTTAGTATCAAAATAATTTAGAAGTAACAAATATCTAATAGATATATTACTCTTATTATCCATATTTAGACCTAATTAAATTTAAGTAGTGATTCACTTAAGTGTAGACAAGTACTCTCCCCATATGTATGCACACGCATGCACACACACACATATATATATTGTTATGTATTCTCTTATAGCATTTGAAAATAAATATTCACAAAGTTATCGTTATTTTGAAAAAATATTTTTATAATTTTTATTTTTCTTTTAGCCATAAAATTATCATAGATCACATTTAATAGCATAAATTATGATATAACAATCCCATCATCCAATCTAAACCTAATTGAAGCTTAGTCGAGACTTTATTAAGTATTTTCAAGCTCTTTTTACATATATGCTTGTTTTCATATAGATAAATACATAGATATATAATTCCATAGACATATATTGCAATATATTCCCTTACAATAATTAAAATAAAATTTTTAGAATATTCCTTGTTCAAAAAAATATTTATAATTTTTAACTTTTAGTCATCGAACTACCTAAAAAATTTCTAATAATAATAGAACTAACTAAATTCTAATATTTTATTTTATTTTAATTGTAAAATTATGATTCATATAGATTTTTTTTTTGCTTTTAGCTATCAAATTGTTTAAGAAAATTACAAATAATTTAACTTGTAAGATTCAATACATTCTTTAAAATTATAAATTATATTAGTAGTCAAAATTTAGCATTTTCTAAATCATTGCTTTAAAAAAAACCTATAGGATTATGGAAATATTGAGATTGAGAAAGCACACGATTATTGAAGAATTACTATTTATGGCCACTTTAATTACACAATTCACTCCTTCGAATTCATAACTCCAATTGGCTTTGAGGATCTTTAGAAGCTATAATCTAAGATTGAGCAATAATAAAACTATTTTGCATCATCACTATCTACCATAATAGCTATTTTAAATGCGATGCCCACCTCACCCATAGATATGAGCAAATATCATGTATATAGCTACATACATTCCTATGGATTCCATCTACTAGGATAATTCTTAGAGTACTCATTTTCTCTTTTTTAGCTCTATGGCCATTATGTGACACATAACCCTACTATATGCAACATAGAAAAAATAAATCCAATCATTGATCTAAAAAATATTTACAATTACGTGCAAATAGCTTTTAAAACACATATTACATCCAACGACATTCAACCTCTCCAAGCTCATTTTTGCTTGAGAAACTGTACAATGACCGATCTTAAGGTGGGGTTAAGCTTAAAAAAGGAAAGAGAGTCTATTTGTTCTAATGTTTTGGAAAAGTAATGGTAAGTATGAGGAAGGATGACTTATTTGACTTGAACTGCAAAGAAGAGGTGCAATAAATTCTAAACTGCATTGAATTTTGAGGCTTGGGATATTTGTTGCAAGGCTAAAGGGACGAGAAAGTTCAGGAATGATCAAAGCTTGACAGAGTAAATTTTAGAGAAGAAAAATAAAAGAATATCTAGGCACGTCATCTAAAATTCCTTACAATATCCTTACAAGGGTAAGGTTTCGAGTACTTTATTTAGAAGTCCTATATATAGATTGGTCTCCTAGGGTAAGGTATTCTCTCTTCTCTCTCTCTCTCTCTCTCTCTCTCTCTCTCTCTCATGTGTACAATTACATACAAAAAACTTTTAGGGCAATATAGCTTCCAATACCATCCACCTCTCCAAGCTTATTTTGGCTTGAGAAATGGTGCATCATGGTGGTCTTGTGGTAACTAATAAATAATCCTTGGTATTATATGGGTACAGGTAAACAAATTCAAACGGTTTTAATTCAAAATTTTTGAAGTTTTGGAGCAAAGGCCTCACTCCATGCCAGGTTGAAATATCCCGACGTGATGAAATCTATGCTAGGTTTATATGTCGAATAACTTGACTATATATATATACATATTTTATTAATTAAAATTTTCAAAATACTATTTTTATATGCTGAAAGGGACGGACTGCAGCTATAATTTTTATGAACGATCGATGCCCTCCCTCTCCGGATAAGATGAGATTTTTGTCCCGCGGCAGGGCACTAAAACGATCAATGATCTCCACCAGGCAAGAGGCCCGGGGAAACCTTTGCTTTGAATGAAGATCATCCTCACCTCGGGTCCGTCCGCATCATCGACAGCTTTTCCGTGGCCGGCCGGCCGGCGATTTTTGTCGCCACGTGAATTGTGGCTTCCGTGGGCTCTACGCACGTGGCTTCCCTTCGGTGGGAGACCGGTGCGCCACGGGATATATGGTGGTTTTCTTTCGTGCAATTATTTCATTTATTTTATCTAAATTCGAGGAGGAATCCTTCGTTGTTTGTTTATGGGTCAATTAATACATGCATGACGTCACCACCTTGCCCTTTCATCGCGGGAAAGCGATCGGATAGGATGAGCATCTTGTGGATCGGATTAGGTGAACGTTTTTTTTTATTTTTTTTTTATTTAGCGCATCCCGGCAGACGAGTCCACGAACTGCGAATACGATACCCCAGATGGATAATTGCGGAAGCATCAGAGTTAGTCTCGGATGCTGCGTCATCGAAACATATGGGACCATTATTGTATTTAATTCGGGCAATTGATCTCTCCGTTAGGATTTGTTTACTTGTTTGCTTGGTCTTCACACAATGGGTGCGGGCAAGACGGGCGCATTGCCATTGTTCACGCTTTCCCAACCCCTCCCCCACTCTACCAAGCATTACAAGGGCTCATCTCTTAACCTACGGTAGAAGAAGAAGAAGAAGAGAGAGAGAGAGAGATCCAGAAGAGCCGGATCCGTCATCCATTGCCCTCCCTCCCTCCCTCCCTCTCTCATTCTCTCTCGGCGCCGGTCTGCGGTTTTTTTCAGGTGAGGCTCGTGCCTTCTCCTCTGTGGTCTCTGGCTCCTTTCTGCCCTCACTGGTTGCCATGGCTGATAAATGCCAAGAGTCTTGCTGCTGCTGGTGAAAAGTTGCTTCCACCACGCCCGGCGGTTTATGTTTCGTTGTGTCTTTGGCTCTTTGTTTCTGGGTCCGGCCGTCCGTTTCTCTGAGTCGAGTTTTAATCATGCGCACCGTAAAATCACTAGATTGAGAAAGAAGGTTGAGGACGGAAAGATTAAAAAAAAAAAGAAAGAAAGAGAAAAAAAGGGAAAAAACGAGTTGACAAAAAGATGAGATTTCGATAAAATTTTCACACACTATTTTTTTCTTTTTTTTGATCCAAATGACTTGACAGAAAAAGGTTGATGAAGCTTGATCTGTCTTCATAACTTCCTAAAATATCTTCATAAATTACAGAAGGCAAAAAAGAAAGAAAGAAAGAAAGAGAAAAAAAGGGGAAAAATGAGTTGACAAAAAGATGAGATTTTGATAAAATTTTCACACACTATTTTTTTTTTTGGATCCAAATGACTTGACAGAAAGAGGTAGATGAAGCTTGATCTGTCTTCATAACTTCCTAAAATATCTTCATAAATTACAGAAGGCAAAAAATAAACGTGGAGTTTGCATAGCGTAAAAGATTACTCCTTTTACTTCTTTATTATTAAACCTCAGATCCTCCGATCTGATTGCTTTCATTTCGTTTTGATAGACAAGAGGATATAAGACTTTGCAGAGATCAAGGGTTTACAAGATTACTTCTGTGGTTCTCAAAAGATACTACTTGAGGTGTTGTTGGGATCCAGGTTTCTGATTGGCGTGCGTTCTCTACTACAAGATCGTAGAAGAGTGAACAACATGGTGTGTTACAGTGGAGGCACCGTAGCATCTTGAGATGCAGGGGAAAGAAATCTGCCGATCATATATGTGGATGCTTTTTAGGGAATTTGCCTATGGAGACAATAAAGAAAAGGCGTTCTGTAATGTGAACTGAAACTGTCCTTGAAGTGTGATGTGAAGAAGGATGGGGTCGATTAACAAGAAATTTTGATGGTTGAAGAACTCCGTTATGACTGTGAGATTTTGTGTTAATCTATGAATATCTTTGAGATTTATTTATTTATTATTTGCCAATCCCAACTGGATAGGAATTAAGGCTTTAATGTTGTTGTTGTTTATTTATTTTTCTGTTTCACTTAGGTCTGGAAGAAGGGGGGCCTATGCTTTGGTGTTTTACACCATTGTGATGGGAATATTCACTAGACTGTGTTCGAAAGAAAAGGTGGAGGGTAGTGTCAGGGGATGCAATGTTTGTTGGCATTCTACATGTTACTTCTATTACTTCATTTTGATGGGAATGGTTTTCATCAAACGATAAAAAGGCACTATGACCCAAATTATCTTTCATATGGATGGTTGTGATTTTCTTTGGGATGAGCTATTTGTGGTTTTTGTTATGGTAGGGAAGACAAAAGCATGACAAGATATTGTTTGGAGAGGCCAGGTGGGTGTTTAGCTGAGCTTTTTGTCTTCTTCTTTTATTTATTTTTTCCCTCTTTCTTCTTTGCTCATTGTCTCTATGGGTGGGCTCTTGCATGCTAATGCTATCTTAATTAACTTAAATTTTGTGCCAAACCAAAATCCATCTAAAACAACTTCCTGTAAGTAGCACTTGAGATCGTGTTTCTTAGGAAGGAAAGCTATTCTTGGTGTGATGGAGACCAGGTTGTTTCTCTGAAAGCCATTGAAGAAACTAAGAATTGAGAAAAAAGGGTGTTCTGGAGAACAGCAACCCTGAAAAATACATGGTATGAAATGCTGGTTCTGAGTTTTAGGGCTAGCACAAGTAATTTTAGAGTTTGGATAGATTATAAGGGTTGTTGAAGCAGGTCTTAAGTTTTGCAATGCTAGGACTTTTAAGTAGATGCTGACTTGGGTGCATGAAGCTATCTTAGAGTTTAATGAAAGACACTCTTCATTCCTTTTGTCCGTAGTTAGCCATAATCTTTTATCTACAATAACGCACCTGCTTTGGAATCTTCCTAAAATCTCCAACCTGACTCTGCTTTTCACCACACTGCCTAAGTGTTCCATTACTAGAAGTATTTCTCAAGTATCCACTTCTCATCACCCACACTTTGGCCTAACCCCACACCTGCTTTGGTTCTGGCAAGTGAGTGTTGCCCCACATTTGAAGGTTTAAGGATTTTAAGGAGTGACCTGAACTCCTATTTTCCAGAATGGTAAACAAGGTTTTAAATTCCTTATGACAGGGTTGTCCTGATTTTTCTATGAGATGAGATGTGCTAGTGCCCTGTCATTTCCTTGGTGCTTAGATTTTTCTTTTTCTGTTTTTCTCTCTCTTTTTTTTTTTTTTGGGTGGCGGGTTGCTTTTCAGGACATGCTGATTGGGATATTTGAAACCATTGGACATAACAGTAGGATGGTTTTTCTCCCACTTATTCTAGAGGAACCAGAACCAGAACCAAAAGTGATAAGATTTGGGGGCATTCTCTGGGGAGCGTTCTTTGCTAGGTCCTTTTTGACCTGCTAGAAGCTAAAGGAATCTATTATTGCTTGGAAAACATAAATGAACCCTTCATATTTTATGCTTAAGCTTGGGTAATAATATGGTATGACTGTAACTTAAATGAAACAGGCAGTGATGGAAGTAGAAATTGTTCTTGATGGAGTTTTTAAGTAAATGGTGTTGCTTCATCTTCCATGTTGTAACATCATGGGCCTTTTTGTTGCTTGCCCTTCCACGGTAAACTTTGCAATAGAATAATCAGGAGTGGCTGATTTCTTGGGAGCATTTCTTTGATGGGTACGTTTAGATGGCTTGCATATTCATCACACATGTACTGCAAGAAGCTTATGAGAAAGGGAACTGTAGTGATTGAAAAATTTGCTATTTGTTTTGACAGCATGGGAACCATATTTGAGCTTACCTCCTTTTCAGTGTACTATTGTTCAACTTAGTATTCTGTCTTATGATTTTATAGAGATTCTTTCCTTCTGCTTTCCTGTATTCTTTTGTTTGTTTATCATTGCAGAACTCTTATCTCTACTTTAAATTGGATTACCTACGTGTTTGGTCCTGTCTCACATTCACCTGTTAATTGAAGGAAACTGAAATTTGGCTTTGGGACGTTTTATTTTTCTGATGCACAAGGAATTGTTTTCAATTCTTGGTTTCTGTGAAACTTTTTTAAGTGCATGCCAATGTTTATAGTGCTAAATGATCTGTTTCTGCTTTGTTGTGATGCTTTGTTCAAAAGTATGGACACAGATGGTGTGTCTAACATGGGGCAGAAGGAGAGTGCTTATTTTTATTATGTTACGTAATTCTGTAGTCTAATGATTGTTTCATCGAAAAAAGGCAAAATGCAAGGAGTACTTCAAGCTATCCGTACACAAGGAAATGTTCTCAAACGTGCTGTTCTGCAACATGTGCGTGTCATGAATCCAGCTGTGTTGCCCACTGCATTTTCACGTTTTGAGTCAGCTTCACCTTCTCGATTGGAAGAGCATGGATTTGAAAGCACCACAATTGCAGATGTTTTAAAAGGTAAAGGCAAGGGAGCTGATGGGTCCTGGCTGTGGTGCACTACAGATGATACTGTTTATGATGCTGTGAAATCGGTATTTACTTTCTTCTCTTAATAATAAATGCTTGGTAGATGCACGTCATGAATTTTCTTTTTATAATTGTTAAAGTGCAATAGCTTCTGAAACACTCCATTTTCTTTGAAAGATAATACCATGAGATAAATGGCCGAATAATTTTCTTCATTCAGATGACACAGCACAACGTAGGAGCATTGGTGGTGGTAAAACCTGGAGCTGACAAAGCAATTGCTGGAATTATTACTGAGAGAGGTAATTGGTTTACTATTGATCATGGTATATGAAATCATGCATGCATACTCAATAATTTCTGCAGAAAGGAGACAGCATAACAGCCAAAATCTTTACATACTTCAAATAGATACTAGAAAAGCTGGTCTAGTCATTAAAGTTCCAAAGAATCAGATTAAATATTGGATGGTTGCAATCAATAGACAATTAAATCTTGTAATCAATTAAATATTGTAATTATGATCTAGAGGGATGATCAAAATTTTCTCATAATACAAAACAGTTCTGTCAATTCTCTCATTTTAGTTTGAAATAATCCTTTAGTTAGGTGCTGCAATGAGGGACCAGTCAATTTTTTGATTCTGATTGAAGGTTCCTATTTTTTATTTGTCCTGTGGCACATTAGCTGCTGGCTTAGCTAGGTGCATCTTTAGTTTTGTGCACATAACAGAAAACAACAGAGGGGTCATGTGATTTGATAGTTAAGAAAATATACGCATTGATACTTTTGTGTATTTGTATATGTATGTGTACATATGATGTGGGGTTCAGTGATAATACACGATGTATAGAGGAAGGTCTTGCACCTAATGCAAAATTCAAAATTGGTAGATGAAAAATGGAAATCTAAATCATTGGATATGACATAGAAAAGACTTGAGATATCTATGTAAAAAAAAAAAAAAAAAATCGTGTGGTTTGAATTCTCCTATCCTGCACATCAAGTCACATCAAAATCAGCATATTATATTGTGGCATTAAGGCTATATATTTGGAAGGACTTGATTCAATGCAAAGAGGTTCCTGAAACATGACTCTTCATGCATTGGAATTTTTGACATTTTAGATGGCATCATTCATTTTCATTATGCTATCAGAAAATTGAATTTGTTAGTGGGTATGAATTTATCTTTTTACACATTGTATGCATTATTAGTGCACCCTTGTGTGCATGTATTGCTTCAATTGAACCAAATTTCAAACATGGTAAATTTAGTCTTATTAATAAAAATTGTTTTACTCCCCTTTGTATTCTTTAGATACTAAATGGAATATATGGAAGTAAGCTCTAGAGGATAAGAATTTAAATAAGCAAAAGAAAATTAATGTATGCGGAATGCAGATATTTATAATAGAAATGGGGCTGCGCACTGGTTTAGAATGGTAAACAAGGGATTTGATAGAGTGATCAGTTTGGTTACTGGAGATTTGTTATAGGAAATTGTGGAGAAATCAAGACATATGATGAAGTTGCAAGGTACATTAGGGAATTATGTGATCGATGATATCTTGGCAACTTGAAAGGGGAAACTTTTTAGAATGACAGGAAGGCATAAATGCTGTATGGTTCAGAATGTTTTAGTAATAAAGATGGTCCGAGAAAATAAGTTAAGTGTTGCTAAAATTGGAACATTAGATGGATGTTGAGGAAATCTAGGAAGGTTTAAGTGAGAAATGAGGATGCTAGAGCCTAGAGGAGTTGTGCAAGCTAAAGACAGAGAGCAATGGAAAATCTATTGACATGGTATGGACATATGGGAAGTACTGAGCGGGCTTCAGTCTGAGGTGGAGACGGAGGTTCTGAGAAAAGATATTGACCGTCTTGAAATAACATCTGAGGTGACCCTTATAGGTATGTTTGGAGAAGCCAGTCTCAAAGAAAAAGGGTCAAGGTGGGATGGTTATACTTATGATATTGCGCTAGATATCTTTATTAGGGGAAACTTTTTGTCATTTGTCCTATGCCATTAGCACAGAAAGAAGGAAGGATCATTGATTTGACTTGTAGACTAGTGCCATCCGTATCAAATGGTTTTTGTTTTGTGCATATTTAAATATCTAGAGCAAGGTCAATGGTTTAAATTTTCCAAACTATATAACTGCAATATAGTGTTCCTCACTAGTGTTGCTATTGTTCATTTTTTGCCCACTTGATGTATATATAGGAGACATCTAAAACAAATGATTTCTAACTTTTGGGCATTTCAGAGATTATAAATTATGATAAATGGTATAGGATTTCTTATTGAGAGGGCTAAGATTGCATTGGTTTTAATTTGAAGCATTTGGGGCCAAATAGTTGTAAAAGCATTGTAGCTTCCCTATTCTCTATCCCTCAGAAATAATGTAAAATAATTTAAATAAAGATGAAGAAAGGATATTTATCTGCACCAGAATGCTTTGTGGCTTATTCTTCGGGCAATTGGGCCTTAACTATACATCTGTCATTTTAAGTGAGCTCTGTCTTTTGTTAGTTTCAAAATATTATTTGGAAGGAAATTTATTAACACAATAAATAACATACAACAACCAACTAGCGAAGAAAAAAAAGGAGGAAAATCATGCAACAATTAAAGTGCTTAAATGAAAATATTTTATCTGCAGTGAAACCTTTTACAGGTTTTGCTGATGTCCACTGGGCCTTGAACTGAATACATCTGTTACTGTTTTACGGAGCTTTATCTTTTCTTTAGTTAAAATGTATCATAAAGTTTATTTACCAACCTCAACATGTGATGCTATGCTTTTCTTGCTTTTATTCAGATTTATATAAAATTAATGACCTGAAGTTATGGGACTCTGTTTATGCTCTTCCTTGCATAATAACTCTCAAATGAGAACATGGATCATTTCTTTTTGGTTTGAATTGCATTTTTTAAAGTATCCTAGAAATCAAAATTAATATTGGCTAATGTTTGTTTGGTAGGACAAAGAAAGAAAAACTAATATTGTAGAAATCAAGTTGCATTGTATTGAAAGGCATATTTTGCATTACAGTAACTATTAATAGGTAGGTTTTAAATCTCGTGAGATGGCATTGTCTTGACCTCATGGAGCAGCCACCCCCACGGCCAAAAAAAAAAGGAAAAAGAAAAAGAATTTATGGAGGATGTCCTAAGAAATGGCCAATCATGACACTGGGATCATGGTAGGACAATCCCATGCTGACTCTTGGGAAAATGTCTCATCCGGTGTCTCATGAACAGGATTTGAAACGGAACGATGACTATGCACTGGGATATCTTGCATAATCAGGAAAGAAATTTTGTTATATGGCCGGTAAAGTGACCTTGAGCAAAAGCCATGTCCAGTCGGATTGGTTGGGCTATATATATATATATATATCCTATGTGTCATTGGTTCTTGGCCATAAATGTGTCTTCCAATACAAGATCACATAAGTCTCATTAGGACCTTATAATCTTGATGTAATACCCTCATTCCCATATCCGAAGCTATATCTTCTAATGCAGATTCAAACATTCAGATATCTATTCTTTGGCATTTATGAATCATTTTAAGAAGCCAATGTTTATGAATGTTGAAAGGACTAGTGATAAAGCTTCTGTTTAGTAATGGTATTTGGCTGTTCATGCTTGTACATGGATTTAATATTTGTATGTTGTTGATACGTTTATATTGTAGAGATTTTTCTTGATAATGAAGAGGTTTTTCTTGTTAGTGAAGAGGTTAAAGGAAAGGAGACTAGCTGCAAAAGAGTATGCATGGTGTGATCATATTACCTAGAGATACTCCACATCATAGCCAAATTTGTATCAGTAGTTATGTCAAATGCTTCTAATTGAATTGGTTGCGGTTCCCATCTATGAAAATGTGGATTCCTTTATGAATAATATAAGAAATTCATTTAGGAGGGACTTGCATTTGTATTTGTTAAAGTTTTCATCTCATGACTGAATTGCCATAGATATTTGCGCAAGTCTTCTCGCTGCTTTGAAATCACAATCCTCCCTGAAGCAATTGACTTTTCTTTTGATATGGTAGCACTATAACTGATAGTGCTTAGAAGGGAATGAGATACGATCTCACCTCCCTATTGACCATATTTATCTAACCAAGGATTGTTATACCAAATCAAATTGGTCAATTCAGCTTGAACTGAGCCGATCTAGTACCAGTATGAATTATGCTTTTGGTTCGATGCAGCAGTTGGTTCGCTTTTTTTTTTTCAACTTTTTTGTATAGTTTTTTTTTCTTTGCTTTTTTTATAATGTGGTATACAAGTATGAGAGCTTCCTATGAGCTCACATCGTTTCTTCTTTCTCTTGTTTTTATTCAAGATCATTTAAGTAAATAGAACATAAGATTTCTTATGAAAATGAGGAAATAACCCTTATTTGAATTTAGCAAAAAATCAAAAAAATTAAATTCCTTAAGAATAATAAGCCAACTCTCTTTCAAGAATAAATTGAAAGAATTTCAGAAAATAACACTTGATAAACATTAACTTAGAGTACTTTTTTTTCATATAAAATATCAAAAAATTAATTTAATAAGAAATAATGATGAAATAAGATATTGAAAAAAATATCTTAAAATATAATTTGTAAGACTTCGGTTAACATTTGGTCAAACTGATAAGGTTTCCAAACTTAAATTAAGATCACGGTAAACGTAAACCTCACGCTAAACTATGTTGATTTGATCCACAACTCATCAAAACAATAAAATTAAATTTGCCATAAAATTTTTAAGGTTAAAACATATTTATTAGGGCACATAAAATACTCTATCACTAGACTAGAGGTCCCCATTAAGAAAAATACTTTAACCTTCGGTCTAGCAACATGTTATTATTTGGACCTAAGAAATACGTTTTAACTTTAGGGTTTTATGGTAAATTTAATTTTATTATTTTGATGACATGTATATTAAATTAACATAAGTCAGTGACTGTTACTATGATCCTAAGTTTGAGAACTTTGCAAGTTTGACTAAATGTTGACCAAAGCTTTATAAGTTGTATTTTAAAATACTATTTTTTGATATCTTGTTTTCTCATCATTTCTAAGTTAAAATTAATTTTCTGGGATTTTTATTTAGAGTAAAAGCACCTTAACTTAATGTTACCAAACTGTTGTTTTCTGAAATTTTCTGAAATTGTTCTCAAGAGGGAGAGTTAACTTTTTATTCGTAAGGAATATGATTTTGCTGATACTTTTGTTAAATTCAAATGGAGATATTCTCTTATCTTGATGAGAAATCTTAAGTAATTATCATTCTTTCTCCCTTCCCCTTTCCATTTATTTAAATAATTTTGAATAAAAATATAGGAAAGGATGTGATTTTAGAGGAAGCTCTCAACCTCATATATTATATAAAAAGAAGAAAAATAAAAACTATGAAAAAATAAAAAAATTGCAAAAGGGTCAAACCGAGTCTGAACTGGTGGTACTGAACCGAATTGTTCTAGTACTAGTTCAACATCAGTTTGTGATTCTGCAGACCTTGATTTGAACCAACATATGCTTATTTTTCTTCAAAGTTCTAAGATCACATTTTAGCAATTTGATGATGAATCTTCACTTTCGTGTTATATCAGGGAAATAATATTCCTTAAATAGTAGGAAAACATGGTCAAATAGCATGGATCTTCTCGTCATGCTTCCTTTGATGTTCTTGTTGAACACTTGTCAATCTTTAGCCTGATGAACTTTTCTAATTGCAAGTTGATGGGATCCTGATTCTACCAGCAGTGGTAAATCATAAATATATAGGAGGATATAAATAAGGAGTTGGGAGTGGGGATTGATCTCTCTAGGGGAATCATATCCATAGGTATTAGACTGTTTCATCTGCCAAGAACATTATTGTTTATTCTGGACCTGCAATGGCCTTTATAACCATATAAAACCCCGGATTTTCTATCATTTGTTATCTACAACAAAATATTCACAATGTACAGTGCTCTTCAATTGAAAGGTTTAGTACCTTGTGCAATAATTGTGATACCTGTGCTTCCCAATTATTTAATTTCTTCCTGATTTTTTTTTAATTTTGTAATAAGCTAGTTAACAAAATAGGGCCCTGCAGTGCTCCAGATGCTTAGTTCTTTCAATGCCAAGCCTTTGTAATATGTGCTGTTGAGTCTCTGAATTGTGTTATTTCCTTTCTCATGTTGGATCAGAATTACTTGCCAGTATTGGGAGGAAATGTGGGAGTAGATACCTGTGCGGATGAGGGGAAGTAGATACTTCTAAAAACACTTCAAGTGGGGAAACATTTAGGGAATGAGTGAGTTGGAGTTCCTGGAAAGTTTTCTAACTGGGTGCTTATCATTGGGTACAAGTTCCCTGCTACTGATGATCAAACCATTGTCAAACTGGAAGTGTTAATTCCATTTTCTTGACCGCCATATAGGGAGTACAAGATGCTGAGGATTAAAGATCATGTTGATATTCCTGAAGAGCTTTAGTGAGCTAGTTGATCTTCCAGCTGTGTAATTTTCAACTTTGGATGATTGTCAGTCAATGTCTCTAACGATCATTGAAGTCGTGTGGGTTTGGTATGCCTGATAGGGTGGAAATTTCAGCAAATATTGAAGCATCAATCCTGCTGTGCTCAATGACGGCATTTTTCTGAAGAATAAGTTAATGAACTCGTAGCCTACGTCAATCTATTCATTTAACTTTGGATGATTAAATATTAGTTGAGGATGCTTGTTTTCTTTATTCATAGTTTTAGCCAAAACCTCAAGCACTGATCGGTTAATATGCATTGAGAATTAATTCGATTTTATTTGTCTTCAGATTATCTCCGGAAAATCATTGTGCAGGGAAGATCTTCAAAATCAACGAAAGTTGGTGATATCATGACCGAAGAGGTACTTCAGTAAAACCAGCTACAATGTGCCATTCTACACATGGTTCATTTCTTTGCCCTTTTGTTATTATAATTATGATTGTGTCGTCAATATAAAAGAGGTAAGAAGCAAAAATCTATGAAAGATAAACCTTAAAATAGTGTAGAATCGTGGATCATGTGTTTTGGTTGAATCAAGCAACTACAGGATTTTCTTTCTCAAAAGAAGCGACTTCTGAATTTACTTCAGATGAACAAATCTTTGTAATACTTGTCCTCTCTACTCATCCCTCTGGCCTCCATTTGACCAGAACAAACTGATCACTCTGACTCCTGACACCAAAGTTCTGCGAGCTATGCAACTGATGACAGGTTCTCATGCCTTTCGTGTATTTTAGCAGCAGCTCAGATTTGGGTGCATTGTTTGATATTAGTTGTAACTATTGCTTTGGTTTGTCTTGGTAGATAATCGTATCAGACACATTCCGGTGATTGATGACAAGGGTATGGTCGGCATGGTCTCCATCGGGGATGTTGTTCGAGCTGTGGTGACTGAGCATCGCGAGGAGCTGGACCGCCTCAATGCTTTCATACAAGGTGGCTACTAGAGCAAGGCGGTTCCAGGAAAGTTCGATGATGATGGCGAAAAGGGTCTGGCAATAAAACAGCTTTCCCCAGTACTTCGAAAAGCATATGTACATAGGCGACGTTTTCTTGCTTTCTGTGCTTTTCTTGTTAATCACCAAGTGGTGAATTGGTGAAATACGATGGATGATTATGGCCAAGCTTCTGTTCAATGGCTTTTTTTTTGTTGTTTTCTCTGTCATGTTGACGATCAGACCCGTTGCATTTTTATTATCGATGCTGGTGGGTTCTCTGGAGCCATTGATCCTTTCTGTTAAGCTCTTGCATGATTTCATATACAATATATTCGAAAAAAAGAAAATAGAAAAATAGTGAGTTCTTGCAAGTGTTAGAGGTGTATGAGATTATAGCATGTAGCCGTAGGACGTGGGGGCATGGATGTCATTGGCTGTTAACGAACCAAAGAGGTTGAGGGGAGCTCTATTTGGCCCGTGATTTTTGCTGAGCAGCCCCTTAGCCGCTTAAAAAAAATGTTATATTTGCCCTTAAAACTTTTGGATCAAAATAATCCTCTTTATTCAATAGCCCTTTCCCCTCCCTTACGTCGGTGTTTTTTTTTTTTTTTTTTGTGCGTCCCGACCCCCTCGCCAGCTCCTTTCCCCTCTCATCATTTTTTTTTTTTTTGATTCATGTGTTGTTGCCAGCCTCTTTCCCCTTCTCATCGTCTTTTTTTTTTTTTTTTTGGTTCATGCATTGTTAGCCCTGTGTGGCCAATTATGTAAATTCTGTTCGGCCACATAGGGCCGAACAACCTCAACATGTTCGGTCTTGGTTGGCCGAACATAACAGTTTTCTTCTGTTCGGTCACAAGGGGCCTAACAGAAAAAACTGTTATGTTTGGCCCAGAAGAGCCGAACAAAATTTTCGCTGTTAGACCGAACAAAGAGAGTCTCTCTGTTCGGCCAACCAAGGCCGAACAGAGAACGGAGGCTAAAAAAAAAAGAAAAATGAAAGGATGAAGGGGAGATGTGGCGGAGAGGGGGTGGAGCCGTCGGACACGTACGAACGTTGGGAGGGAAGGATCTTGGCTAAAAAAAAAACAACTTGAAGAAGGCGAAGGATCTTGGCTAAAAAAAACAACTTGAAGAGACAGATCGAGTGAAGAAAAGAGGAAGAGGAAGGGAGGAGGAGGGAGGAAGAGCTTACATTGCGTGCCGGAGAGGACGCTCCGCTGTCGGGGAAGCCGCCGCCGGGGAGCACGAGGTGAGCGCGAGCAAAGGAGTGGGATGGAGAAGGATCAGACGGGGGATGGGCGGGCCAAATAGCAATTTTGGGAGGAAAACGGAGGGAGAAGGGATAGTTTAAAATTTTAAAAAATAAATGGGGCTACTGAGTACAATAGGAGGGCTCTTAAGTAAAAAAAAAAATTAAATGAGGGGCTCCTCAGCAATTTTGGTGGTCCAAATAGAAGCACCCAAGGTTGAGCCGGGATGTAAAGGCCTGCGTGGTTGTTAGGGTGCTATTTACTTTTCTAAATAAAAAAATTAAAAAACTAATCTTTTGGTTTTTCAAAAGTATTTTAGTTATAGAAAGCATCTCTAAATTATTTTTTATTTTTTATTAAAAATAAAAGAATATTTTTATATATTTTTATCAATCATCATCATCCTGATTAGTAATCATCCATTGATGTCATTATAATCATATTATTATCTTTTATCATATCGGTACTATGCTTCATCATCAGGCTTATCAAGGCGTCATGGCGACCATCGTTACCATATTTCTACTGTTATCATCATACATCATCGTATCTTAATCGTTTTCATACCTATATCATCCATATTTCATTATACCTCCAATACTAATCAACCTTCATAGGTTTTTTTTTAAAAATAAAAAAATATTTTGCATTTTTAACAAATGAATATGTTCTTTTTTAAGGAAGAAATTTAAAAATATAGATAAAAAAGTAGAGGTATTTTTGTGAGGAAGAAAATTGAAAATAGAGATAAAAGATCAAAGATACATAATCAAAATTTATCTCTATAGCTAAATAGGTCTTTTATTTTTTTGATATGATTAAGTTGCTGATGACTTAAACAGGAAGTTTCAGGTGTCTTGGCAAATTATGTCACTATGTCGCAGCCAATGATTTGAGAAACGATACAAATAGAAATACATGTGTGCTTAAAGATCTTGAAATTCTTGATAATTGGTGATCCCATGCAAGGGTTAAGGCTAGGGCTGTAATCGAGCTGAGCCGTGCTTTTCAGTGCTCAAGTTTGGCTCGTTAAAAAATACTCGAGCTCGAGCTCATTTAAATTTGAAAAATCATGTTCGAACCTAGTTTAAGCTCGATTACAAAAACCTTGAGCTCGCTCATTTGGTATGATTAGAAAGCTCGACAAGCTTAACTTAGAAAAAGCTCGTTTCAAGCTCGAGCTTGAATTGAGCTCGTTTCAAATTCTCAAATTAAGTTCGTTTCAAGCTCGGCTCGAAAAAAAAAAAAAAGCTCGTTTAAAGTTTGGCTCGGGAAAAAAAAAAGCTCAATTCTTAATTATTTTTTTATCAAAAATCAAATAAAAAAAGTTTCTAAAGTCATCCATAAAACATTAGTCCAACAAGATATAAAAGTAATCGAGGCAAAGAAGATGAAAGGACATCTTGTTTACGAGCTTTAATCGAGCCAGCTTGCAAGCTCCTAATCGAACTGTCTCACGAGCTCCTAATCGAGCCGTCTTACGAGCTCCTAATTGAATATGATCTCGAGCATCTATGTGCTCAAGCTCGGCTCATTTATCTAACGTGCTCTAAAATGAAGTCAAGTTCGGCTTGTTTATATGACAAGCCGAACACAACGAATTTTTATCGAGCCGAGCCTTGAGTAGCTCGTGAGTGACTCGGCTCAATTACAGCCCTAGTTAGGGCAATATTAAAGGTTAATATTGAAAATAATTTGACTTTCAACCATATTTTGATTTTAATGAGGTAAATTTCTACGGTCTATAATTTGTTGATAATATGATTGATCAACTTAGCTGAATTGGTTAGTGTTAAGTTAATGCCCAACTTAGTCCTAGAAAGAGTGAACCTGACGAAATCCATTGTAAAAAATGAGTCCTAGTGAATACGGAATTCCAAGCTAACTAGAAAACCTTATATTCATTTATAAAGGGAGGGGGTCTGATTTGATCTGGTTTGTACGTTTTCATTATTAAATTTTTGTTTCTTTTGAAAAACTCCAAGCTTTAAAGGTCTCCTCTAATCACCACTATCAACAATCCCATATTGACTTAAGCATCCGAGAATGCCTACGAGGATGGATTCCAAAGTCCTTTGATCACTCTTTTTTTTTTTTTTTTGTGCAGCGCAACAAATATTGGAGATCTCCTTTAATCCTTATGTTGATACCCACCTTGGGATGTACTTCATTTTCTCATTGCAAGGTTTCTCGAGGACCTCACCGGAATATGGGGGGGCATCTATAGCGAATTGGAGGTTGATCTTTGTTTTGGACCCTTGTCGACCATTATTTTAAACTCTCACTTATAACTCCTACCACCTCAATAAGCCAGAGTGGAGGTTAGGGAGGATAATAGTATTGCCTAAGTAGCTACTAATATGGTAGAGTTTGTTGCTTTTGCCAGATGTACAACCATGAGTTCACATACTGGCATCGTGCATGCCATCCCTATGCAACTTATAGTAGGGCTAGTGGATGCAGTTTCTTTGGAGAGGAGCTAGGTTTGCCAATTGATATCCCAGTTGACCACTTCTATTGCTCACTACTACTTAGCAAGCTCCCAGACTCTAGCTATATTGACTTTATTATAGTCCATGATCTTTGCAAAAGAATAAAAGCATACAAAATTTAGCTTGATAGAATCAAAGTGAACAAAGCTAAGAGGAGTATGAGTTAATTATCTTGAGCCTTCTCGAGCTCTGGAATTTTCTCTAACCCTTGGCTCACCTCAATCATTAGATGAGCTAGGCCATATTGGATGAGTTTTCTCTCACCTAGGTGCCTTTGGAACTTACCTTGGTTAGCATTGAGATGGTATTGGCCACAATAGTTTCTTCATCATTGAGAGGTCAGACTTTCCCTTAACTTTTGAGAGGCTTCTTCTCTTCTAAATGTCAAGAGAGCTATTAAGCCTGTTTTAGGAAGTGAGGAAGAATTTCTTCTTTCAACCATGGATGGAGAGGATAGGTTGAAAATTAAAAAGCCCTTCTTTAGATTGAGATACCATCATCCATGACTTCTCATATGGCAGTTTAAGGAGAAGATTTTCTGAAAACATTTAAGTAGTTTGAAAAACCTCCTTTTCCTAAGAAGAACTATAACTTAGCAATAAATACTAGAAATCAGGAACCAACTGAGAAAAGAAAATACCTAAATCCCTATACATCATTATAGCAAAAGAAGGGATAGAGAGCTTAAGATTAGTGTTCATGACATTTATGTAGATACTTATCTCATTGTGATGACAGTTACCGCTCTCTCAACCTCAGAAAGTGCTTTTATATGCACATTTGGCAAAATTCTATAGAATAGCTTAATGTTACCTACTATCTATTTCAAAGTTTCAGAAGCATTTTCAAAGACACGAATGAAGGTAGATAATGATTATTAAAGGGAAGAAAGAAAGAGGAAAGATGATACACCTATAAGAAAGCTGAAAAAAAAAGAAACAAAGGAGAAAGAATCGGAAGAATGCTCTCAAAGGGATGTATATAGGAGCTAAATCTTTACCTTCACCTTTTTTTTAAAGATACGTAAATAGTTCATGACGATTGATGGAGATTCATAACTAAGGACGAGACATACGATTAGTTTCATCTTCATGTGTTACCCTCTCATACAATCAATAGAAATAATGCTTGCTTCGCGCTTAATGAAATGCTATTAGTTACAATATATTAATTATTGTATCATCATCATTAAACCAACATTTGCATAGATAAATGAAAGGTTTTTATGCTTGTGCTACCTATGCAAGCATTCACAATCCAAAGATGTCTTTCTAGCTCCCTTGAGACCTTATAAGTGATTCTTTGGATAAGTCTACTTAGATGTCGATCTCTTATCTTGAATAAAGAGTTCAAATCCAACCAGATCAACTTAACAGAATACAAATTGAACATTTAGTATCTTAATACTCAACATAATATGTCATTGTAAAGTTTGAACAAAATACTCCTTTATTCGAGCTGCACACTTTAGCTTTAGAGGTGAAGAACATATATTAGGTAATCTCTATCATCCTATAATCTATTGTCATGAGGTTCTTCACCTTAGCTGAATTAGTCGGTGCTAAACTAGCGCCTAGTCAACCACAGGTAGGATGAACCCTAAGAAGTTCAAGATGAAAAAGAATTTCAATGACTACAGCTAAAAAACCTCATACTTTTCTATAAAAAAGGAAGTTTAATTTGATTTGATATGCTTTTTATATTTAATTTCTGCTTCCTTTGAGAAACTCTAGGTCTTCAAGATCTTTCTAGATCTCATGGATCTTTTTTACACTATCACCATCTATTGGTATCACTGTATCCGTGGAACAGGGGACTCACCTGTTTCACGGCAGCGCACGGAGGCTTTCGGTAAGGATTGACGGTCATCGGGGGGCTAAGAGTCTCCGAAATGTCCACACCCATGAACCACGGTGCCAGAGAGGGAGAAGGCAATGGGAGGAAGAGAAGAAGGACTCTCTCTTCTCTGTGTTGCATGGATGTTTTTCCTTATCGAAACCAGAGAGCTTGTCTCCCTTTTATCTTGCTCTTCCAGGAGACACCTATTTAATGGCTATGGGTGGACGTCTCATCTGGTTAGAGCCTCGGAGGGAGGGGCACGACACTTGTATTCCACGAGGACGGCTCCGTCCCAGCCGCAAGGAGAATAGGGGAACAGGGAACATAGCCTGTTTCAGCCTGTTTCGTAACAATCTCCCACTCGTCCACATAGGACCTTACTTATAATGCCATCTCACCTCTCTCCTCTTGCAGTGCAATGGGGTGTGCGATCCGACAAAATTCATACATAGTGACACACAGTGAAAATGCTGCATTAAGTTAATGAATAACTAATGCAGTACATAAATGATGCAATCCAATTTCGTTCGTGTCCCAGAAAATCCGATCACACCATAATCAAGTACTCTCAATCCCTCAAGGATTTACTCTGAGCAGTACTTGAAATAAAATACAAAGTCAAGTGTCTATGTCCATAATCATATGTAACTCATGCACATGATTGCCCAGGCTATGGATCACAATAGATAAGGTGCGGTCACGAATAATCTTCCTTGAACGCTCATACAAATCCATCTTTGTCCAGTTGACTTCCTAGGATTATCTCATGTGGCCGTATTAATTTCATGACCCTGGAGGATAAGGCTAAGAAAGTCATCATGAACTCCAACTTCATGATATAGGCTCAAGTCCAAGGACACTACAAAATTGTAGGGCTCACACGGTAATGGAGAGGGAGTATCCCGTTACCCCTACTAGGTCGACTTTAGCGCATGCAACATAATGCATGTTATAGTGGACTCCCACTCAATGGGCTATGTCATACCAAATACCGTACGAACATAAGTCCAGGCATCACAAAGTTGCCTAACTCAAGCACATACACAATGCTTCTAGTTCGGCTACAACAGGCTTTAGCATGGATCTATGGACAACATGTACATAATCCGTACTCGACTCTCCTGAGTCTCATCTCAGTCCAAACTGAGGCGACTTATTATTATAATTTATGTAGCCCATTTTGTAACTTATGCAATCTGCAACTCATGCAGTCTGTAACTCATACAGTATCTTATGCAACCCATGCATTCACTCAAGTATCTATCATGGCTACTTTAGTTTTACCTGCCCACTATAAAAGTGTCAGGTTGATCACCCCTGTGAGTGGGCTGATCAAAGCCTGTGACATTCATACACATATTGTTGGGAATTGTATTCTAAAGCCAATCATTTGATGATTGTGCTAATGTAAATTGTATATAAATTGATATATTAATAAAAGTTATTTGGCAGTTTATTCATTACAAGAACATCTTCTTAATACTCCTGATTGTAATGAAGCCCTTAGGATCTTCCTTCACGATAAAGGAGGATTTATCTTTGAAGGTCCTTCAAAAAGGTTCGCGACCATATGATATACTATGACAGGGCCATAGTACTATCAATTATAGGATGTTGTATATCATATTTGTTGGTTGTCCTCTTAACCAAGGAGTGTAGAGACACTGGTATGACATACAGGTGAAAGTGTAGGAGTACATTTCACCGAACGTGACTCATTTCCGGATACTCTACTGTCAAGAGTTAATCCAAAAGATATAGGTATAAGTATCCTTCAGACCTGAAGATCACAACCAGTGGCTTACAAGCAACTCATTGTACTTAGGTGCCGGACCACCTGGATTTCTAATCCAGCTACGAAAGGTTACTGGGTGCAGTCAAGTACTTGTGGTAGTCAGTTGTGGATCAAGATGGAATTTGACCTATCCCGTTAAAAGGAGAAATGCTTGTGTTTCAATTTAGCAAGACCTTGGCCAAGGCACTTCATGTGAAAGTCACATGATCACTAAAATTGAAATCACTTTATGGATTTGCTATTTAGAGTTGACAGGCTCTTAAGCCATCCTTAGCATTTGTGGTCAAGAGGATGAATTATACGGTAACTGTTTCTTAGGGTTCTTGGAGTTTGCTCGGCAACTCTTTGACCTATCCGGACGTCGGGTTCCATTGCTAGATGGGCACATCGATTAGTATAGAAAGTTGTTTCTATGCTACCGGCTTAGGTTCGAACCTAGAGAGTCACACGCATAGAAGTTTCCTAGGATGATCTGTTTGCTGATCAACGATTGAGAATCGTATATGATTTAATTAATCAATTTGATTGATTGAATTATCTCAATTGGGTTAAGTACAATTGAATAAGATTCAATTTGGTTTAAGTCTATTAGAAGGACTAGTCAATTTCAAATATTGATTTGAAATTAGACTTGATTTGATTTAAATAGATTCAGGACTAGCCAAATTTGATTTGGGCTAGGACCATGATCTATGTGGGTTCAGTCCAATAAATTCATATTAGCTTAAACCAAAAACTGAACCCAAACCTCTCGCATAAGTCTGAGAGATTAAATTCACATATAGATTTAATGTTTGCATTAATCTTCTCCAAATAATTCGTCGAATTCTAAAGTGTTAGAATAAATGCGCCTCTTTGTATTAACAAAGCGCTACGGTTCGACGACTCTTTGGTTTTTACCGAACGTCGGAATTAACCAAGTGCTAAACGACTCTTTGGTTCTTTACCGAACGTCGAAATTAACCAAGCGCTACGGTTCGGCGTCTCTTTGGTTTTCGCCAAGCGGCGGAATTCTAAATGTTAGAATTTAATGGGCTGGCTAAAAAGAGACTATAAATAGAGGACATCCCTCACCAGATTATACAGAAGAGAAAAATAACACACGATATGTCGTGAATTGATTTTCTAAAGAATTAGAATAGAAAATCCTGGTGATTCTGGTGCTAACGGAAGTGTGGAGGATCCTAGAAGAAGATTCAAGTGAAGGATTCAAGATCAGCAAAGTCATTTTTCGCGAGCTAGCACTCCCGGAATCCGATCATTCGGGGCTTCGCGTGGACGATACTAGAGGCCGGACGATTGAACGGCTGCAGAGCATAAAAGGATTTACCAATTGCCTTAAGGTAAGTGATATTGATCCCTAGATCTTAAGGCATGCTTCAAGATAAGAAGTATGACTTCTTCCTTGAAGATCAAGACATGATCTTGATAGTTTTATTTATATGCATATTTTAGATCAATCGATCCTATATACAAGGCAAAGATATGATCTTGATGCATGTTAGATAGATTAGTATGTAATCTTTAAATTTCCGCATTGATAATTGTTATCAATTTTTAAAACATGCATGCCTCGGAGATTGTTTCTCCCTTCAAATGGTATCAGAGCGATGGTTTCGTATTGATCTAATTTATTGCATGTAAATTAATGCTCCTATTAATTGTGTAATCAAGGCTAAAACAAATCACAGATCTATTCGGTCACAGATGGATTGAAAATCTAAATTACCCATTCAACGAGGTATTCTGTGACATATTGCCGTGATAATTTAAATTGATCTTTGGCTTCAAAACACTGATTACACACACTCTCAAAATATGTTTTATATTTGATACATATTGATGTTGTATAAAACATGATATTTGCATGTTTAGTATAAAACATAGATATGATATATGATGGCATGATGTCTATGTTATAAACATACAAATATTTATGAGAGTCTAATTTGAATGTCAAATGTTAATTCATAATCTCTTTAGATATGATCTAAATATAGGAATTATGAGTAGTAACATAATACATGTGATGCTTGATTGAAATATATGACATGTAAACATGAAATATATTTAATCCTTTGGGTTAGCTAAATCGGGTCCATAAAGGGTTAGACCCTAAGGTTTAAATCAACTGGACTATAAGAGTATTTGATCAAATCTAATTAGATTAGGTTAAGAATGCTCTAAATCAAACAATAGTTGTAGTTGATCATGTCCTTCTCTTTGATTAAACCAAATGGAAGTAGATTAGGCTCCGTGGTTGAGCATGAATCTCTTAGATGGTCAAATCAGAATTGGTTAACCATATGATGTCAAGGTGAGTTGGCAAGTTGCTCTAGGATCAACGATCGAATGGTTTTTAATTGGGAGCTACTCGTATTGATGCGTCTTTAACGAGTTAATGGCATATCCCTCCCATCGATCTCACTCACCTGGTCAATGTGGTGAACCATTTATGATTCAGATCATTTACCTGATTCGGGTTGACCCATGCCTGTAAGGAAATCAGTCTGACTGATTTAGGTGCCACTTAACCTGACTTAATCTTGTTTCATTCTACCGATTTCATAGATTCAGTGGGAGAACTTGATTAGTCAATTTATCTTCAGATTATTAAATCCTCTAAAATTATTAGGTCCTTAAAATGAAATAGTTATATGATAACTAGATCATAGCCTCCCATTAAGGTGGGTGATAATGAGTCCGATGTCTTGATAATCATTGGAGGCACTCCATGCCTGGTGCTTGTCAACCATCGGAATTATCATTCATTATATGATAAGTCAGCGTAACTATTACATAGACAGTCAGGTGAGCCGAGCTTCACTCGGGCTTGGTTGTCTATTGATAGGTTACACTGATTATATCATTTAATGGTTGGACCTAACCAGAACTTTCAGTGGAGGCACTTCATGCCTGCTGAAGAGGTATATGGGGCAAAACTGAACACTAAGAATTGTTTGGGAAACAATTGGTTTTGAACCTACTCTTAGATGCATATGGGTTAGCCAAGCTTCACTTGGGCCTGTATGTAGTTTATGTAGATCTTAGTGCCCGCTAAAGAATTAAGAATAATTCTTCGAATTGGGGTGTAGAGGCTGCCAATTTGAACAAAATAGTGGGAGAATCTTTAGACTAAAGTCCAAGTCTTTAGACTGAATCAATTTATATACTAATAAACTTTAGTTTTTCCTTATGCAGAACATGGCCACTAATTTATCATTAAGGTCCCTATTGGATAGTGACAAGTTGAATGGTTCCAATTTCAATAGCTGGTTCAGAAAACTTAAGATCGTCCTTGAGCATGAGAGGATTCTATATATTCTGAATAATCCTGCACCAAAGATACCTGATGCAAACACCCAAAGTTCTGAGAGAGACACTTATCAGAAGTGGCTCAATGATAGAACTAGCGTGCGTTGTATCATGCTAGCAGCAATGAACGATGAATTCGGTCGCCGGTTCGAGAATGCTCAGCCAGAAGAAATCATTCAAGCGTTGAATGAATCTTTCGGCACACCCGACGATGTTGAAAGGCACAAGACTAGTTGTGCTATTTTCAATGCTCGAATGAGGGATGGATCTCCTGTCACTGATCATGTATTGTACATGATCGAGAAGATAGAACTCCTAAGCAAGCTCGGCTTTCCCTTACATGAGCAGTTGGGAAAAGATGCGATCCTGAATTCCTTGCCTCCATCCTTCCGACCTTTCCTTACTCATTTTCGAATGACAAAGCCTGCAGTCAACTACCACGGTTTGTTGGGGTTGTTACAGAACTTTGAGAAGGATAACCAGCTCTCTAAGGGTTTGGTTAATGTGGTTGAAGGATCTAAGGTAGGGCGTAAACCCTTTGGGAAAGGGAAGAAGAAAAAGAATAATAAAAAGGTGCAACATGCTAGGACATCTATAAGGGGTCAGATGCAGAAGAAGAAAGTTGATAAAAGTCAAGCTGAATGCTTTCACTGCAAGATGCAAGGGCACTGGAAGAGGAACTGTCCTCTTTACATTGCCACACTTGATCCAAACAGGCCAAAGAAGAAAAAGGAGCAAGATGTTGCTCAACAAGGTATTTATATGATAACACCTTGTAATTTTTCTGTATATGATAATCAGACCTGGGTATTGGATACCGGGAGTCCTTTTAACATTTGCAATTCATTGCAGGGACTACAGGTCACCAGAAGATTTGAGGACAATGAAAGATTCCTTAATGTCGGCGATGGAAGATTAGTTCCAGTTCTGGCATTAGGAGTTCTTGAAATAGTTTTCAATAGAAATGTCATTATACTAAATGATTGTCATTTTTGCCCAACGTTCTTGTTGAACGTAATTTCTGTAGGCCTTCTGGCCAAAAGTCATTATGAAATTTCAATAAAGGATGTTACTTTGAATATCATTATGAATGGAGTCACTGTAATGACTGGGCATTTATCTAATGGCATTTATATATTATCACAGCCTGTGAATGTAGTGTACAATTCAAGTAAGCGCCCTAGAACAACTGATGTCACAGACATTTATCTTTGGCACCATCGGCTGGGTCATATCAATAAGAACAGATTAAACAGGTTAACTCAGGAGGGCATCCTTCGAGTTGATGATTGTGAATCATTAACTACCTGTGAATCCTGTCTTCTTGGTAAAATGACCAAGTCATCTTTTACTGGAAAAGGTGAAAGAGCCAAAGAGCTATTGGTCTAGTACATACTGATGTATGTGGACCAATGAGCACTTGTGCCAAAGGTGGATATTACTACTTCATTACTTTTACAGACGACCTTTCTAGGTTCGGTTATGTCTATCTTATGAGACATAAATCTGAGTCGTTTGAAATGTTCAAACTATATCATAAAGAAGTAGAAAAACAAACAAAAAATGTATTAAGACCCTTCGATCAGATCGAGGAGGCGAATACCTTTCCAATGAATTTGTGACATATTTAAGAGAGAATGAGATTCTCTCCCAATGGACTCCTCCTGGAACACCGCAGCATAACGGTGTGTCGGAAAGAAGGAATCGAACTCTGTTAGACATGGTTCGGTCCATGATGGGTTTTGCAAGCTTGCCAATATCATTTTGGGGATACGCATTAGAATCAGCTTGTCATATTCTTAATAAGGTTCCAAGTAAGTCTGTTTCTAAAACTCCACATGAGATGTGGTATGGACATAAACCGGTTATTACCTATCTGAGAGTCTGGGGGTGTCCGGCTTATGTGAAACGTGCAAAATCAGACAAACTTGAACCCAAATCTGACAAATATTTTTTCATCGGCTATCCGAAAGAAACCAAAGGATATTACTTCTACAATACTGAAGAACAAAAGTTGTTCATTAGTAATAGAGCAGTTTTTCTTGAAAAGGAGTTCCTTAGTGAAGGAACAAATAGCTCTAATGTTGAACTTGAGGAAGTTCATCAAGTAGAAGGAACAACACAAACCAGTGAACCCTTAGAATCTGAGTTGATTAGATCAAACTCAAAACCCATTTTAGATGCACCATTAAGGCGATCTGGTAGAGTACCACATCAACCGGACAGATACTTAGGTTTCTTGGTCCAGAACGATGATCCTGTTGAACTCGATGAGAACAACGAGGATCCGATCACCTATATGGATGCTATGCAAAGGACTGACTCTAATAAATGGCTTGATGCCATGAAATCCGAACTTGATTCCATGAAGGACAATAATGTATGGACATTAGTTGACCCACCCGAAGGGATAAAACCCATAGGGTGTAAGTGGGTTTTCAAGAGGAAAAGAGGCGCAGACGGAAAGGTTGAGACCTATAAAGCACGTCTGGTTGCCAAGGGGTATCGTCAACGTTATGGTATTGACTATGACGAAACGTTTTCTCCTGTGGCAATGCTGAAATCCATTCGGATTATGCTAGCTATAGCAGCACACTTCGATTATGAGATTTGGCAGATGGATGTTAAAACCGCTTTTCTAAATGGTGATTTAGAAGAACAGGTGTATATGATACAGCCTGAAGGTTTTATATCTGAAGATGAGTCTAAAGTGTGCAGGCTACAGAAGTCTATTTATGGACTTAAGCAAGCATCTAGGAGTTGGAACATACGATTTGATAAAGTGATCAAATCTTATGGCTTTATTAAGAATAAAGAAGAACCTTGCATTTATAAATGGGCTAACGATTCTGTTATTGTATTTCTTGTATTATATGTGGATGATATTCTCTTAATCGGGAATGATATCCCTGCATTACAAGGAATAAAGACATGGTTATCATCACAATTCTCCATGAAAGATCTGGGAGAAGCATCATACATCCTAGGGATGAAGATCTATAGAGATAGATCTAAGAGGATGCTTGGTTTATCCCAATCTACGTACATTGACACAGTGCTAAAGAGGTTTAGCATGGAGAATTCCAAGAAAGGCTATCTTCCGATAGGCCATGGAATTCATCTTTCTAAGAAGGATTGTCCGACAACTCCTAATGAAAGAGAACGTATGAGTCGAATTCCATATGCTTCGGCAGTGGGATCGATTATGTACACCATGACATGTACAAGACCAGATGTGGCATACTCACTAGGAGTAGTGAGTAGATACCAATCTGATCCAGGAGAAAAACACTGGCAAGTTGTTAAGACAATCCTTAAGTATTTGAGAAATACTAAGGACCAGTGGTTAGTCTATGGAGAGTCTGATTTGAAACTTGTTGGATATACTGATTCCAGTTTCCAATCAGATCATGATGATAGCAAAAGTGTATCGGGTTTCGTGTTTATCCTAAATGGTGGAGCTGTTTGCTGGAAAAGTTCCAAGCAACATACAGTGGCAGATTCGGTGTGCGAGGCAGAGTACATCGCTGCATCAGATGCTGCGAAAGAAGCTGTGTGGCTGCGAAAGTTCATCTCCGAGCTTGGAGTGACACCTTCCATAGATGGACCAGTCCTGTTGTACAGTGACAGCACTGGTGCCATAGCTCAAGCAAAGGAACCACGAGCACATCAGCGCACCAAGCACATACTGCGCGGTTTCATCTTATTCGAGAGATTGTAGACCGAGGTGACATAAATCTTCAGAAGATTGATGGAAAGGAAAACCTAGGTGACCCATTTACTAAAGCACTCAGCATCAAGGAGTTTGACAACTATAAGTTGAAGATGGGTATTAGATACTGTAATGAGTGGCTTTAGGCTAAGTGGGAGTTTGTTGGGAATTGTATCCTAAAGCCAATCATTTGATGATTGTGCTAATGTAAATTGTATATAAATTGATATATTAATAAAAGTTATTTGGCAGTTTATTCATTACAAGAACATCTTCTTAATACTCCTGATTGTAATGAAGCCCTTAGGATCTTCCTTCACGATAAAGGAGGATTTATCTTTGAAGGTCCTTAAAAAGGTTCGCGACCAAATGATATACTATGACAGGGCCATAGTACTATCAATTATAGGACGTTGTATATCATATTTGTTGGTTGTCCTCTTAACCAAGGAGTGTAGAGACACTGGTATGACATACAGGTGAAAGTGTAGGAGTACATTTCACCGAACGTGACTCATTTCCGGATACTCTACTGTCAAGAGTTAATCCGAGAAGATATAGGTATAAGTATCCTTCAGACCTGAAGATCACAACCAGTGGCTTACAAGCAACTCATTGTACTTAGGTGCCGGACCACCTGGATTTCTAATCCAGCTACGAAAGGTTACTGGGTGCAGTCAAGTACTTGTGGTAGTCAGTTGTGGATCAAGATGGAATTTGACCTATCCCGTTAAAAGGAGAAATGCTGTGTTTCAATTTAGCAAGACCTTGGCCAAGGCACTTCATGTGAAAGTCACATGATCACTAAAATTGAAATCACTTTATGGATTTGCTATTTAGAGTTGACAGGCTCTTAAGCCATCCTTAGCATTTGTGGTCAAGAGGATGAATTATACGGTAACTGTTTCTTAGGGTTCTTGGAGTTTGCTCGGCAACTCTTCGACCTATCCGGACGTCGGGTTCCATTGCTAGATGGGCACATCGATTAGTATAGAAAGTTGTTTCTATGCTACCGGCTTAGGTTCGAACCTAGAGAGTCACACGCATAGAAGTTTCCTAGGATGATCTATTTGCTGATCAACGATTGAGAATCGTATATGATTTAATTAATCAATTTGATTGATTGAATTATCTCAATTGGGTTAAGTACAATTGAATAAGATTCAATTTGGTTTAAGTCTATTAGAAGGACTAGTCAATTTCAAATATTGATTTAAAATTAGACTTGATTTGGATTTAAATAGATTCAGGACTAGCCAAATTTGATTTGGGCTAGGACCATGATCTATGTGGGTTCAGTCCAATAAATTCAGATTAGCTTAAACCAAAAACTAAACCCAAACCTCTCGCATAAGTCTGAGAGATTAAATTCACATATAGAATTTAATGTCTTGTATTAATCTTCTCCAAACAATTCTGTCGGAATTCTAAAGTGTTAGAATAAATGCGCCTCTTTGTATTAACCAAGCGCTACGGTTCGACGACTCTTTGGTTTTTACCGAACGTCGGAATTAACCAAGCTCTACGGTTCGACGACTCTTTGGTTCTTTACCGAACGTCGGAATTAACCAAGCGCTACGGTTCGGCGTCTCTTTGGTTTTCGCCAAGCGGCAGAATTCTAAATGTTAGAATTTAATGGGCTGGCTAAAAAGAGACTATAAATAGAGGACATCCCTCATAATATTACACAGAAGAGAAAAACAACACACGATATGTCATGAATTGATTTTCTAAAGAATTAGAATAGAAAATCCTGGTGATTCTGGTGCTAACGGAAGTGTGGAGGATCCTAGAAGAAGAATTCAAGTGGGAGGATTCAAGATCAGCAAAGTCATTTTTTGCGAGCTAGCACTCCGGGAATCCGATCATTCGGGGCTTCGCGTGGACGATACTAGAGGCCGGACGATTGAACGGCTGCAGAGCATAAAAGATTTACCAATTGCCTTCAAGGTAAGTGATATGATCCCTAGATCTTAAGGCATGCTTCAAGATAAGAAGTATGACTTCTTGCCTTGAAGATCAAGACATGATCTTGATAGTTTTATTTATATGCATATTTTGGATCAATCGATCCTATATACAAGGCAAAGATATGATCTTGATGCATGTTAGATAGATTAGTATGTAATCTTTAAATTTTCGCATTGATAATTGTTATCAATTTTTAAAACATGCATGCCTCAGAGATTGTTTCTCCCTTCACATATGTGCCTGCCAATATGAACTCATCATGATAATACTGAAAATAAGCATTTCATTTTGACATAAATAACACACAGTCTACAATGTCCATAGAATCCATATCTGTATACAATATAGACCCAGACTCCTCATATGAGTCTGGAAGGCATCTCTAGCAATGGGCTTAGTCAATGGATCAACCAACATCCTGCTAGTAGGGATATATCTAAGGGTAACCTTTCCCTGCTTGACCATGTCTCGAATGAAGTGATATCTAATGTAATATCTTAGACCTTCTATGATACTTGAAATCTTTAGCATATTGCAATGCTGCCATGCTATCGGAACATATCTGAATAGTTTCATGAGCATGACTGATATCTTGAGTCGTCTCAAGAACCTCCTCAACCACACGGCCTCCTGGACAACAACCGAATAAGCAATGTATTCGGCTTCCATAGTGGATAGGGTTGTGCAGTTCTGTTTCTTACTACACTAAGAGACAGCTCCACCTCCAAAGATGAACATATATCCTGAAGTGGATTTACGCTCATCTCTATCACCAACCCAATCAGAGTCACAAAAACCCTTTAATCTCAAATCCCTCCTTGATAACATAGGACGAGATTAGCAGTACCAAGAAAGTAGCAAAAAATCCTCTTTACTGCTTCCCAATGAGCAAGCCCTGGGTTGCTTTGTACCGACTGACCAAGCCTACCACAAAGCTAATATCAGGACGTGTACACAACATAGCGTACATCAAACTTTCCAAAGTACTTGCATAAAAATCCTGCTCATCTTCTCTCTCTCCTCACCCATTCTAGGGCACTGGTCAATACTCAAAGTGCAGGCCTTCTCTATTGGGGTATCAATGGGTTTCGAATAGTGCATTCGAAATCGTTCCATGATTTTTTGAATATAAGTTTCTTGAGACAGACCAAGAAACTTCTTAGCACGATTTTTTAGGATCCTCACTCCTAACACAAAATTCGCCTTACCCATATCCTTCATCTCAAAAATGGAGGACAGCCACTCCTTAGTGGCATTGATCACCCCTATAAAACTCCCATCTATTAGGATATCATCCACATACAACGCTAAAAACAGAATCCTATCGTCTGCTTTCTTAATGTATATACAGTGGTCCTTCTCAATCATGGTTAAGCCAATCGATGTAATGGCTTTATGAAATTTGAAGTACCACTGTTTGGATGATTGCTTGAGATCATATATGGATCTTTTAAGGCAGCACACTTTGCCCTCCTTTCCTTTAGCCACAAAGCCCAAAGGTTGATCCATGTAGTTTCTTCATCCAGGCTTCCATTAAGAAATGCTGTCTTGACATCCATCTAATGTAGCTCCAAATCTAGCTGAGCTACCATAGCTAAGATCAGGCAAATGGGGGTAAATCTCACCACAAAGAAAATGTCTCCTCATAATCTATACCCTCCATCTGGGTATAGCCCTTCGCCATAAGTCGAGCCTTGTACTTGTCGATTGACCCATCAGCCTTGCGCTTTATCTTTAGGACCCACTTATTTCCTATATATTTGCGCCCAGGCGGTAAGTCTACCAGGTCCCACACATGGTTCCTATCCATAGACTCCATCTCATCTTCCATATCAGCTAGCCACTCTTTACGAAGTAATGAATCAAATGCCTCGTGAACAGAGACTGGTTCATTTGGATCCAACGGGGCACAGAGAAATACATTCCCTTCGACCCCAAAGTATCGCCATGGAACTATTCCATGTGTACTTCTCCGTAACAATGGATCTAGATTTTTAGAACTACTTCTTGAAGGTATATTAACCCTCATGGGTGAGCTCCCATTGGGCTCAGCCGTGCGCTCCCACTATCTGGTGCACCACTCTCACTGGGCCCAGCACTCCCACTATCTGTGGTGATCTCTGGAACAGGCCGTAATGCCCCTCCCTCGCCAGAGATAGTAGAAAGGTCCTCCTGTAACTCATATAGGATTAGGTCCTTCTTGATCTCACCAATGCTTGGAAATTCATTCTCTATGAATTCTACATCTCTGGACTCTATTTCAGTCAGTCTTCAATTAGGATGTTCACCATATATCACGTAACCCTTAGAATTTTGAGGGTACCTAATGAACACCTTTTTGCTGGCCTTAGGACCTAACATTTCCAACTTATGGGAGGTGTTGTGAACGTATCCTGTTGAACCCCATGGGCGCAAATGATCTACATAAGGTATCGTGCCATACCATAACTCATATGGTATGGAGGACACCGATTTACTGGGTATGCGGTTAAGGATGTATGCAGCAGTCAAAAGTGCATCACCCCATAAATTAATCGGGAGATTTGCTAGTGCCATCATTGACCTAACCATATCCAGTAAAGTCCTATTTCTACGCTCTGTAACACCATTTTGCTGTGGCATCCCAGGAATGGTGAGTTGCCTGCATATCCCTTTCTCCTCACAAAGCTTTTGAAATTGACCATATAAATATTCGCGACCTCTATCAGTCTGGAGAGACTTCAAAGTCTTCTCCTTTCGATTTTTAACTTTAGGTAAGAAGCGACGGAAACAATCCAGCACTTCATAGCGATGGGAGATCAGGTACACATACCCAAATCACGAATAATCATCAATGAATGTGAGGAAATAAGATGCGCCATGGCATGCTCTGACACTCATGGGTCCATAGATATCTGAGTGTACTAGCTCTAATGGCTGAAAGGCCCTAGAAGCCTTACCAAAAGGCATTCTTGATGCCTTTCCAGACAAACAAGACTCACACACAGGAAGGCTTATTTTGCTGAGGGGGCCCAATATACCTTCTCTAGCCATTCGTGCCATCCTATCTTGGCCCACATGAACAAGTCTGGCATGCCATAGTGAAGAATTATCACATGCAGGAAAAGAGGCACAAGCATGTGAAGAGTAAGAGTCAGATATTTTCACATCAAGTCTGAAAAACCCATACGATAAATAGCCACAAAAGGATAACATACCATCAAGATATACAGACATATGATCATCAGAAAAATAAAAGGTATAACTAAGAGCTAACAGGGCAATTACAGAGCACAGATTATACCAGATAGTTGGGATGTACAAAATATCATGTAGGAGCAATACATGTCCTCCTTGCAACCTAATGTGATATGCTCCTACACCCAACACTTGCTCATGCAGACCGTTCCAAGAACAACATATTGGGTGCCTGCAGAAATCCGATGAAAATCCATAAAACCAACTCGATCTCGAACTATGTGTTTATTCGCTCCCGTGTCTACGATCCAATCAGGAAGAGTGTCAGCAACTAATGCATATGAACAAACATAGAGAGAGGTTAATGTGGAATATACCTTCTTTGGTTATGTGCATTCACGAGTGAAGTGGCCTTTCATACCACAGTTGTAGCATTTGATCTTTGCCACATTCTTCTTACCCTTTGGTTGGCCTTTCTTAGGCTTGGCTACATTCTTTTTCTTGAAACTCTGTGAACCTTTCTTGTCACTGGATTTATTCCTTCTACCTCTAGAACGCGAAGCTCCAGAGTGAGCCACATAGGCAGAGGAGTGGAAAGTCTCTATGCACTCAGCCTCCAGCTCGAGATGACAAGATATGTCCTTAAAAGTCTTGATGTGCTCACTATGAGTCATCAAGAGCTTCATCTGACTCCATTGAGGGTTAGGAAGCGAACGAATCACTGCAAGGACCTTCTGTTCCTCAGTGAGATCAACCCCAGCTTCCCTCAGATCCCTAATCATGCCACTCATCACATGGAGATGTTCAGACATTGAATGATTGGGATCTTTGACATGTTGCATAAATTTGAGGTTCAAGGCCCGTAGCCTTATTGCTGAGGTCTGACCAAACCGAATCTTGAGCTGGTTCCACATATCCTGGGCAGTTAAAAATCCCTCAAAATCTTCAATCAAGTCATTGTGCATAAAGCTTAACATAGTGAAGCATGCACAACGATCCTTCTTTATCCATTTTTCATAAACTTCGTGATCCTAATAGTTCTGTTCAGAGGTACTAGGTTCTGGTGGTGTCATATTGTGTGTCAGGGTTTTCAAGACTTCTTGCTCATTAAGTAGATATTGGATCTTTCGGTGCCACACATTATAATTTTGTCCTTCCAATTTTTCACCTCTATCGAGGCCAGCTACACCAGATCAGGAGGCCATCACTATATTTGGTCAAGAAAAATATGGGCATCGGGCACATAATTAGTGTATATATTTATTTGAAAAAATATTCAGATTTCAAATAATCATACTTATAAATAAGATCAACAATTTTGCTAAGCTCATAATCATCACTCATTTAATAAGATAGAACACTTAATCCAATAAATTTTCATAGAACATATCTATGTTGTCCACAAAATCGATGTTGGAACAAATCCGCATCGTGAACATATGCTACATCAAGTATATATTTCATGTCAATTAAAGACATAAATCAACATATATATTATTTATGCACCAAGCATAAATAAACGTGCTTGCAGAAAATACATAACAATTGACATAAATGCCCCTTATGCACTAAACATAAATTATTATGTTAACAATAATAATATATAGAAATATGCATAAATCGTATTTATACACTAAGAATAAATAATTATGTATCCAGAAAAAATTTTACAAAAAAAATCAGATAGAATGACAACAAAAATATTCATGCACAGAGCATAAACCCTCATGCCACATCAAGAAAATTTTCAATAAATTTTCTATGATATTCTATGAATTTTTTGATTTTTATAAATTTTCTGCATTTTTCTAGATTTTTTCTATTTTTTCTAGATTTTATGTAATTTTAAAATACCCAAAAAATAAAAAAAACAATTTAAATTAATTTATTCGATTTGTGAAAAGATAAATTTGCCCCTCATTAGTTTTTGAATTTATGGGTGGTGCCACCCATAAACTCGCGACAGCAACCATGCGCGCTGCGTGCACGACTACGGTGCAGGGCCGTCCCAGCCCTCCGACAGTCAAGACGGAGCTCTGGATGGGAGAGGGGGGGACCGCTTGCATCCCACGGATGTACAGAAAGCCGCCGCCCTTCGTGGCGATGGATTGGGCTTCCCCGGCCCTTCGGCGGCCGGGGAAGAGAGGGGAGGGCCTTCGGCGACATGCGGAGGCGACGTCGGTGGCCATTCTGGGTCCGATGGCCTCGAACAACCATCTCAGAAATTTTTTTTTTAAGCTGCGGCTCCCGTGGCCGCAGCTGAGGGGCAGGTGCGGCTGCCGCTGCCTACTCCTCTGCCTCTCCACCCTCATCGATCATCGCCCGAAGCGTGGTGACGGCGAGGCTCTGAACACGGGACTCACCTGTTTCATGGCAGTCAGCGGAGGCTTCCGGCGAGGATCGACGCTCGTTGGGGGCTACAAGAGTTTCTGGAGAAGCCCACACCTCTAAACCACGGTACCGAAGAGGGAGAAGGCAATGAGAGGAAGAGAAGAACAACTCTCTTCTTTGTGTTGCCTGGATGTTTTTTCTTACCGAAATTAGAGAGCTCGTCTCCCTTTTATTTTGCTCTTCCAAAAGACATCTCATTTAATGGCTATGGATGAACGTTTTATCTGATCAGAGCCTCGGAGGAAGGGGCACCATGCCCGTGTTCCACGAGAGCGGCTCCATCCCAGCCGCAAGGAGAACAGGGGAACAGGGAACAGAGCCCCTGTTTCAGCCTGTTTCGTAACACCATCAATGATGTCATACTACCTTGAGCATAAAAAGATCTCATTTAGATTTCGAAGACCTTCTATCGGTTTTTCTGTGTTTATGTAGGCAGGCAACCGTCGATCTTTTTATCTTTTCATCTGAAGGGATCTCTACCACTGGCGGCATCAGTTTCACCGTTTCAAAATCTCATCTCCTTCCCGTACTTGCCGAGTTGCCGTTTGAAGATGCCTTTGAATTTGGGTCTCATCAGATCTTTTTGTTGAATGGCATGCCTCCAGATGGGAAAAAAAAAAAAAAAAAAAGAAGAAGTTTCTCAGATTGCATGGTTCAAAGAAATTAAAGCAAGTGTTTTTCCGAAAATTACCACTACGCTGTCATAACATCGCTTAGCATGCTTTCACGACAATCAACAGAGCTTACTTAGCCAGAGGTTTGATGGTGACCGAAGTAGATTGGATCGGTTGCCAGGATCCATTACCATTTAATTTCTATCGATCGTTAAAATATTTGTAGAAGTACAGAACTAGGGACCGTACAAGCCAACCTATTTAATGGAAGAAAGCCAATGGCGCTGATAAGAATTGCTGAGGTTCTCTTCTACCCAGACTCGATTTTTTTCTTCTCTTGCAGTAAAGAGGACCAACCAAAGAATGGGCATGGGTACGGCACCGTCATCCAAAGAGGAGCACACCTCGGTTGCTACCTTCCCCGCAGCCAAGCTTTCCGGAGCTGCAGCTCCCAGTGTTCTCCAGAACACTCGGCCCTCACCATGCAGAAGTGGGTGCAGAACCCCGCCGACGAGCGAACTCGGCTGGTGTTGAGGATGTAGCACGCGGCGTGGTCCATCCCTCGCCCCTGGACCACTAGCCGCCACGTCCTGGTAGTGGAAGGCGCGGACGCGGCCCTGTCCTCCTCCTCGTACCTGAGCTCTTCCACCAGGATGACCACGTCGGGCGTAGGGCTCCCCTCGTCCCACCTTCTCCTGATGTCCAGCCATCACGCCTGCGACGCCGCCTCGTGCTCCAGCCTCACTCCGCCACCGCCGCACGAGAAGATCTGCACCAGTAACGGGGCCTCCCTGATGTTCTTCACGATCTGAGGAAGACGAATTAGCAATTCAGAACGTAGCATTACCATTGCTAAAAAGAATTTTAGATTGATATTTCTTATCTATTTATTTAAAAAAAAGCCAAAAAAGAAGAGAGGAAGAAATGAAGAAAGAATCCCGTTGCTGTTCTACCTCTCCGACTGAATCCTGATAGACTGAAATTAAATATATTGATCCCTATCATATATGCGGAAATATGGGACCAATATATTTATCCTAATTAATTAAGGAAAGATCGATAAATACCTCCAGCCATTGCTGTTGATTTTCTTCTAGATGAGGGTAAGGATCTTCCACGCCTTTGGTCTCTCTCAGCGATGGTGTAAACTTTCTCTCGATGAAACCAGGCGCAGGGACCTACCCATTTTATAAACCTTTATGCCTTATCTGTCCATCACAGAGGGCGCCGCTTTAAACGGATATGGTTGAGGAATTCTTATCTCAATCGTGAATTCAAAATTTGAATTCACGTAATCCCTCAAAATCAGAATATAGGACCACCTTAATCGTATCTAACCGATACGCTTAAAAGAGAAAAAAAACATTCTTCCACTTGGTCAGTATATTCAATTACTATAGTAAGAAACATAATACATAAATCATGGCAATAGGTCCTCTTAAAATTGAGTATTATTTACCATGTATCACAATGTATTATATTTCCCCAAACATAAACCAATATAACTTAATGGATAAACCCCATGTTTATTCTAGGTCCAACTTAATGATGCTCATCACAAATAAATGTGTACACTAAATAACTGAATGTGAAAAACATCACAATCATAAAAGAGTTTCATTAATTATAAAATTCATCATTACAATGAATTAAATAAAATAACCAAGACCCATACGGTCTACATGATCCCTAAACTTCTGTAGTGGCATGCCTTTAGTCAAGGGATCAGCTATCATCAACTCAGTGCTCACGTGCTCTATAACCACTGTCTTTTCTTTAACACGTTCTCGTATGGCTAAATATTTAATGTCGATGTGCTTGCTTCGACTACCACTCTTATTGTTTTTAGCCATAAACACTGCAGCTGAATTGTCACAATAAATCTTCAATGGCTTAGATATAGAATCCACAATTCTAAGCCCAAAAATGAAACTCTTCAACCATACACCATGCGAAGTAGCCTCAAAACATGATACGAACTCGGCTTCCATGGTGGAAGTAGCAGTCAAAGTCTGCTTGGCGCTCCTCCAAGATACAGCTCCATCAGCAAACATAAATATGTATCCAGATGTTGACTTCCGAGAATCAACATAGCCAGCAAAGTCAGCATCAGAGTAGCCAATTACTTCCAAATTTTCAGTCCGTCTAAACATAAGCATGTAGTCCTTGGTACCCTGAAGATACCTCATCACCTTCTTAGCAGCTCTCCAGTGGTCTAAACCTGGATTACTCTGATATCTCCCCAACATCCCAACTGCAAATGCTATGTCAGGCCTTGTACAGACCTGAGCATACATTAAGCTACCAACAGCTGAGGCATATGGAGTGTTTTTCATTTCCTCCCTCTCAAAGTCATTCCTTGGGCACTGACTCAAATTGAATCTGTCACCCTTGACTATGGGAGCTATACTCGGTGAACAATTTTTCATCCGAAATCTCTCTAAAATTTTATTGATATAGGTTTCTTGAGATAGACCTAAAACGCCTCGAAGTCTGTCTCTTTGAATTTTAATGCCAATGACATAAGAGGCATCACCCATATCTTTCATGTCAAAATTCTCAGAGAGAAATTGTTTCACCTCATGTAACATACCTTTATTATTGGTTGCAAGTAAAATATCATCTACATATAGGATTAGAAAACAAATTTTACTCCCACTGACCTTCTGGTATATACATTGATCCATGATGTTCTCTACAAATACCAAATGAAGAAATCACATCATGAAATTTTAAGTACCATTGCCGAGAGGCTTGTTTCAATCCATATATAGATCTCTTGAGCTTGCATACTAATTGCTCACTATTACTAGAGGAAAAACCTTCAGGTTGTTTCATATAAACCTCTTCCTCTAGATCTCCATTGAGAAATGTAGTTTTCACATCCATTTGTTGCAACTCTAAATCAAAATGCGCAACAAGTGCCATGATAATGCGGAAGGAATCTTTCTTAGATACAGGAGAAAATGTCTCCTTGTAATCAATTCCCTCCCTTTGAGTGAATCCCTTAGCAACGAGTCTTGCCTTATATCGCTCAATGTTGCCTAACGAGTCTTTCTTGGTCTTAAAGACCCATTTGCAGCCAATGGCTTTTGCTCCATCAGGCAACTCAACAAGATCCCAGACTCCATTAACTGCCATAGAATTCATCTCATCTTTCATAGCATCATACCATAAATTAGATTCCTTACAATTCATGGCTTGTGAAAACGTTTCAGGATCATTTTCAGCTCCAATGTTATAGTCCGACTCTTGAAGATACACAATATAGTCACTAGAAATTGCTGATTTCCTTTCTCTTGTAGATCTTCTTAATGTTGTAACAACCTCCTCTGGAGGAGTTGATTGTTCAACTATCTCTGGTAACTCATGAGAGACTGGATCTACTAGTTCATTATCAGTAAATTATGGAATTTCAACGATTGGTTGTATAATGCCCGTTTGGTCTTGAGGGGCACTATGAACGATAATCAGTCTGTCACTTGAAGTGGAAGGTTGAGCATCAGAATGTTTCTTTCAGGAATCATGCTATGCAATTGATCACTCCCACTAATCAAGTCATTCTCAAGAAATTTGGCATTTCTCGATTCCACAATCCTAGTTGTATGAGATGGACAGTAAAATCTATATCCCTTGGACCTCTCGGCATATCCAACAAAATACCCACTAATGGTCCTAGGGTCCAGCTTTTTCTCTTGTGGATTGTATACTCTCACTTCACATGGGCATCCCCATACGCGTACATGTCGCAAACTTGGTTTCCAACCTTTAAATAACTCAAATGGCGTTTTAGAAACAGCCTTGGTTGGAACTCGATTTAATATGTACACAGCTGTCTTGAGAGCTTCTGTCCACAAGGACTTAGGTAGTTTGGAGCTGCTAATCATGCTCCTCACCATGTCCATCAATGTTCGGTTCCTTCTTTCTGCTACACCATTCTGATCAGGTGAGCCAGGTAAACTGTATTGGGCAACAATCCCATGTTCTTGAAGGAACTTCGCAAATGGACCAGGCATTTGTCCATCTTCTGTGTATCTCCCATAATACTCACCTCCTCTATCAGATCTCATAATTTTGATTTGCTTTCCACATTGTGTCTCTACTTCTGCCTTGAATACCTTAAAGGCATCTAATGCTTCGTTCTTATTATGAAGCAAGTAGAGATATATAAATCGTGAGTAATCATCAATAAAGCAGATAAAGTATTTCGGACCATGAAAATCCATATCTGGACAACAAATGTCCATGTGTATGATCTCTAATAGGTCTGAACTCCTCTTGGCACCTTTCTTTGACTTATTGGTCTGCTTGTCCTTAATGCAGTCCACACAAGTATCAAAGTCAGTGAAGTCCAAAGTATCGAGTACTCCTTCATTCACTAACCTCTTGATTCTATCTATGGAGATATGTCCCAATCTTCGATGCCACAACATAGAAGAGTTATCATTACAACACATCTTTTCATGCCAGCCCTAACATGCATTACATCATGAGTGGTATTATTTTGCAAATTAATATAGAAAAGACCATCAGACAAAGTACCATTCCCAACAAGTTCAGATTTATAATATAAACTGGAAGAAGTATCTGAAAAGTTGAAAGAATAACCCAAAGGTACAAGTCTTGAAACTAAAATTAAATTCCTAGAAAAACTAGGTACATAAAAGGTCTTTTCCAAATTTAAAACAAAACCACTACTAAGAACTAAAGTGCATGTCCCTATAGCTTCCACATGTGAGCGCATCTTATTTCCTGAAGAGATATACTGCTCACTTCCCACTGGCTTCCTTAAGTTTTGCATACCCTGCAAAGTATTTCAAATATGGATTGTAGAACCAGAATCAATCCACCATGTGTTATAAATAATATTAGCCATATTAGATTCATAACAGACAAGTGAGATTGTTTTACCTTTCTTTTCAAGCCAAGTCTTGAACTTGATGCAATCCTTCTTCATGTGTCCCTTCTTCTTACAGAAGAAACACTTGGATTCCTTCTTAATATCAGATTGGGGTGGTATTTTACTTTTACCCTTCTTCTTGGCCCGTGCCCGATCCTTTCCACTTGTAGTCAGCATTGCACTTTCACCCAATTCCATCAACAGTCTACCCTCTTCTTGAACACACATGGCCAAAAGTTCATTGATTGATCATTTTTCCTTATGTGTGTTATAAGATATCTTAAATAGTCCATACTGCTGTGGAAGTGTATTTAAAATATAGTGCACCAGAAAGGACTCAGACATTTCAACCTCAAGAGTCTTTAGTTGAGCTGCAATGTCCCTCATTTGCATAATGTGCTCACGCACACCTCTCACTCCAGTGAGCCTCAGAGATGACAACTTCAATATTAAGGTACTGGCAAGAGCTTTATCTGAAGTACTAAATTGCTCATCAATGGCCTTTAGTAGCTCCCTGACATTCTCATACTTATCAACTGAACCACGTATACCAACAGAGATTTTTGTCTTTATGAACATTATACTCAAGCGATTGGATCGCTCCCAACGTTCATAAATCGCAATCTCATTAGGAGTGCTGGTCTGAGTTACTGAAGGTGGTTCATCCTTCCTTATAGCATAATCAATGTCCATCCAGCCCAGATGAAGGAGAATTCTCTCCTTCCAAACCTTATAGTTATCACCCCTTAATTCAGATATGTCACATTTTATTTCAGAGAAATTTACAGGTTGCATAACTACAAAATTTAAACATACATGCTTATTATCAAAAATTGAGGCTAATAAAATGCTTTACCAATGTAAATTATGCATTTAGAAACCAGTGAATCTACTGACATAAAACTTGCCTATGGGCTAAAGCTCTAATTCAATTAGATTCACTTAAGTCTGTATGATAAAACTATCAAATTATGTTCCTTCTTTCTAATTCCTATAGGTAGATTAGAAAAATATAATTTGATATTTATCTTAATTAATTATATAAATATAAAACAGTGAATCTACTAACATAAAACTTGCCTATGGGCTAAAGCTTTAATTCAATTAGATTTACTTAAGTCTGTATGATAAATCTATCAAATTATGTTCCTTCTTTCTAATTCCTGTGGGTAGATTAGAAAAATATAATTTGATATTTTATCCTAATTAATTATATAAATAATAAAAATTCCTATGGAATAAATTTTATTATATTATATAATTAATTACAATTAATGTCTATTATTTATGTGATTTACTAACTTTATTATATAATTTTATAATTAAGGATGCTGTGGCTACTCCTCAATTATTTAATTATATTTATCATTTAGACATTATTAATTTTTATATTCAATTATGTCACTTAAGATGCATGCATAATTCACAAAATTTATACACACAAATTCTAAATATAATTGAACATAAATAGGCCAGACTAATGGTCCAACCACCTAATGAACGAGCCAACAACCCGTCATCCTCCCCAATTTTAATAGTTTAATTTAACCAAAAAATCTCTAAATCACCTCAAAAAAATTTTGGATCAGATGTGCTTGGACTGCTGCAATCCAGCCTGCTGCAGTTCAAGCTGGGCACACGGCCCAGCTTTATGGCTGACTCAAGCTGCTGGGCACACGGTCCAACCTGATTGCTGGTCCAGATGGCTAAACTAGCCAGACGGTGGGCCAGCCCTGATCACTGGCCATGCAATGGGCCAGTCTGGCCCAGGCGCTGGGCCCAGGCCTGGCCAGCGCTTCGCCCAGGCGCTGGGCCAGCCAGCGCCTGACCCAAGCGCTGGGCCAGCCAGCTGCTGGCCAGCGCTGGGCTAGCCAGCGCTTGCAAATTTTTTTTTTAATTCTAAATGCCGCTGGCCAGCCGGCTATTTTTTTTTTTAATATCCTGCACGTTTTTCTGTAAGAGGCATTTTTCATCCGTCCTCGTTCGTGCACATATCCAAAAAAAGAAAACCGATGCTTCCTTATCTCATGGTGATTTAATCGTGAGATATTTGGATTTATCTTTTATTTAAACTATATCCAAAAGGGTGAGCGAATAGATAAGTGCAGTGTTTATGGCATAAATCTTACTGATCAATCTCTTAAATAAAACTGAATTAAATAAACTGAATATTAAGAGTACATAAGATCTAATGCCCTTTCAAATGATTCTTGATGACCTATTAACTCTCCCGGTACGCAGGTAGTTGGGTCAAACGCACCAAGGTACTACAATAGCCTCCCTTATTAGTACGTCTCTAATATCCCTACCGTACGTCCGTTGGGTGAAATAATCCAGGGTACTACCAGTAGCCTTCCCTTTGGACTATCCCTAAACGAGAGAAATAGAGATCAAGAATACATTGTCCCTCTTTATCAAATAAATCATATAAAGATTGTTTCATATGGATTTTATCAGATCCATATATCAATAGAAACAATAATCAAGACAGAGGTATTTTTAAACGCTCTGATACCAAATGATAGACTGAAATTAAATATATTGATCCCTATCATATATGCAGAAATATGGGACCAATATATTTATCCTAATTAATTAAGGAAAGATCGATAAATACCTCCAGCCATTGCTGTTGATTTTCTTCTAGATGAGGGTAAGGATCTTCCACGCCTTGCGGTCTCTCTCAGCGATTGTGTAAACTTTCTCTCGATGAAACAAGGCGCAGGGACCTACCCGTTTTATAAACCTTTATGCCTTATCTGTCCATCACAGAGGGCGCCGCTTTAAACGGATATGGTTGAGGGATTCTTATCTCAATCGTGAATTCAAAATTTGAATTCACGCAATCCCTCAAAATCAGAATATAAGACCACCTTAATCGTATCTAACCGATACGCTTAAAAGAGAAAAAACCAACAAATCCCTCATCCACTGCTCCAGCTTTTCGGGAGAGACGGTCTCCTTCTCCTCCCATCTCGTCTTCTTTCTGTTCTTCTTGTCTGATGCGATGATCGGGTGGTGGTGGGCCTGGAAGAGAGGATCCAAGCAAGCGGCGATAGAGGGGAAGCTCATCGGATTCGCTGGAGCTTGGGCGGCCATGACCACCATCAGGTCGGAGGCTTGGGCGCTCCGATGCCCGTGGGTTGGCTTCAGCCTAAAAGAGACGGAGTAGGAGGAGGAGGACTTAAGTTTACTACCACCCAAACTGTGGTAGGAAGAAGAAGAAGAGCACCTTCGATTCTCTCCTCTTCCTCCTTTCACGGATACCCTGGCACCCTGTAGCTAAAACGTCGCCATCTTCCGTCGCCAATATCGAAATGCAGAATATCTGTGGCCGTGAAGAAGGAAAAGGCTCGACCCGACCGACCCGATTCGAGAAAGGATGGTCGGAATGCTTGTTTGATCTGAATCGGAGGAGAGAAGGTTGGGAGACGAGAGATTCTTGGGATGCTGTGTGATGGGGCTAGTTGATCCTATAGGCAATAAAGACAATAATTTTTGGATGGCATCCTCTCAAGACAGTAATTTTTAGACGATTTTCGTAGGTGGCCGCGGCGGCCTTCCTAGACGGCTTAATTTCTAGACGGCCTCACTATTCTACTCGGCTTTCTTTACAAAGTACTTGGTTGGTATTAAATATTTCATCCGTGCATTGCCCTTGACTGCAACAAGTGTATCATCATAATGAAGAAAGAGAACAAAAAAGAAAAAAAGGGTTCTCCGAAAGGCCACCTTGGCTAGTAGTCAAATCAAAAGGCTAGAGCATTTAATGGTGGGGAATGACGTTGGCCAGCATTTAATGGTGCAGAATCTGAGTCAACTTCGCTCCGGCATTGTCGGCCTTAGCACATTTAATGGCCTCATTCAAGTCGGCCCCGCATCATCCAAGTCGGCCCCGGCACTCTTTCGAGTCAGCCCCGGCACTCTCCTTCAAGTCGACCTTGGCATATTTAATGGCCTCATTTAAGTCGGCCCCGCCTCATTCAAGTCGGCCTCGCCTCATTCAAATCGGCCTCGGCACTCTCTTTCGGGTCGGTCTCCTTCAAGTCGGCCTTGGCACATTTAATGGCCTCATTCAAGTCGGCCCCGCCTCATTCAAGTCGGCCTCGCCTCATCCAAGTCGGCCCCGACACTCTCTTTCGAGTCAGCCCCGACACTCTCCTTTAAGTCGGCCCTCTCATTCAAGTCGGCCCTGCCTCGGCATCATCCGTCTCGGCTTCCACAGCCACATCATGTCTCTCGCACAAAGGCATTTATGGGTCACGTGCTCGGCCACCTCAGCCCCGGCCATGAACAGTGCCATGCAAGCACTCTATAATCAACACTTTACAAGGGACAGCTGGCTTCAACTCCCAACTCTTTCATCTTAGACGGATGTATAGCTCGTGATGGTGATGAGACTCCACCACCTTTTATTTCTCTTTCCTGCAGCGGTCAAATCAAAAGGCCATCCACTTTGACGAAACTTGATCCACCAACCAGCTGCAACCATCCACTTTGATGAGACTTGACCTGCAGTCCTAACATATCAAAGAAGGAAGCAAGCTCTGTCATTGCTGCCATCACCTTAAATGCTCTTACAAGTGGCAGCACCCCAAGCCTCACAGACGACATCAGCTCTGATATTTCATCCATCAAAGTCATCATTACAAGGCCTCAACTACTCAAGCCAGACAAACTCTAAGCACCTATAAAATGGGTAAGAGGGACCCCCGACCAGGTAACTGAACTAAGAACTCATAACCACAACAATACTCTTAAACGCTCATTTTGGCTCACAGAGAGCTCTTCTCCGAGCCTATCTCTCTTTTTCTTTCGAGCTTCTTCAAGCTCACAGTTGTTGCCCAGAGCACTGACTTGAGCGTCGGAGGGTCCCCGTCGAAATCTCTGGCCCCCGAGACTTTTTGCAGGCTCCCAGATGCGAGAAGCTCGCCGAAAGATCCCGGGCTTACTGGAGAAGACGATCGAATGCTCACAAATATTTGAGGGGGGTAATCTGGCAGCATCACTGTGCTGTTGAACAAACATGAGAGAAGAAGAAGAGGAAGACACGGGTGGACGGCGGGGACGGGATCGGAAGATGCTCTAGTGGTCAAAGGCCCCTCCCTCTCTTTTTTTCCCACCATTTCTCCTATTATTATCAATAAGTCGATCAGTCACTCTCCGTCTCTGTCTTGTCCTCGGCCGAGCCCGGTGGTTTCTGGCTTGCGGCCGCTGAAGGCGAATAAATAATATTACGGTTCTCTGTTTTGGACTTTTGGTTGGGACGATCTCCCTCGCGTTCTCAGAAAGAGGAAATTCTCCCACATTTTGATCGTGTCCGCCGACATGGCCGACCGGCCTGGATCGGCTGCACCCAGTGTGATCCAAATTCACGTTCGAGCAGGTCGGGCCCGCCAGATAATCCTCTAGGTTGGTGGGAGATCACTGCTGTTTGACGACCTGGAGCCGATTCTGATCCACTTCGGCCGCTCGCCACGCGGCGTGCTCGCACATGGTTGGCACTGACTGGCCCCGCCCTCGGGTGCCAGTACGTCATAGGTCCACCAAAATTTCCGCATGCGACGCCATGCCACACACAAATATCAATCTTCTTAAGTCATGAGACATGGCCCATTTTGTAATCTCAGTACTTTTTCTCCTCACGATCACATTGAAAAGCAATATTTATGAGCTATTTTAACATCATTACACGCTGCTTTGATCCCAATGATCCGTAACAAACTTTTTACATAAAGTTATGCCTCGTAACATGATTCGAATCTCATCGGCCTCGTAATAAACTTATTTCGAATCAGATTACCATTATTTTGATTCCCTATTTCCCAAGATACGTTCAAAGATTCAGGTAAACAAACCATCAACATTCAGATAGTCTATAAATATCTTTCCCAAAATCCTTTCAGGTACTTTCACTTTTTCACTAAAAAACTCCATTGAAGCTTAAGCAAAGCTTCCCAGCTCCTAGAGAGACCACTATTGAGGGATTCTTCTGCGAGAGCCTTCTTCTCATATATGCTTGCTGTGAATCTCCACTAACTTGGGCGTCGGAGGGTCTTATACAGAGGGCCGCCCTAACGCTCTCTGCTCGAGAACTGTATTGCAGGTCCACCCATGCAAGGGGCAAGCATTCAGTTCCGGAGTTGGGCTGCACCAGAGTCGAAGAACGGATTTCTACGACAACAGATTAGCATTAGAGGAAGGGCCTCAAGTTCCATAAACTGGTAATCAAGGAGATACGATTTGAAACCAGAAGAGCAACCCCTCAATGGCCAATCAAAGGAGAGCCACTTTTGATGCTCAGATCATGCCACTTTCCAGAGGCCTAATCCCATAAATAATGTGGCGCCTTCACTACCGCCGCCGGCCGAGTCTCCCTCATCACCGGCACCGCACCAATTCGTTATACTGGTTCAACATGTGCAAGCCCTTGCACAGCTGATCCAAGGGCTCCAGGGGGCTCCCCGTCCGACCGGCCCTACTCCACAACTCCCTGATGGAGTCGTCGCCCCTGCTCCACTAGCGATCTCTTCTTCCAACCGCCCGAGATCGCGAGTTATCCCCAGCAGCCCAAAGGAGCTAGACCGGCGTGGCAGAAGGCTGGGGGGAAGAGCCAGTCTAGATCTCAACGAGCTCGCTCTCTCTTCCGGTGTCCTCCCATCATGAATCAACACCGTCACCATACTCTCCTCGATCGATCTCCCCTACTACTCGAGATGGGGGATCCAGCGATAAATTCGGGAGATGCACCAGGAATAGCATCAAGAGTTGGATGCTGTCAGGCAAGCTCTTTCTCCCCAATCGAAGGCGGAGCAGGGCATCCCCTTCTCTGAAGAGATCATGCGGGAAGTGATTACTCCTCATGTCAAGATTTTCACCATCGAACCATACCACGGATCCACCGACCCCGACGACCAGCAGCTTCTGATCCATCATGATATTCCACAGAGCATCAGATGCGATCATGTGTCGAGCCTTCCCTTCTACACTCATGGGATCCACCAGAACCTGGTTTAATAGCTTGAAGCCAGGATTCGTCAATTCTTTTGACGAGCTGAGATACCTATTCATCAGCCAGTTTGTTAGTAGTCGCCGCCATCGACGGAGGTCCACTCCCTCTCCAAGGTCAAGCAACGGGAGGGGGAGTCTTTGAAGAATTATCTCGGTCGCTTTAATACGGCCATGTTAGAAGTAGACCACCTCAACCACGAGATGGTCATGTTCGCCTTGGCGGGTGGAGTATCAAAGGAGGGTGACTTCTATCTAGCCCTGAAGGTCAACTATCCAAAGAGCCTCTTCGATATGATGGCCTTGGCAGAAAAGTACGCCAGGGTTGAGGAGTTGCGAAGGTCAGCCCGGGCCGAGCAATCAAAGAGAAAGGAGGCCAAGGTCTCGAGAAGAGCCGATCCCTTTGCCATACAAGCCTGTCCCGTCGCTAGAGAGTTCTTTCATCGCTGCCTAGAGATCATACCCGAAGCTCGGCCTGGAGGTTCAATCAATATACCCCACTCACTGCGCCAAGGGCATAGCTCTTAATGGAGATCGAGCGCCAGATCCGTCGATCACCGCCTCTCCAAGGGAATGCAGCCCGGAGAGACATGACCAAGTATTACCGATTCCATTAGGATCACAGGCATGACACTGAAGAATGTTGGTAGCTTTGTAATGAGATTGAGCAGCTCATCGACGGGGTAGGCTGGACTGGTTCAGAAGAGCCCCGAGCCAAACAATGGAGGAGACTGCCAGCCTGAGCCTCGTCAAACTCCTCCACCAAATACATCAGTAGTTGGCAATGTCAACATGATAGCAATGATCGGATCCTCGTTGGCTCGGCTGGGTGAAGAAGAAAATCTATCAAAGAAGGCCCGGACTGATGAGCTTTTTTTTTTGATGAGGACCTCTGGAAGATACAGTATCTGCATGATGATGCGTTGGTTGTATCTCTCAATATGAATGACTATGATGTACATCGAATTTTGATTGATAGTGGAATCTCTGTTAATATTTTGTACTTTGATGCCTTTGTAAGGATGAAATTGTAGATGAAAAGCCTTTGGATTATAGACTCCACCTTAGTAGGTTTCACTGGTGACGTTATTATCCCCGAGGGGGTCATCACATTGGTGGTCCGAACAGGCACTTGTTCCAGTATAGCCACCATTCACATGGACTTCCTGGTAACCAAGCTTCGGTCTCCCTGTAATGCAATCCTCGGTAGGCCTGAACAGATGTCCCTCAAAGCTATTATCTCTATCCCTCATCTCGCCATGAAGTTCTCCACTGAATGGGGAGTGGGAGTTGTCCGAGGTAATCAGGATGTGGCTCGATACTGCTTCATTGCTGACATTCAGTCTAAAAAGCTCGAGGTTGATGGATTGGATGCTTGGAAGGATTTTGCTGAACAGCGGGGAGAACCAGCCGAGGAACTGGAGGAGGTGCCACTTGACGAAGCTCGGCCTGACCGAACCATAAGGATTGTGTCACAACTAAAAGGAAAGCCTCGACAAGATTTGGTTGAATTTCTCCAAAGAAACATTGACGTCTTCGCCTAGTCTGCTTCGGATATACCAAGGATTAGCCCAGACATCCTTGTCCATCGCCTTAATATGGACAAGACATTTCAATCAATCAAATAGAAGAAAAAGAGCTTCGCCCCTGAATGCCAGAAGGCCATTGAAGAGGAGGTTGACAAGCTCATCAAAGTCAACTTCATTCGGGAAGTAAACTATCCTGACTGGTTGGCAATTGTTGTCATGGTGAAGAAGTCGAGCGGCAAATGAAGAATCTGCATCGACTTCACGGACCTCAACAAGGCTTGTCCGAAGGACAGTTTTTCTCTGCCTCAGATTGACCAGCTTGTGGACACTACCTTGGGCCGCCAGATGCTTATTCGGGCTATAATCAAATTCGAATGGCATTTGAGGATGAAGAAAAGACCGCCTTCAGAATCGACCGAGGCATTTATTGTTACCAAGTCATGTCCTTTGGTTTAAAAAATGCAGGCGCAACATGCCAGAGGCTGATTAACAAGGTTTTTAAAGAACAAATCGATCGGAACAAGAAGGTTTATGTTGACGATATGTTAGTTAAAAGCAAGGAGGCATCCCAGCACATTGATGATCTTACAAAAAGCTTCGCCACACTCCGGAGGTATCAAATGAAGCTTAATCCAACCAAATGTGCCTTTGGAGTTAACTCTATAAAGTTTTTGGGCTTCATGGTCTCTCATCGAGGCATTGAAGTAAATCCATAAAAAATTCAAGCCCTGTAGCAAATGGCGCCTCAGGGTCGGTCAAAGAAGTGCAACATCTTACCGGGAGGGTAGTGGCTCTCGATCGCTTTATTGCTTGGTCGGTCGAGAGATGTTTGCCCCTTCAAAGCGCTTCGGTCGGCTAAGAACTTCCAGTGGACTTCGGACTGTCAGAAATCCTTTGAAGACTTCAAAAAATACCTTGGCTCGCTACCTCTTCTGAGCAGCCCAAGATTTGGGGACAAGCTTTACCTGTACTTAGCAGTGTCGGAAAGCGTTGTCGGGTCCGCACTAGTTCGAGAGGAAAACAAAGTTCAAAAGCCAATCTATTTGTTAGCAAATTGCTTTGGAATGCTGAGACAAGGTATTCTCGAATTGAGAAAGTGGTGCTAGCCATGGTAACATCCGTTCGGAAGTTACAACCTTACTTTCAAGTGCATGCTATGGTAGTCTTGACTAACCAACCCATCAAATCAATAATTCATCACCGGAGGTGTCAGAAAGGATGACCAAATGGGCTATTGAACTGAGCGAACATAATATTCAGTATCAACCTCGCCTAGCCATCAAAGCACAAATTCTGGCAGATTTTCTCCTTGAATGTACCATACCCGGGGATGGATCTACTCCGGATACCTTTGAATCACCGAAGCCCGGAGATCTGTGGCTGCTTCATGTAGACGGATCCTCCAACAAGAATGGCTCTAGCGCTGGCGTGGTCCTCACCAACTCAAAGGGAGCAGCCTTTGAGTACGACGTCCGCTTCTCCTTCCCGGTTTCTAATAATGAAGCTGAGTATGAAGTTCTACTTGCCGGACTCCGGATCGCCCTGCGACTTAAAAGTAAAAAGATTGAATGCATACACCGACTCCCAATTGGTTGCCGGCCATGTATGAGGAGAATCCGAGGCTAAGGAGCCAAACATGATTACGTATCTTCAAAAGGTACACGATTTATTCCCCTATTTTTCTAAACTCAAAGTGATTCAGGTCCCAAGGGCTAAAAATGCATGCATCGACCTTTTATGTCACTTGGCAACCACGGATTCGATGGATCTCGAGCAAAAATTCTATGGAAGTCCTGGAGAAACCTAGCATCGTCGACAGCGATCGTGTGATGCAGATCGAGGCCAAGCCATCTTGGTTCGACCTAATTTTCAAATATCTCAAAGAAGGAATACTCCCGACCGATAGAAAAGTGGCAAGGAAGTTGAAAATGCAAGCATCTCATTATGTCTTACTTGATGATCAGCTATACAAACGATCATTCTCCAAGCTGCTACTTAAGTGCCTTTGCCCGTCGAAGGCTAATTATGTTTTTTGAGAGGTTCATGAAGGCATCTATGGTAGTCATCTTGGCGGTCGAGCTTTGTGCCACAAGGTGTTACGCTAGAGGTACTATTGGCCAACCATGCAAAGGGATTCTAATGATTTTGTCCGAACCTGTGACTCATGTCAGTGGCATGCGAACATCCAGAGGCTTCCCTCCGCTCACCTGACACCCATATTGTCTGCATGGCCCTTTGCTAAGTGAGGAATAGACATCCTTAGCCCTTTTCTCTTGCTACGGGGCAGAGGAAGTTTCTATTCATAGCGATCGATTATTTCACTAAGTGGGTCGAGGCCGAAGCAGTCACTCAGATAACTGAGGCTCGGGTTAGAGATTTTGCATGAAGATCCATCATTTGTCGATTCGGCCTTTCACACACTATTATCACCAATAAAAAATAATTTGACAATCTCAAGTTCCTGGAATTCTACGAAGATCACAACATCTGTCATCGGCTCATATTTATCGGCCACCCCCAAGCCAATAGAGAAGCCGAGATGACCAACCGAACCTTGCTACAAGGAATTAAGGTTGGCTCAACAAGGCATGAGTAAGATGGGCAGAGGAGCTTCATCACGTCTTGTGGGCCTATCGAACCACTCAGAAGGCCCCACAGGCGAGACTCCATTCAGAATGGCCTTCGGCATGGAAGCTTCATTCCCGTGGTGATAGGGCTACCTTCACCATAGGTGGAAAGTTATTTGGAGAAGTCAAATGACGAGCAGCTTCAAACCAATCTTGACTTGGTAGAAGAAATTAGAGAAAAGGCTTAAATCCAAATGGCGGTCTATCAACAAAGAGTAGCTCGTTACCATTCCTCCCGAGTTAGGGGAAAATCTTTCTCCCCGTGTGATCTTGTACTCCGTAAGGCGTCTATCTTCAAACTAGTAGAACAAGGAAAGCTATCTCTAAATTGGGAAGGCCCCTATCAAATTACGGAGGTCATCGGGCCGGCACATACAGACTTCAGGATCTAGATGAAAAATCTATTCCTGACATGGAATTCAGACAACCTCTGGATATATCAGTAGAGTATACTTTTACTGAACCCACTCTGTTTATAATGAAATTTTATAACAACAATATTCTTATGTCAATTTTTCTCCCCAAAAGTGTTGGAGGTTACACCCAAATCTTTTAACAAAGCTTCGGCAAGTCCGAGCACTCTCGGCAGATCCGAGAGGTCTTCTCGTACCTTGGCAGCGCCAAGTAAAATATAATATCAACAAAGCCTCGGTAGGCCCGAGCACCCTCGGCAGGTCCGAGGGGTTTTCTTCATACCTTGGTAGCACCAAGTAAAATATAATTTCGACAAAGCCTCGGTAGGCTCGAGCACCCTCGGCAAGTTCGAGGGGTCTTCTTCATACCTTGGCAGTGCCAAGTAAATATAATATCAACAAAGCCTCGCAGGCCGAGCACCCTCAGTAGGTCCAAGGGGTCTTCTCCGAACCTTGGCAGTGCCAAGTAAAATATAATCTCAACAAGCCTCGGCAGGCTCGAGCACCCTCGGCAGGTTCGAGGGGTCTTCTCTGTACCTTAGCAGTGCCAAGTAAAATATAATCTCAACAAAACCTCGGCAGACCCGAGCACCCTCAGGTCAAGAGGTCTTCTTCATACTTTGGTAATACCAAACGAGATGTGATCTGTATCCAAGCCTCAGTAGGACCCAGTGATTCTTCCAAGCCTCGGCAGGACCGAGTGATTCTTCCAAGCCTTAGCAAGACCGAGTGATTTCTTCAAGCCTCAGCAGGATCGAGTGATTCTTCCAAGCCTCGGCAGGGCCGAGTAATTTCTCCAATATCTCGGCATGGCTAAGCTACTTCTCTAAGCTTCAGCGAAGTTGAACGACTTTTTTTGTACTCTAGCAGATCCGGGCAAGTCACTTCTTACCTCACAAAATGAGGTAAAAGCCATTTCATCCGTCGGCACGACCGAACCATTTATTATAGTTCCATTAAACTAAGAAAAGATTCTTGAAAACTTCGGCATGGTCAAACTCTATTGAGAATTGGCAAGGCCGCCAGGCCTCCCTATAATTTAAGCCAAGGCATGTGCCCTCTTCACGAAGGGCCACATAATCCGGTGCACATTGGCAGGCCTAAACCGAATCATAAAAATATTTGGCAAAAGCTAAATCTCTAAAATGCCCCCGATATGTAAGTATCGAACACGACCATCTAACTACCTTCCTTAACGAAGGGGTGCCCTAATGGCTATTTGCATACCTCGGTAAGACTGAGTCTTCGCCCCACACCCTCGATCCAATGTATACGAGTGATTCATGCATCGAAAAAAATACAAAGACAACAATACATCGGAAAAATTGGCACTTCGCAAAGCAAGAACGAAATAGCAAAAAGAGATAGACGTGCGAAAAGAAAAAGTTCTTTTATTCCAATAATATTTCAATACCAAAAAGTTATAGCCTCTTGCAAGGCATTACAAGTGCATTACAGCATAAAAAATACACAGAGAACAAAAGAAAGAACAAAAGAAAATGTTCGAAAAACAAGTTCGACCAATGACACTGCTTCAATATAGCTTCCGCCCATGATTTAAAAAATCAGAAAAGACAACTCTCTGTTGAGTTGCGATCTCCGAAACACTGGGTAATGATATAGAGAAAAGAAGCAATCTGAAGGAACTCACCCCTGGCTTTCTAGAGTATGGAATTCTTCATGATGCAGGGACATGGCGAGCACCACCATGGAAGATGAATAGCCTCAGGAAGAAGAGGCTTGGCAATAAAGGTTACCATGGTTGACGGAAAGCCTACGAAACCATAGCCCATCAACAATTCCATTTCTAGTGGCCTTTTATGGTTCCAGGGTGGAGGGATGGAGCCAAATAAGAAGCACCCTCATGCGCTTCCCATATGACCTCTATTCCCCTTTTGCGCTTCACATATGACCTTCATGACTCCTCCCTTGAGGATGACTTACTTTCCAGCAACTTCTTCATCACCCAACCATTAGGGTCAGGCCAAACCTCAAAAGAAAAATCTGACCTCACAGCTCTCAACTTCAGCGTGAAAAAAGCCATAAAGGTTTCTTTCTTCTCGCAAAGTAAGAAGACTTTTCCAGTATGCTCAGGCACCCTCTGCTCCCCCTTTTTTATAGATGTCAAATGGGCAGCAGCCATTAATGAAGGAAAAACTTTAGGACTCAGGACACAACAACTGCGCCACATTCGAGACCATGTAGCAATACCTTAACGGGACTCGGTACTCCCGAGGTATACTGGAGATATTTCCCATGCCGCAATAAAAAGGCAGAAGATTTTCTCTCGATCTCGGATTAGAGGACTTAAATGCAGAGTCGTTCATAACCTAAAAATACGGATGAACTTGAGAAACCCTCCCGCACAAAAGGATGTGGTCCAATAGCAATCGAATGCTTGGCGTATACGAAAAGCAAGCTCGCATCAGAAAAGACAAGGCATTAACTATGAAATAGATAGAAAAGACATGGCATTAACTATGAAATAGATGCCCTAGAAAAAATAGAATATACTTTGACAAAGCCGAACTATCCTTGCCTCGGCCAAAGCCAAGCTATTATTTTACTTTGGCGAAGCCGAACCATTCCTTTTATTTTGGCAAAGCCGGGTCATTCCTTTACTTCAGCAAAGCCGAGTTATTAATCGCTTTGGCAGATTTGATCGGACTGGTCTTAGCAAGATCGGGTGACCTCTTCGATTTTGATAAAGTCGTCCAAAAATTTTCTTAGCTCTAATAGAGCTAGTTTACTTACTTGGCTTCATGATAAGCTAAGTTTAGGCAAGACGTGAGTATGCTAAAAGACTGCCTGACACGCAAATACCAAAACAATGGAATACACGGAGAAAAACAAAAGATTCATTCATGTCACAATACTGTTTATATTACAAGAAATAAAGGAAAAATGCAGAAAGATGGATCCCTAAGTTTTAGCTTCATCTTCGGAGGTGGTTTCAATAACGCCTGGAATGTGCTGATCTAGAGGAGCCATCCCCCCAACAGCCGAGGGGACATCGGCCCCTTCGTTACTCGGCCTCAGAGCCATATCCACCTCGGCAATTGGCTACAAAACTTTGGCTTCCCCAATGGCAGGACTTGAGGCCTCTGCTTCCTGAGTAAATTCTAGAGGAGCCTCCGTTGGGTCTCCCTCTAGGCCACTTCAAAATCAATGCTAGGAGCATCTTCATCATCATCGCCATCATCGGATAAGGGAGTCGCTGCCAATGCTTCAGTTATTAGTGACAGAAAACAATATCTCTTGTCCTCTAAGAATGAAAGATTGATGTCCGGATACTCCTGGATCACCCTCGCCCATACTCGTTTGCTCCGACTCGGTATGCCTCCTTCGAAAATTGAATTCGCCCTCGATCGAATTCATTCGAGCTTTTGTATTTCTCAATCACAGAGCAATTTTATCACTTGCCTCAGCTACCCGATGCTCAAGCTCGAAGCTCTTCTTTTGACTCGAGGCTAAATCCTTGGTCATAGCTTTTACTTGATCAATCGCCTTGACCTTAGTCTTCTCCAACTAGAGAAGAAAAAATAGTAAATGAAATAAATGGTCAAGTTAACTCTAACCATGGGGAAGAAACGGGCCGTTACGTGAAAATGGTAAGAAGACATACCTCTTTGACATAGCGAGCAACTTTATCTTCTGCTTTCTTAGCCCTTTTCCGAGCCTTCTCCCTCTCTTTTCTACACCTACTCATGTCCTTCCAGGCATGTTCAAGGCCCATCCAATCTCTGGAGCCGTCGGATCACACTTGACGTAGCTCAGCCATAAGATCGGCAATTTGTTTCTTATAGGACTCAAGTCGAGCCTCAAAATGAGATTTTTCCTGGTGCCCCTGCCCTTAAGGGAGCCAATTTCCCTTTGGACCTCACCTTGGAACCTCGACAATTCTGACCGAGCTTCATCAGCTACTTTTCGAGCCTCCTCAAGCTTGGCTACCTCAGCTCGAAGTCGTAACACCTCGGATCGGGCGTCTTTGCCTGACCTCCTGGCTTCATCAAGCTCAGCTTGTACCCTTGTTAATTATTCTGAGTGCTGATCGACCGAGTTTATTTTGGCACGGAGTGTCTCAACCTCGCGCGAGATCTGCCTGTTGCATTCATTAGTGGAGATCAAGCGCCTATAGAGCATCTGCTGGAGGAGAATTGCCTACAATAGAGCCAAATGATTAAGTTTGAAAAAACTGCGCAAAACATCTAAGAAAGCAAAGAAATGAAGAAAGCTCACTCGAATGCAGGAAGAGTTCATATCCCTTAAGATCTATTGGCTGTGACCGATGCATAGTCATCCAAGTCAAAGGCATTTCGAATCCCTCAATCGAAAAATCAACTTTTTGACGACTGTCCTCTCCTCTTTGGGATAAATGACATGCTTTCTTGCATAAAAAATATTAAAAAAGTTATCAATATGAGATTGCAACTCTTCAGTAGCCGACCCGAGGGATCGAGGAGGGGACTAAGCCGACCTATCCGCTCCTCGTCACCTACCGACATCCCCGAGGGCCCTGATTCCTCTATCCTCATCGAGGGAACTCCTTCTTCGCCCGGTGAATCCCTTTTCTCTTCTTCCTCTTCTACCCGATGAGGAGGGGATCCTGCCGAAGGCGGGACGACACTCGCTGCAAGAGCAGCCACCTGATCTTTGAAAAATAATTCCCTCAACATCTACGGACTCATAGAACCCTCCCCTTTAGGGTAATACACGCCGGTAGCCTCGGGGTAAAGAAATTCTATTACCCAGAAATCATCATCCACTGGCTCAGGCAAGTAATCAGACTCCTGCTCTTCTCGAGCTGCCACTTCTTTGGCTTCATTCCCAAGTGCATGCTCCCTAAGTTCCAGGGCCAGAATAGGGGCTGGGACCAGCTTCTCCACAATGTCCCCCCTCGGCGGGCTCAAAGGTTGGGACTTAACTAATTCTTATGAATGATACGACAGAGCTAGTGTAGTCAGGAAGTAGAGGAAGAAGATGGCTTCTGATCAAGCCTAGCCCTCTTTCCTCTTGCGGGAGTCGACAAAATGGTATGATGACACTTCGTACCCTTCTTTTTGCTCGAATCACCATAGTCAATTGCGAGCATTCCTCTCATTTGAGCCCCGAACTTGGACCTAATCCCTACGACATAAAATCCAATGGACGGTCAGTTACATCCCTGTAAAGGGATCAAAACACGAAGAAAGTGATGCCGCACTTACTTAAGGGATCGACTCTGCTCAACTCGGCATTATAAAGTGCCTCTTCAGTTAGGAGAGCGTTGATTGGATCACTTTTCTGCCATAAAGAATGTCGAAGTCCTCCTTCTCCGCCTTCAACAGTGTCGGACCCTGGTTCGGCTTCGTAGGGAGAGGCGCCCATTAGTGAGGAAAGTTAAATGTACCATCCCATTCGACGATAAAAAACTGCGACTTTCATCCTTTGACGGAGGTCGGAACCTTAGAAAACCTCTTAAAGTTCTTCCGCGGCCATATGAAGTGCCAAGACGAATCCTTGGAGGATGTAAGACTGTGGCAGGCCCGAAACAGAGGAACCGTCACTTTTATCCCCGTAAACGTACACAGGAAGATAAACCCGATACTATAACACCAGCTATTCAACGTAATTATCGTGGGACAGATGCCATAATACTTCATTATGTCGTTTACCAGTGGATTAAGGGAAAAACGAAGACCCACCTTAAAGCTTTCCTCATAGAAAAAGATCCCTGACTCCAGTTGATCAGATACCATCTATTCAGGATCGGGGACCCGCATTTGAATGTCACTCATGAACCAGTAATCCCGATGAATCCTCTCCAGATCTGCGGGGGTCATCGTTGAGGCAGAGTCAATGGGACGCTCCTTATCTCCCAGATCAATGGAAGAAGCGCCAGCCATGTTTGATCCTGGGTCAAAGACGTTCTATTTGTTGAAGAGGAAGAGGATAGAGAGAAAACGCAGCAGAAGGTAACACTGCTCAACTCTTTTAAACCATTTTGGCGAGGCAGAATCCCCACGCATCTACGAACCTTGAGCTCGCCACGTGCCATTCCACCATGGCCGACAGCGGAAGGCGAGAGATTTTCTCCTCGTGCGATGGGAAGAAATGATGAAGTGGTGGCCTGACGTATATGAGAGCCCCATAGCATGTCTTTGCCTGTTTGAATTCCTCCAATCAGATAAAGCTGCCTGGAATTCTACTCCCTATGCCCAAGCCTACGCTTCGGGTTAGGGAGTGGAGGGCATGTGATGAGGGATAAAATCATCATTACGTTAATATCCATGCACATGTCAAAAAGGTTAGGATCACTTTCGATTGTGTGTGTCATCCGCTGTATTCGGAAAAAGACAATCTTTTCATTTCGGCAGGGCTGAACCATTAGAGGTGGGCACTGGGCCGTGCCTGGCATGGCATGGCCCAGGCCCATCGTGCTTTTAGAATTGTCGTGTCGTGCTTGGCACGGCCATTAACAAACGGGCCGTGCCAGCACGACACAGAAAAAAATTTCAAACATGGCATGGCCCTAAGGGCTGTGCCTAGGCTGAAACCGTGCTTAGGCGCTCAGCGCTGTGCCTAGGCATGGCACGGCCCTCGTGGGCCATGCCTAGGCATGGCCCACGTGCCAAACGGCTATATAGCCGTTTAGGGAGGGGTTTAGATCATTTTACCCCTCCCAACAGTCATATAACGGCTATATCAAAGGGTAGTTTTGGGAAAAAAATTTGGAAATTCTATAAATAGCCTACTTCTCCCTCATTCTTACCACACCAAACCAACTCTTTCTATTACTACTATTTCTCTCTTCTAGCAAGTGCTCTAGTAGATTAGCAATTTAATTTTTAGTTTGCAAGTATTCTTACAAGTGGTAAGTGCTCAAGCAAGTAGTCAAGTGCTACAAGGTCACTTCTTGTTGAGAGGCGAGAGCGCAAGAGGAAGCTCACAAATCTCGGCTCCACGCCTCCACCTCTGATCTTTTCTCAATTCCTTTTTGTGGGTTAGTTTTTTTTTTTTTATATTTATTAATTAAAATTTTAGATATGATATCTTTTAAAGAAAGTAATTTTAACATGCACCCTTTTTTTGAGGGTGAGAAAACTAATCCCCAAGGACCCCAACCCCAATCCCAACTCCAAGTTCCATCTAGAGCTAGTGTCAGTGAATGTCAAACCTTTTCTCGTAAGAGGACTAGTAATGTTTGGATTGATTTCGATAGAATTATGGTTGATGGAGTTTATAAAGCAAAATGTAAAAAATGTGCAAAACTTTACGTTGTTCTAGTATTGGGGAACAGGGCATTTAAAAAGACATCAAGAGAGTCAAAGGATGCATGATTCCCATCAGCAATGTATCCTTAATACACAAAAGGGATCATTGTAGGTAATTTTGCATATAACCACGAAAATCAAGAAAATTATTGGTAAGATGGATAATTTAAGATGAATTACCTTTTAGTTTATCTGAATCTTATAATTTTGAAAGATATGTTCAATTAGGCCTACAACCTGCTTATAGAAGAACTAGTAGCCGTACCTTTAGAAGAGTGGCAATGACAAACTTTTTAGCAATGAAACAAAGTTTAACTGAAAGCCTCTCAAATTAAATGCTAGAATATTTGATGTGGAGGTAGTAATTGTTTTATTGCTATTACTACTCATTATATTAAAAATGATTGGCAATTAAATAAACGAATTATTGCTTTTCGTGCTTTTGATTTTTCGCATTCAGGACAATAAATTTTAAATATTATTTATCAAACTGCATGCTCATATAATATTAATAATAAATAATATCAATTACTTTTGATAATGTATCTAATAATAATTCTGTTGTTGCATTATTAAACGACTTTTGCATCTATTTTAGATGGACAATTATTTCATATTAGATGTGCATGCCATATATTAAATCTTTCTGCTAAATCTGGCATGAACATAATTCAAGAGGTTATTTCAAAAATTAGAAATGCAGTTTCTTTTATTCATGCTTCAAGGTCAAGACTTCAAGAATTTAAACAATTATGTGTAGATCATGGTAAACGTTTTAAAAATTTAAACTTGATGTAATAATTTGTTAAAATAGTACTTATACCATGATACATGATGCATATCCATATAAGAACTTATTAAGTGCTTATATTAATGAGCGTGGATTAGGATTTACATATTGGCATCAAGGTAAAATTTTAGAAGATTTTTTGGTTACTTTTTATGATGCTACAAATGTTCTTTCAGGTATTTATTATCCAACTTTTGTTCATTTTTACAAAAAGCATATGTAATTAGTGAAAATTTTAAAGAATATAGATATCATGAAGTTTTAATGCGTAATATGGAAACTAAATGGAATGAATATTGGAATAGGATATGTCCATTGCATAACTTAGCTGTTATTTTTGATCTAAAGTTAAATTAAATGGTTAATTTTTTTAATTAATCAATATTGTGAAAACATGAATCAAAATCCTAAACCTGCTAAAGATGAGGCAACACGACTTCTTAATGATATTTATGGTTTATATAATGATAAAATTTATGGATCTAGAATACTTGCTCAAAGCTCTGCTTCTTCTTCTAGATCTCATTCGTCATCTATTTTTTCATTCATTAGAAGACACACACATGCTTCATCTTCTTCATCTTTAAGTAATGAATTGAAATTTTATTTACGAAACGATCTTCATTCTGCATATGATGAAGATCAAATAGAAAGTCTAGATGTATTAGCTTGGTGGAAGAGTGTTAGAAATCAATATCCTGTTATGTCTGCCATTGCACGAGATATTTTAGCTTGTGCCGATGTCCATAGCATCGAAATCCGCTTTCAGTGCAGGTCGATGTATTTTGGACGAAAAGAGAAGTAGGATGACTGGCGAGACAGTTGAGATGCTTATCTGCTTCAAAGATTGATTGGATGCTGAGGCGAGGCTTCAAAATAAAGGTGAACATGACTTAACCAGCGAAGATGATGATGACACAAATACTACTGATGACTGATGAGTGAGTCATTTCTATTTTATAATTATATATTTTTATTTTTAAAATTGTTAAAATTTAAAGTGAGTCATCTTTATTTTTTTCTTTCTTTTTTCTCTTTACTTATTGTATTCTGTTCTGAAGGTCAGGCCTAGCCCCCCTCCCTTATGTACTATTTTGATTTTAAATTAATAAGGGGTTATGCCAAACCCTCCACCATTAAGGTGGCATTCCTAATATTTTTTTTTATTTTTTTATTTGGATCGTGCCTCGCATGGCCCAGGCCCATGTGGGCCGTGCCTGGCACGTCCCACCTGGGCTGGCACGGCCTAGGCCCACCTAGGTTGTGCCTGGCACGGCACGGCACAAGCCCATGTGGGCCTGGGTCATGCCGGCATGGCAGGCCGTGCCGTGCCGGGTCAATGGGAAAAATTTTTCAAGCCCGGCATGACACGGTTTGTTGGGCCGTGCCGATACGGCTTGGTATTGTAGCAGTACCAGGCCATACCTGGCACGGCCCATGTGGGCCTGGGTCGTGTTGTGCCATGTGCGGCATAGTGCCTATCTCTACAAACCATTCTCATGCCTCGGCCTCGTCTCGGCAGGCCAAACTATTCTCATGCCTCGGCTTCGTCTCGGTCAGGCCGAACCATTCTCATGCCTCGGCGGGCCCAGAGTAACTAAAAGCCAAATATGACCCTTTAGCCATGTAGCTCCCGTCACCTCAAAAGAAAAATCGAGTCAGGCATAACCTGTCGCCTATATATAACCAGATAATAGAATAATCAAATCTTAAAGCTCTGAATCAACATCTTCAGCCGTCGATCCTCTTAACAATAGGATTTGAATCTTGTCGGCCTCGTAACAAACTTGATTCGAATCATATTCCCATTATTTTGATTCCCCATTTTCCATGATACGGTCGAAGAGTTAGGTGAACAAACAGTCAACATTTAGACAGTCTATAAATACCTTTCCCAAAATCCTTTCAGGTACTCTCACTCTTTCACTGAAAAACTTCATTGAAGCTCAAGCAGAGCTCTTCGACTTCCAGAGAGACCACTTTTGAGGGATTCTTTTACGAGAGCCTTCTTTCATATCTGTTTGCTGCGAATCTTCATTAACTTGGGCATCGGAGGGTCTTCCGTAGAGGGTTGTCCCAACGCTTTCTGCTCGAGGACTATCTTATAGGTTCACCCAGGCGAGGGACAAGTGTCTAGTTCCGAAGTTGGGCCGCATCCGAGTCGAAGAATGAATTTCTATGGCAGTAGCCTTTATGTTCCATTATAGAGATCAAGAACGTAAAGGATTTTTTGATAATTGTTATCAAGCCAAGACCCTTCTATATGATATGGTTAGGTCGTTGGATCTTGTGAAATTATCTAGATATAACACTATCTTGCCTTGTAACCATTTTACTATGGGCTTGCATCTAACGAGCCGAGTACCGTAGTCATTTCGATCATTCTCTTTCTCGAAATCTATGAATATTTAAAAACGCCATGATATTTTGCTCCTATAACCAAACCAAGCTTTGGAAGACTACCCTATTGCTGTTCCCACAGCCTGCTGGCCTAGTCAAAGCCTCACAGCGGAGGCCATGTCCATGCCGAGAAAATAATTGATACATGCAGCAAGCATGCACTAAACATATAAATTAATTATATATTTATATTATTATATATATTAAAATTTAATAAATTTTATTAAGTATTATATGCGGGATAGTAGCATGTGTAACTATTGATGCTGAATATCAGTCTTGTTTTCTTTTTTGTTATGAAATCTCTTACTGAAGGAAGAGAGAGCCCCCTTCAAGCACCCTCTCCTCTTCCTCTTATCCCCTCTCGAGCTTCTTTATTTTTTTTTTTTTCTTTTTTAGGTCAGAAGGTTCACGTGTAAGATAAACGTTCGCTCTAGCCCAGCGCCTGCTACGTGGTCATTCATCGGTAATTAATAATAAAGGTATTAAGAAACTTGCTCATGAAGATAAGGATCTTCATGATGACCTTGGTTATCCCAAGGGAATGTCAGGGTTAGTGGGAGTGTCAGAGTCAGAGAAAAGGTATCTGACCCTAAAACAGGAGCTCAATATCTCCTTTTTCTATATGAATGGTGATGTTCCTGTGTTTGTCTTATTCGAACCATTTAAAGCGTCATGATGCTTAATGATTCTCGATTTCTGTTGCAGACACGACAGCTCATCGTGTTTAGTGCTTCTGATACGAGAATGATTCCAAGATTAGGGACCGTCCAGGACTAGGGGCCGCCCAGACCTTGGGGGGCCGCTTAGGACCAGAAGGCCGCCTAGGACCTGGGGGCCGCCTAAGGCTAGGGGCCACCCAGAACCTAGGGGGGCTGCCCAGGACTAGGGGTTGCCCAGACCCTGGGGGCTACCCAGATCCTGGGGGCCGCCTAGGATCAGGAGGCCACCCAGGACCTGGGGGCCGCCTAAGGTTAGGGGCCGCTTAGGACTTGGGGGCCGCCCAGGACTAGGGGCCGTCCAGACCCTGGGGGCCGCCTAGGACCAGGAGGCCGCTCAGGACCTGGGGCCGCCTAGCACTAGGGGCCTCCCAGACCCTGGGGGCCGTCCAGGACCATGAGGCCGCCCAGGACCTGGGGGCCGCCTAGGACCAGGGGCCACCCAAACTCTAGGGGCCGCCTAGGACCAGGAGGCCGCCCAGGACCTGGGGGGCCGCCTAGGAATAGGGGCCGCCCAGACCCTGGGGGCCGTCTGGGGCCAGGAGGCCGTCCAGGACCTGGGGGCCGCCTAAGGCTAGGGGCCGCCTAGCACTTGGGGGCCGTCTAGGACTAGGGGCCGCCCAGACTCTGGGGGCCGCTTAGGACCAGGAGGCCGCTTAGGACCTGGGGGCCGCCTAGGACTAGGGGCCGTCCAGACCCTGAGGGCCGCCCAGGGCTAGGAGCCACCCAGACCCTGGGGGCCGTCTAGGACTAGGAGCCGTCCAGACCCTGAGGGCCATTTAGAATCAGACGGCCGCTCAGAACCTAGGGACCGTCTAGGACTAGAATTTTAATTTTTTATTTTTCAATCATATCATTTACTAATTATTTTATTTATCAACCATATCAGTAACTAATTTATAGGCTCAATACACGCATGCTGCATGGCCTTTTGATGCAACGAGCTTTTTTTTTCGGTCCGTGCGGCGTGCCCAAAGCAAAAGTCGTAACAGGTAACCCTGACCAGCCGTGCGCTGACCCACGTGATCACCCGCCCCTTCCCTCTCGCGTTCGATCTGTACCGGATCTCGGACGCGTGCTGGAGGCGCCCCTTTCTCGAATAGGCGCGAATCCTGAAGTTGCGGTGGAACAACGCAGCATCCGTATCCCCCACCCTCTTGCGGGATCGAATCTTTAAAAAGGCACCGGAGTTTTCCCCAGTTCCCGGCTACAGATGTTTGGAACGAAGGGAAAATGAGAAGAAAATAAAAAATATAAATTATTTTATTTTTTTTAAAATAAGAGTAATTAATAAATTTATTTTTAATAAAAATAAATTTATTAACTCTTAAATTAAAAATAATATTAAAAAATTTAAATTTTATTTAAAAAATAAAATACTTTTTTATTTTTATTTGATAAAAATGGATGATCATACTAGTCTAGTGTTGATACATCATAATAGTTCGGATCTTCTTATTTCCAAGTTCAAAAGCTAGAGTGGTAGGCCATTGAGGCCACTACCTAATCAGCCACAGCATCGAAATCCTGTCGCACCCATTGGATGACCGTAGTGAAATTTTCCTCAATAAAGAGGCAATAAGCGTGTAAGATTCGAGTCGCATAAGAAAACTTAAGATATATTTTTTATAATTATTAAAATCTATTTAATAATTTTTTTATTTAAATTTATTAAAAGCATTAAAAATTTCTTACGACATTAAATACTTATAAAATAGAATAAGTTCATTTTTTGTAATAAATTTTTGCTTTTTTTTTTTATGTTCTAATTTTATCTGTTTATAAATTAGAATAAATATAATTATTAAATATTTTTTTATTTTTATTTAAATAAAATAATTAATAATTAATAATAATTATTATTTTCTGTTATCCTTTTTATAATAAATAAATAAATAAATAAATAAAGAGAGCAACCTTTCTTCCCCCTTCTTTCCCCCTTTCATTCCTTCCCTTATTTTTATTCTCCCCTTCCTTGCCCTCCAAAAATCTAAACAAAGCTGGCTCGCCATCGCGGAGAAAGAAGGTAACGAAAAAAAGGGAGAAGATAGATGGAAGGCAAGAACGAGGGGCGTTGGGGCACCTGGGCGATGGGCACGCCGGTAGCACCCCAGGCCCACCCGGCCAACCAGCAGGCCGCCACGTGGGTCGCCAGCGATTACATTCCCCCTCCTCCTCCTCCTCCGCCCATGCCACTGCCTCCGCCAACTACATGAACTACTCCATCCCTCCCTCCGCCTCATCCGCTCACGATGGTGGTGGGGGCGTCGGCGGCAACCCTTATGTGCAGGCCTCTCCCCTTCCCGGATCCACCGGCAAGAGTGCGTTGGCCAATCACCACCGCAATTATGTTTCGATTGATTTGAGTTGTTAAGGGTTGTTGATCGTTTCTGTTTCGTAGCAGGCCCTATGGAGACGATCCTCAAAGTGCTGGATCGGTGCGGCAAGAAGCTGGAAGAGCACGGCAGAAAAGCAGGGAACGCCGCTGGAAACGTCTGGCACCACCGTATGTTTCTCTCTTCTGCAGCAATCAAAATCTGTAGTCTTACTCTGAATCCCTCGGCGTCCTGACGGGGCCCAGGAGTCTACCTACCCATCCGTCCCGCTGCTTGGTCTGTGGAATGGTAAGAATTATAGGGGAACCTGGTGGGAAGAGAGTGCGGTCAAATGTTTGATCATTCAACAGAAATTTCGAGCGTGTTGGTTTCTGCAAACCCTGTAGAAAATCAGGTTCACTGGCCTTACCTCGGGCATGGGCGGAGGAGGTAATGGAATTGATAGAGAAATTCATAGACCTAGGTGGGATAGGAGAATTGATAAGGGGAATAGAGATGATGATAGAGATCATACTGAGAGAAGAATTCCGTATGGGTACAACTCGATGGATTCTGGCTTGTCCTTGCTGGTGGGACAACGATTCAAGCAGGAGATTAGTCTTGTGGGAGGAACTTGTATCCATGCATGCATGCGTTCCTATAATGTTTGTCTATAGCAGTAAAGATTGAGGATCTCAATTATATAATTGATGATGGAGGTCTTTGGGACGAAGAGTGCTAGACCTATACCAACAAAAGTAATTTTGATCGTAATTGAAAAAATGAGACTAATGGAGAGTAACTGAGGAAATGGAAGAAAATGGTTACTCTTAGCATGATTTAGTTTAAGATGGGACTTGGGCATAGTATTTTATACTGATTAAAATTCAATTTTCAGGTTTTGTTACATTTTCTATTTTTTTTGAGTACCGAAACTAGAGATCCATGCTTTCATTTTGACTTTGTGATAGATGGTTTTGCAATTCCTTGATGACACACATCTTCTGGAAACATTTGAAACACCAAACATCTTTATTTACCAAGAAATCATGACCTTAAAATTTGCTGGTGGGATCAGTAATCCAAATCCATTTTATCTTTAGTCATGAGTTAAAGAGATCTTATAAGCAATAATGCAGTTTAAAATCTATGTTTTGCAGGGCTTAGGTCATTATGGCTCATACATCTGGCTTAAAGTTATAAACAATCAGATTGGAGAATATCTCTAATGTATTCCATTATATTTTCATTTTTGTACTTTTTTGTTTTCTCATGGATAGTGGACTTCTTAGATAGGTTTATGTTATTTTGGGCATGAGAATTTGCCTATGTGCTCTTGGAGACATTACGCTTTATTTTAGCTCTTCTTTTCTCATTTATTTTAAAAGCTATATCTCTAACATATATATATATATCTCGCTATCAAGGATTATTTGTGCTAAGTTTTTGTGAAAATAGCAACATCCTTCTTATGGAGCAAGGTTGTAAATATCATGAAATAGGTTTGTCCTTGTTTTCTCATGGAGTGGGACACCTTGCATATTAAACACTTGGAATGGTGGATATCTTGTCTTCTCATGGTCCATTTCTTAACTCATCCTATTCTGACATTTGGATTGGGGAGATACCCTACCAACCCACTAATATTTATAATATTGCTGCAAAACCTGTCCTTGGGCACACTTGTTTTAGTTTGTAGACTAGCATAAATTGTCAAAAAAGGCATGAACATTACAAGACAATGTCAGCAGATTGAAGGAATAGATAGTTGTGGTTTAAATTTCAAGGAAGATGGGTTTGTCTGTGCCTAGTCCCACTTGATTGCAACATGATAAGTGATGATTTAGTTGTTGAACATTTCAAGGTTGAATACACATTAATTAAACTTCCAACGATTGGAGATTGTCTTGACATGATACATTAGATTCTGAGTTTTGAAGCTGAAATAAGGGAGTTTTGACAGTCAGTCCACATGAGAAGTTTTTGGATGATCATTTGTTGTAATCTCTTACATTCAAAGAAACTTTAAAATCAAATTTTACAGTTTTCTATGGGCTGTATGATGATCCAAGTTTTATCAATGCTCCAATGTAGTTCATCTAACAGGTATTCAAACACATCAAAGTTGATGCTGAAGAATGACCATGTTAAATATTTGATGGCATAGTCATATGATTGTCATCATATCTTAGTGCCTCAACAATGGGGCATGTAGATGTCATTCATGAGATATTGGTTCTTTTTTTTTTTTGCGCTTCGGATGCAATGAGATCTTAGATTGCACTTGACATAACAGCAGGAGCAATACCATTAGTTGATTGACATTCCATTATTTGATAGCATGATGAGTCACAATTGATGCATCTCATCTTAGAGGCGTAGAGGTTTATTTTCCTTTTTTATTTAGGAGAGCAGGTTAGTTTGACTCATCTCATTCCCATGATTATTAAATTGTGATAAGAAATATTAGGGATCTCAATTATTTAATCATGAAAGTCGTTTGGTTAAAATGTTTAGTTTTGTACAAGGTTTGTAATCTTGAAATCGATACTGTACTGGCTAAGCATAGGTAAGGAAAATGCCATTTCAGGGATCATATTGACAAAGGGTATCGATTAGGGCTGAAAACGGATCGAATACGGATTGGATAGTAGTATATCCATATTTGTATCCATATTTTTTAACGGATACGAATACGGATACGAATACTAAATAGATATTAAAATTTATGTCCATATTTATTCTAAACGGATACGGATATGAATCGGATATCAAGCATATCCATATTTGTTATATATGGATACGGATACGAAAAAGATATCAAGCATATCCATATTTGTTATATACGGATACGGATACGAATCGGATATCAACCATATCCATATTTGTTATATATGGATACGGATATGAATCGGATATTAAGGTAGTGTTTGATACAAAAATGTTGTCCTATACCACCTGGTATCGATCTATATTATCCAATTTTGAATGTCACTATGCCTAGAAATGAGAAAAGATATAGAGAGCCTATCTCTATATTTGGTAGGTACTTTACTACATCACTTATAATATATTAAATATATTAAACCATCGATAATTTTAGATACTAGTTTTGCAAACCTTGGTTTTTAGGTTTACCTAATTTAAGTTCATATATTAGTTGAGCTAAAACTCATTAACATGTTATATCATGTCCTATATTATTATTTCTGAATATTCTTATACTGTTCTTGCACCCACTTTCATACCATTACCCTGTGCTAGGCTGAAAAAAATCTGTATCCGTATCCGAATCCGATTACCTTTTGGATTAGATATCCGAATTCGTATCCGAATCTGATTAAACTGCAAAATAAAAAAATATGTATCCGTATCCGTATCCGATTACCTTTTGGATTAGATATCCGAATTCGTATCCAAATCCGATTAAACTGCAAAATAAATATCCGAATTTGATATAATTCGAATACAGATATGGATACGGTCGGAGTTTATCCGACCCGTTTTCAGCCTTAGTATCGTTGGCTGCGGATAGATATGTATCTTTAGTACTGCTTGTCTTAGCCTCCATACTTGATTTTGGATTTTTGTCAGAATTTGTTATCTAAGTATGTCTTTTTAAGAAATAAGGTGGAAGTATCAAATTAATTGCATCAAGTCCTGCGTTTTTGTGTGTTTAAGTCTTAAATATACAGATAACATGACATCACATTACTTGCAACTTAAAATACATCTAATATGTGTCAAAATTGGTCTCAAAATTTGTTAACTTTGATCTGGATTATTCTCTAGATTATGAATCCTATGATCAAATAAAATCTAATCTTAATTTACTAGAGCTTTTCTCAAAGTATCTGAATATTAATTTTTTTAAGTATGTGCAAGGAAATTATCTATCTAGAATATTTTTATAGTTTAAAAAGGGTTTTAATGGGTCAATCCCATATGAAAGTCCTTAGACAATGTCATTTCTTGAGTGGCACAGAGGTACACCACTCAATCAGGAGCAGTCTAGGATTACTTTAGGACAAAATGGCCTTAATCCATCCCTGAACCACTTGATCCACCCTTACGTTGGGTAGCTTAGTGATGGTTTAGATGTTTTTGTTGGAACTAAGCCTCCTTATATTGAATTAAGCCTTCCTGTATCAAGGAGACCTAGGTACAATACATATCAATGGGCATGCGCCAAACCGCTCAGTATTTAAAACCTTGCTTTGGTACCAAGACTGATGACTTTGATCATAAGAATGTTAGAACATTGAAATTTAACCCAAAAAGAAAATATGAAAGATTGGAGAAAGAAGGTTTTCTGGTGCGATTGGATTTTATAACAAGTTTTTGGTTCAAGATCTTGTAGTAGTTCTACCTTTTATTTGCAAAGCAGAACATAACTTGAGCACCATGACTTTATATTTATATATGCATTTTAACGCTATAATGTATGATTTTGGATATCAAAAGAGACTTTGATGGTACACAATTTTGAAGTCTAAGTAGCATCAAACTTATTTATTTAGATCAAGCAACCATTAACTTAAAGTTTCCTGGTGGAATAAAAATAAATAAATAATATTTAGTCATTAGATTAATTTAAGAGACGGGATAAGCTTATAATAATTGATGCGGATAAATTTAATTGCCCAGGGCTTCAATCATTATGGCTTATATCATTTAGACATAAGACTTTTTGTAATTAGACATGTTGCCGCGGAAATCCGTTCTCCGACTTGGGTACGCTTCTGGCTCCTGATTCGGATGCCGATCTCGTCGTCTCGGGATGGAACCTGTAAGATAGTCCGCACGCAGAGGGTGCCGTAGGGATTGCCCTCTGTGGAGGACCCTCCGACTCTCAAGTTAGTGAAGATTCACAGCAAGCAGATGTGAGGAGAAGACTCTCACAGAGGAGTTCCCCTTTTGACGGGTGTTCTCTCTCGAGAGCTCTGAGCTCAGAGGGAGCTTCAATGGAGTATCAGAGCTAATGAATAGCGTAAAAGTATACGTAAGAACTGTATACAAAATTGGCATACCTGAAAGGTTGGAGGACTGTGGTATTTATAGGCGATCACCTGATTCCTTGGACGTGCCCTGAATGGGGTTTGAAAACTGTAAGGATTCGAGATGGACTCGAATCAAGTTTGTTACGAGGCCGGTAGGGTCCACATCTTGTTAGTTAGAGGATCGACGGCTGGGAGAGCTGGTTGATGCCTTGAGATTCAGTGATCACATAGACCTAGGCCACTCTTGCGGGTCCTAGGCCACTTCTGGGCATGATTCGTTGTCTGGAATCTTATTCAGTTATAGTGAATTCGAACTCTCCTATGCCGGATTCTGCAGAGGTATTTTGAATGCCGTGGTTCGGCCAGAATGAGGAATAATCTGGTTTTCTAAGGTATAGAATGGGTCGGCTCGAATGGCCGAGGTATGGTCGGATCGAATGGCCGAGGTACGGTCGGCTCGAATGGCCGAGATATGAAGATAGCTCGGGTTACCGAGGAATGGCTCGGCTCAGATGGCCGAAGTATGAGGATAGCTCGAGTTACCGAGGAATGGCTCAGCTCAAATGGCTGAGGTATGAGGATAGCTCGGGTTACCGAGGAATGGCTCAGCTCAGATGGCCGAGGTATGAGGATGGCTCGGGTTATCGGGGCGACCCAACTTTGTCAAAGGTGATTCAGCTTCGTCGCTTGGATGTTATGCCGACTGGCTGGTAGGGTATTTGGATTGGGCATGACCTAATTGTCGATGTGGGCGGTCAATAATGCAATGACGATTTTACCCCTCATCACATGCCCCCACTCCCTAGTCCGAAGTGTAAGTTCGAATATAGGGAGTAGAATTTCGGAGCAATCTCATTTGGGGATTCAAAAAGGCAGGCCATGATAATCTCATAAATAATGGGCCGCTGTTTCGTCATCATTTTTCACCACAGCTCGAGGAGGAAACGCCTCGTTTCCAGCAAGCCGCGATAGCGGAAGTTCCACGTGGCGGGACTCCTTTATTTCTGGCACCTGTATCGGGGGTTTTGGCGTCTAGGGCTTTCTCTTTGAAGCACTTATTTAAAGAGGGCTAGGGCGGCGCTCCTTCTGCAACGCTCCTTTATCCCTGTCATAGAGATTTTTCACTCTTTCTCTGAGCTCTTGCTTGCCTGTTCGTATCCTACCCCTCATTCAGCCAATATGAGGGGTCCAGGTGATGTTGCTTCAGAGATCACCTTCGAGGACCTGGATAGAATCCGTCGACTTTATAGGGTTCCTGGGGACGTAGTCTTACGGGTGCCGAGGGTTGAGCATAGGGTTCCGACTGAGTTAAGTCGTGGAGTTTTCTTCTACGAGGAAAGCCTTAGGGCAGGCCTCCAGTTTCCTCTTCATTCGCTGGTACAGAAGGTGATGAGGTTTTACAATATATGTCCAACAATGATGGCGCCGGATAGCTGGCGCAATCTCATTGGGTTCATCTCGTTGTGCAGCCGCGTTGGGGTGACTGCGACCCTCCCTATGTTTCGAGTCTGCCATAACCTGATTTCTGGGAGGGGCTCCGAGTGGCCGTATATTGGTCATCGAAAGTCGTTCAAGATGATTACCGATAACCCATCTTCGATAAAGGAGTGGAAGCCCCGATTTTTTATTGCAGAAGGGAATATCGGTTCAGATTTTTCGAGGGGATGGGCGAGCTATGTGAAGGATCCAGAGGCGCGCCCGGAGTTAAGCGAGCAGGAGAAGAGAGATCTGATCACCCTTCGCAATGGTCCGGAGGTATCGGCTAGCACTCTATTGGCAAAGGATGCCCTTTTCGCCGCTGGGCTTAGTTCTATCGACCCTCAAGGTATGTGTACCTTTCTTCTTTGGTTACGATGGCCAGTGTGCTTGGGTATTTTTGTTCGATTGAACCGTTTAGTGTGTTTTCAGCCGAGAGGTCGGCGTTTATGGGCCAGATGGAGCTGGGCAAGCGTCATAGGGGCTCCGGCTCTGGGGAAAAACACAGATCCGAGAAGAGGTCTTGCCCTTTCGAGCCTCGCCCGAAGGGACCAAAGAAGGATAGTACCAGTCACCACTCTCCTATCCCAATAAGGGAGGAAGCGGGAGTGCAGACCATGGTTGATGAGCCCTCCCTGCTGGAGGGGGGCAAAGTAGCAAAGGAAATCGCTGGGGGAGTTCGGAGGGAGCTGTTGGGGTTTTCCCTCTCCAAATAGTAGTTGTGTCAGACGATGTCGAGGAGATGTCGCTGGTCGGTCCGGCGATCCTCTGCTAGAGGTTTTTCAGTTACTAGCGGTGAGGAGTCCACCGTGCATGGAAGAGACCCCTGCTCAGGTGGAGGGGTCAGGAGAGGCAGTGACGGCTGTCGAAGCTCAAGCGGAGCTGCCTGTTGAAAGGCTGGTGGAGGTCGTAGTGCCTCCCACTGAGGATCTCTCTTCCGCGGTTCCCGGGGCCGTCGTGGAAGAGGTTGAAGTTCATGTGGAGTCTGTCGGAGGTGAAGCATCAGTAGAAGAGGAAAAGAAGAATCGCTGAATGAAGGGGATGCTCGGGCCGAGGTTCCCTCAGTCGGGGCCAAAGCATTCGAGGCCTTGCAGGTTAAAGTTCTGACAGAGGAAGCTGAGCGGATGGTTCCTCGAGCCGGAGTTCCTCAGGCCAGTTCTTCGGCTATGAGCTCTCTTGTCCACAGCCCGGAGGTGGATGATATGCTCACTGCCTTGATGAGGTCTGTTTTGCGCGGGGGGGAGTTCCTCGATGGATGAGCCTGCAGTCTAGGATATCATTAAGGCGGCTTTCAGTCGGCTCGGGGCGCCGAAGGATGTTTTCCTTCTCCCCGAAATCAATAATGCTACTCTCATGACGATGGCTTCAAACTACATCTTCCGGGTAAGTTATTGTACCGAGGTCGTAATTCCTGATTGATCGGTTAGGCCGTGGTTTCTTGTGTTTTTCTCGCAGAATGCCTTGGTCACAAGGGCGCTGAATTGGTGCTTAAATTTGGCCACTGGGGCTTTTGCACTCAGGCCAGAAAGGAGGCAGACGACCTTCGGACGAGGGTGGATTCAACCAGCCGGCTTTCCAGGGCCTTGGCGTCCGTTAGGGCGGATTTCGAGAGGGTGAGCGAGTCTCACCGACTTGCAGCCGAAAGGGCCTCTCGACTCGAAACCTAAGTCAAAGAGCTCCAGGGTTTCCGCGAACAATCAGATAAGGCTTGCCTGGAGTTATCCCAAATTAAGGCAAAGCATGACAATGAAGTTAAGGCCATGCAATAGTATTTCGACAAAAGGTGGAACCAGCTAAAGGCTAGTCATTCGAGGATAAAAGTAATTGGAGCAGGAGGCTCGAGGAGGAGCACAGGTGCCGGCGGCAGCGGGATCAGCTCATCAGCCTGGAAGATCGGTTGAAATGGCAACATGAGCAGATTGCTAGGCTCACCGCTGACCTCGATCAATCTCGGCAGGAAATCGGGGATAAAAAATCCCGAATTAATGACCTCAAGAAGGGTCTTCATCAAAATAAGACGGCCAAATTGAAGGCCCTGGAAAAGGTTGAAGAGCTGAGTAATAAAATGGCTCGGCGGGAGGAAGAGGTACAGTGTCTTCCCATTTATTTGCTTTCGGTACTTTTCTTTTGTTCGTGGGCTCAAACGTTCTGATGTTTTACAGATGGGCAAAATTGGGCTCGAGGCGCAGGAGCAACTTAAAGCTTTAAGGGCAGAATTGTCTGCGAGTCGACAGTTGAATCTTGAACTCGGGAACCAGTTAGCCGAAGCTAACAAGCGGATTACCTCAGCTGTGGAAGAGTACAAAGGCTATGCGCAATTTTCGAGGAGCGGAGGGAGGCTTGTGCCGATACATTCCAGTTCGCCGAGGAGGAAACTTGGGCGAAAATTTCTCAGGCATATCCCGAGTTAGATTTATCTTTTCTGGAGGCCGAGCTATTTGATGCTTGCACCCTGGGAGCCGAAGAAGCCGAGTATGAGGATATTTCGGACGTCGATCTTGATGCCATCCTGAGCCCTAGTGAGGCCGCGGCTCGTGAAGAACGCCCTCAACTCACTGCCGAGGAACCTGAGATTTCTCTCCCAACAACATTTGAAGTGGGTGAAGCAAGTCAAGTCCTCCCGGATGTTACCGAGGGGGCTCCTGGGACCGACCCGAACCCTGATTCTTAAGGGTTGCTTATGTATTTTTTGTCTCTCAGATTTGTAATCTGGCCAAAACTTTAATGAATAGATCTTTTGTCTCCACTTGTTTGTCTTTTTGGATGATCTTCTTGTCACAAGTTTTTCTTGACGGCGAATGAATCATAATCAATTCGTGTTCTTAGGTCGGTTTATTCTTTCCGAATTGAACGTCCTGTTTATTCGAAGCTGAACCAATTTGCTTCGCTGACGTAAGCTAGCTCGGTTTGAACTTAAGGAAACGTCTTGGTCGAGGCCGAGGTTAAGCAGATGGTTCGGTACGCCGAAGCATAGAATAGTTCGGCTAGAACTTTAGGAAACATCCCGGTCGAGGCCGAGGCTAAGCAGATAGTTCGATCTATCCGAAATAAGAAATTGGCTCGTTTGGCCAAGGCATAAAATGGTTCGACGCGATATGATCAAAAACTACGCGAATACCTCGATTGTGGCTGAGATTTGGTGGGTAGTTCGGTCTATAAGAAATCGTCTCATTTTCTGCCCAAGCGGATGGGACGGATTTGTAACTCGCCGAAGGACGCTTTGTTTTTTGCGTAAGGCATTTATCCTGTTGGCCTTTTCCAATGCAGGTCTCTTTAGTGTACGCGTCAAGCATTCAACCGCCATTGGGCGGTGTTGTTTTCACAATGTGATTTCCCAGGCCTGCTTGTATCTCAAGGACCTGCGGACAATTTTCTGCATTTAAGGCTCTTGATTCGATGTCAGAGGGAAATCTTTTGTCTTGCATCATGGCCTGGGAAATGCGGTCGGCGCGCTTTGGAAAGCGCCCTTTTATCCTGAACCGCCACGTGGCAGCATGGCCAGGGCGTTTTGAATCCCGGGGCTTTCTGCTTTAATGGCTGCTCCCGACCTGTTTACCTATAAAGCGGGGCAGGGAGCGGACTGTGCCAGGCCATCCCCCAAGGTTTTCTCTTTCCTGTGAGTTGTAAGGGCTTTCATGGCGCCTGTTTTATTGGGAGCGATGAGATCGAGCTTCCCTTTTGAAAGCTTGTTCGTCCCAGATAGCTGGGGTGATGGAGAAGCTGTTGAAGGGCAGGTAGTCCTCAAGGGAGGAATTCTCGGAGGTCATATGGAGAGCGCACGGGAGGCCCGCAGAGGTCATATAGGGAGCGCACGTATGCACTTCCTGTGTGTCCTTTGTCACTTGCCATGGGGATCACTTGAAATGCAAGGCATATGTATCTCCCGTGGCTGACATGAATTTCGCCTCCTCCCTCAGTTTGAATTCCTCAGTTCATTCGCCTGAGGAATCTTTTTCCATGTGAAGAGGGAGGAGGGATGTGTGGGTCTGCTGATTTTCTGCCTTTTATTGTTGAGCAGTGGCTAGCAGACCAGCATCCCACTTGGGGGAATATGCTTCATTGGCATAAGCATCCACGGGTCCTTGACCTGGTTATGATCCCTCAACGTGTTCATCCGAGGGATCTGTGGATGGCCTACTTTGTTCTTTGGCATTAACCAGTGGCTTGTCAGAGCTTGTCTGGTTTCTCTGATTTCTGGAGTCGGATGTAAAGGCATCGTTATCGACCGAAGCTGCTCAACCGAGCTTTTATCTTATTTGTACTTCTTGTGCTATGATGCACTTGTAATGCCTCTCAAGAGGTTGTAATGTTTTCATTAACAAAGAAAGTTTCTGCTCTTTCTTCTTGACATCTGTTTCTTTTTTCAATGTGATGGTGTTGAGAGTTGCTACTCTCATTTTATGCTTTTCGGTCCGTAGCATAATCTATAAGTCCGACAGCACTTTTGCTACTTTATTTTTGCCAACATGTCATTTAGTCCCCTATGGAGGAAGTGTTTATCTCTGTTTAGGTCAGAGAAAGGCCTGGGCGGCCCTGTGAGCTTATGTAGTAAATATGGTCCTATTTAAGGGATGAAGTACGTATTTCTTTGAAAAGAAATAACTTACATAATCTTGCTGATAAGCGGAGAAAGGTTACTTACCTCTGCTGAAGCATAATAGGAGGTCTTAGTGAAATTACTCGTCTAGGCCGAGGCTTTCAGAAATATATTACTCGGATTGGCCGAAGCTTCAAGAATATATCACTCGGCTTGGCCGAGGCTTCAAGAATATATTTTACTTAGCGCTGCCAAGGTACGGAGACCGTTACTCGGCTCGGCCGAGGTTTCAGAAATATATCACTCGGCTTGGCCGAGGCTTCAAGAATATATCACTCGGCTTGACCGAGGCTTCAAGAATATATTTTACTTGGCGCTGCCAAGGTACAGAGTCCTCCCAGCTCTGGGATATATTTTACTTGGCGCGGCCAAGGTCCGGAGATCGCTCGGCCCGGCTGAGGATTTATAAAGATTATATTTTACTTGGCGCTGCCAAGGTACGGAGTCCTTCCAGCCCAGCTGGGATATATTTTACTTGTGGCGCGGCCAAGGTCCGGAGATCGCTCGGCCCAGCCGAGGATTTATAAAGATTATATTTTACTTGGCGCTGCCAAGGTACGGAGTCCTCCCAGCCCAGCTGGGATATATTTTACTTGGCGCGGCTAAGGTCCGGAGATCGCTCGGCCTAGCCGAGGATTTATAAAGATTATATTTTACTTGGTGCTGCCAAGGTACAGAGTCCTTCCAGCCCAGCTAGGATATATTTTACTTGGCGCGACCAAGGTCCGGAGATCGCTTGGTCTAGCCGAGGATTTATAAAGATTATATTTTATTTGGCGCTGCCAAGGTACGGAGTCCTCCCAGCCCAGCTGGGATATATTTTACTTGGCGCGGCCAAGGTATGGATATCGCCCGGCCCATCCGAGGATTTATAAAGATTATATTTTACTTGGCGCTGCCAAGGTACGGAGTCCTCCCAGCCCAGCTGGGATATATTTTACTTGGCGTGGCCAAGGTCCGAAGATCGCTCGGCCCGGCCGAGGATTTATAAACCTGCTTCTCATTGTAGCCATCAAAGAAAGCAATAAAATAGAAATTTTCGAATCTTCGAAGATTTAACTCAATGGACAAAGTATGTTCGGGGAGGGCGTACTCTCACTGATGATAGACGCGGAGATTATCCGAGTTCCACGTCCGGAGAATAGATTTTTCATTTAGATCTTGGATATTAATTAAAATCCTAGTTAACCAAAAACCCCTAGCAGACTTGTATATATATGATATATACGTTTTAAAGTGGATTGGGGTTTTTGAAAGGTCGTGTCTATTGGGGCATTTGAAGGGTCGTGTCTTTTGCCTTGAAAATAGAAAAAACAGAGACTTGAAGACGATGGTTTGTTTTTGTGAAAAATGAACTTTGAACTAGCATTCAAAAACTGTTTGGTGTCCGTTTGTGTGTGGATACTTATAGAGGGTGGTCGTCTTTTTGAAGGCAGCACCTTTGAAGATCCGAGCAAACCCAATACAAGAACAGACGGATTACATACTGATCAACAAAAGGTAATATTTTTCGTCTATCCTTCTTTCGTTTTTATGAAACGCATGTGATCCTTGGTGGGTTATGGAATAAATTTATTTTGTTTCCGCTGCCATTTTATTCTAATTAGATTGGGAGGTGCCGGGTTTGATTACCTCCGTAATTTGATAAGGACCCTCCCAATTAGGGGACAGCTTTTCTTGCTCCAGTGGCTTTGAGACAGATGCCTTCCGAAGTACCAGATCGCCTGGGAAGAAAAACTTTCCTTTGACTCTGGTTGAATGATAGCGGGCAACTCTTTGTTGGTAGGCCGCCATCCGATCCGGGCTTTCTCTCTGACTTCCTCTATCAAGTCGAGGTTGGTGCGGAGTTGTTCGTTTGGCTTCCTCTGAGTAGCCTTTGAAAGATGGGAGGCCGACCTTCCACAGGGATAACGGCCTCTGTGCCGAAAGCCATAAATGGAGTCTCGCCCGTCGGGATTTCGTGGTTCGGTAGGCCCATAAGACATGGTGTAGCTCCTCCGCCCACCTGCCTTGGGCTCTGGAGAGGCGAGCTTTGATTCCCTGGAGGAGAGTCCTGTTGGTCACTTCGGCCGCTCCGTTGGCTTGTGGGTGCCCGACCGAAGTAAGGTGGTGACGGATTCCATGTCCTCGCAGAACTTGGCGAAACTTAGATTGTCAAACTGCTTACCGTTGTCGGTGATTATGGTGTGGGAGGCCGAACGGCAGATGATGGACCTCCACACAAAGTCTCTGGCCCGTGCTTCGGTGATTTGCGCAACTGCTTCCGCTTCAACCCACTTGGTGAAGTAGTCAATGGCGACAAATAAGAATTTCCGCTGTCCCGTCGCAGCGGGAATGGGCCGAGGATGTCCATCCCCCACTTGGCAAAGGGCCAGGCGGATATATGGAAGTAGGCGGAGAGGGGAGCCTCTGGATGCTTGAATGTCTCTGGCAGGCGTCACAGGCTCGGACTAGATCGTCCGCATCTTTCTGCATGGTCGGCCAGTAATAGCCTTGCGCAGCACCTTGTGGCATAGGGACCGGCTTCCCCAGATGGTTGCAAATCCCTTCATGTACCTCTCGTAGAGCATAGTCGGCCTCGGAGGGCGGAGGCATCTGAGCAGCGGCATAGAAAAAGACCGCTTGTAAAGCTGGTCATCAATCACATAGTGGGTGCCTGCAGCTTCAATTTCCTGCCTCTTTCGGTCGGATGGGAGCGACCCTTCTTTGAGATATTGAGGATAGGGTCGAACCAGGATGGTTCGGCCTCGATTTGCATCACCCGGTCCATGATGCTCGGCTTTTCCAGAGTCTCCAGATGGAATTTTGTTCAGCATCCATCGTCTCCGCGGTTGCCAATCGGGAGAGTAGGTCGGCACGGTTTTCCGATCTAGGAATTTGAAATTTCAAACTCGAAAAGGGGATAGGCCGCGCACCTCTTGGAGATATCGAATCATGTTGGCTTCTCGGGCTTCAAACTCTCCCCGCACATGGCCGGCCACCAGCTGAGAGTCGGTGAAGGCGTTAAGCTTTTCCACCTTCAGGTTGCGGGCGATCCGGAGACCGGCTAACAGGGCTTCGTACTCGGCTTCGTTGTTGGAAGCCGGGAAGGAGAATCGGACGCCATATTCGAAGATCATTCCCTCTGGGCTGGTGAGGACTAGACCCGCACCGGAGTGATGGCATTGGACGACCCATCGACGTGAAGGAGCCACCGAGCTCAGGCTTTGGTTTCGGGATGGGGTAGAGCCGTCTTCGGGATGGTACACTCGAGGAGGAAGTCGGCCAGCACTTGGGCTTTGATGGCCGGGCGAGGTTGAAAATGTATGTCATGCTCGCTTAGCTTCGACGGCCCATTTGGTCATTCTCCCCGATGTTCTGGACGGTGGACCACCGCCTTGATGGGTTGATCGGTCAGGACCGTCACTGAATGTGCTTGAAAATAAGGCCGTAGCTTCCGGACTGAGGTGAAAAGCCAGCACCATCTTTTCAATGGTGTACCTCGTCTCCGCATCGCGGAGCAGCCTACTCACATAGTAGATCGGCCTTTGGATTTGCTTCTCTCTTTGACTAGCACCGAGCAAACTGCGCCCTCCGAAACGGCCAGGTACAGAAATAGTCTCCCCTGGGATCGGACTACTGAGAAGTGGAGGCGAGCCGAGGTACTTCTTGAGATCTTGAAATGATTTCTGGCACTCAGGAGTCCACTGAAAGTTTTTGGCCGATCGGAGAGTTTTGAAGAAGGGGAGGCATCTCTCGGCCGACCGAGCCACGAAGCGGTTAAGGGCCGCTATCCTCCCGGTTAGGCGCTGGACCTCCTTAATAGACGCTGGGGGCGCCATTTGTTGGAGAGCTTGAATCTTCTGAGGGTTAGCCTCGATACCTCGCTGGGAGACCATGAAGCCGAGGAATTTCCCGGAATTGACGCCGAAGGCACACTTGGTTGGGTTGAGCTTCATCCATATTTGCGCAGCGTGGCAAAGCTCTCCGCGAGGTCCTCAACATGCAGCCTTCCTTGCTTTTGACCAGCATATCATCCACGTACACCTCCATGTTCCGGCCGATTTGCTCCTTGAACACCTTGTTGACCAGCCTCTGGTAGGTCGCTCCTGCATTTTTAAGACCAAAGGCATAACTCGGTAACAGTAGGTACCTCGGTCGGTTATGAAGGCGTTTTCTTCATCTTCGGGGGCCATTCGGATCTGATTGTAGCCCGAATAGGCATCCATGAATGACAGCATTTGGTGGCCTGAGGTGGCGTCCACGAGCTGGTCGATCCGAGGAGGGGAAGCTATCCTTTGGGCATGCCTTGTTGAGGTCGGTGAAGTCGATGCAGATCCTCCATTTGCCATTCGACTTTTCACCATGACGACATTTGACAGCCAACTCGGGGTAATTCACCTCTCGGACAAAATTGGCTTTGATGAGTTTGTCGACCTCTTCTTCAATGGCTTTTTGCTCTGGGGCGAAGCTTCTCTTCTTCTGCTTAACAGGCCTGCATCTCGTCCACATTGAGGCGATGGACGAGGACTCGGGCTGATCCCTGGCATCGAGGCGGACCAGGCGAAGATGTCGGCATTGCTTTGGAGGAACTGATTAATTCTTGCCGAGGCTCTCCTTTGAGTTGCGACCCGATCCTTTATAGTTCGGTCGGGCCGAGCTTCGTCAAGCGGTACTTCCTTCCAGTTCTTCCGCCGGCTCTCCTCGTTGTTCGGCGAGTCTTCCCGAGCATCTAGCCCGTCAACCTCGGGCTTTCTGGACTGAAGGCTCGTGAACAAAGCATTGCCGAGCCATGGCCTGACTTCCCCGAACAACTCCATTCCTTCGGTGGGAACTTCATGGACAGATGGGGATGGACAACCGCCTTGAGGACATGCCCCGGCCTGCCGAATATGGCTTTGTATGGGGATCTGAGGTCGGTCACTAGGAAATCCTGAACATGGTACCACGGGGGCAGGTTCCGGCGCGGACCGTCAGGGTGACGATCCTTCTGGGTCGCCGTGAATCCCACAGGGTGGAATCCACGGCTCGAAGGTTTTCCATGAGCAATTTCATCCTGGCAAACACACCGAGGTACAAAACGTTAACCGAAGCTTCCACTATCAACCAGGATTCGGCTTACATCATAATTGTTCAAGTTAAAGATACAACAGTGCGTCATCGTGGGGACTGTATCCCAAGGTCATCATCAGAGAAGGAAGCTTCGCCCGTGCTTTCTTTGGCGGGTTCTCCTCCTCGCCCCATGGGGATCCGCCGGCCTTCACATTAACGGCCGAAACGGGCGGATTTGGTGGAGGGAGTTGGGAGGTTCGGGCTGGCGATCACCTTCATTGTTCGGCTCAGGGGGCCCTCTGAACTGGTCCAATCTGCCCCGCCGATCAATCTCTCGATCTCATTCTTCAGCTGCCAGCATTCCTCGGTATGATGCCCGTGTCCCGATGGTAGCGGCAGTACTTGGCCGGGTCTCTTCGGGTCCGTTCCCTCGGAGAGGAGGTCGGGGAAGCTGGCGCTCTATCTCCATGAGGATTTGTGCTCTTGGCACAGTAAGGGGAGTATAGCGGTCGAACCTTCGGGGGACTCCGAGCGATCTCGGCGGCAGCGGAGGAGCTCTACGGCGGCGAGGCGGGCTAGGCCGCGGTGGGCCCGCTGCTTGTCGAGCTTTGGGCTCTTTCTTCTTCAGCTGCTCAGCCGGCTGACCTCTCGATTCTTCGACCCGGCGTACTTGTCCGCCAGGGCCATCATGTCAGAAAGGCTTTTCGGGTAGCTGACCTCCAGAGCTAGATAGAAGTCTTCCTCCTTGGAACTCCCCGGCCAGGGCGGACATGGCCACCTCGTGATTAGGTGGTCGACTTCTAACATGGCCTGTTGAAGCGGCCAAGGTAATTCTTCAAGGATTCCCCTCTCTCTGCTTGACTCGGAGAGGGAGTCGGATCTCCATCGGTGGCGACGGCTGCTGACGAACTGGCTAATGAGCAGACAGCTCAGCTCGTCAAAAGAATCAATGGAACCTGGCTTTAAGCTGTTGAACCAGGTTCGGACAGATCCCCTTAAAGTGGAGGGGAAGGCTCTGCACAGGATCGCATCTGATGCTCCGTGGAACATTATGATGGATATGAAGCTGCTGAGATGGTCGTCGGGATCGGTGGATCCATGATAGGCTCGATTGTAGGGAGCTTGACATGAGGGGGAATCACTTTCCTCGTGATCCTCTTGGAGAAGGGGATGCCCTGCTTCGCTTTCGGCTGGGATGGAGGAGCTTGTCTGGCGGCGTCTAACTCCCGACGCCATTCTTGCCGCATCTCCTGCATCTGCAGCCTGATCCCCTCATCCAGAGTGGTAGGAGGGATCGGGCGATGGGAAGGTGGCAGTGGTGTCGAGTTCTAGGAAGACACCGGGGAAGGGGAGCGAACCCGCCTAGATCTGAGCGGGCTTTTCCCTTCAGCTCGCTGCGGCGTTGGTTTTGCCTTTGCGGGCTGGCGATGATAATCCGCTCTGCTTCCAGCGGATTGAAGGAAGAAATTGCTGGCGGAGCAGGAGCAGCGGCCTCTTCGTGAAGCTGAGGAGCGGAACGGCAGGGTCAGGGGTCGCCTGGAGCCCCTGGACCAACTGGGTCAATGCCTGGACCTGCTGGATCAGAGTGGCGAACTGGTCCAATGTTACCACCGTTCGGTGGCGAAGGGGTTTCAGCCGGCGGTGGCGGTGGAGGTATCGTATCGCTAATCGGATCAGGCCTTCGAGAGGCGGCCTGGTCTTGAGCTTCAGATGTAGCTCTCTTCCGATTGGCCATTAGAGATGCTTTTCTCTGGTTCTTGATCTTGTCTTTTGGATCACAAGTTTATGGGACTTAAGGCCCTTCCTCTAGCGCCAATCTGTTGCCGCAGAAATCCGTTCTTCGACTCGGGTGCGCTTCTAGCTCCTGATCCGGACGCTGATCTCGTCGCCTCGGGGTGGAACCTGCAAGACAGTCCGCACGTAGAGAGTGCTGTGGGGTTGCCCTCTGTGAAGGACCTCCGACGCCCAAGTCAGTGGAGATTCACAGCAAGCAGATGTAAGAAGAAGACTCTCACATAGGATTTTCCCTTTTGGCGGGTGTTCTCTCTCGAGAGCTTTGAGCTCAAGGGAGCTTCAATGGAGTATCAGAGCTAATGAATAGCGTAAAGGTATGCGTAAGAACTGCGTACAAATTGGCATACCTGAGAGGTTGGAGGGCTGTGGTATTTATAAGCGATCACCTGATTCCTTGGACGTGCCTTGGATGGGTTTTGAAAACTGTTAGGATTCGAGACGGACTCGAATCAAGTTTGTTACGAGGCCGATAGGGTCCACATCTTGTTAGTTAGAGGATCGACGGCTGGGAGAGCTGGTTGATGCCTTGAGATTCAGTGATCACATAGACCTAGGCCACTTCTGGGCATGATTTGCCGCCTGAAATCTTATTCAGTTATAGTGAATTCGAACTCTTCTGCGCCGGATTCCGTAGAGATATTTTGAATGCCGTGGTTCGGCCAGAATGAGGAATAACCTGGTTTTTCGAGGTATAGAATGGATCAGCTCGAATGGCTGAGGTACGGTCGGCTCGAATGGCCGAGGTATGAAGATAGCTCGGGTTACCGAGGAATGGCTCGGCTCAGATGGCCGAAGTATGAGGATAGCTCGGGTTACCGAGGAATGGCTCGGCTCAGATGGCCGAGGTATGAGGATGGCTCGGGTTGTCGGGGCGATCCGACTTTGCCAAAGGTGATTCGGCTTCGTTGCTTGGATGTTATACAGACTAGCTGGTAGGGTGTTTGGATTGGGCATGACCCAATTATCGATGTGGGCGATCAATAATGCAATGACGATTTTACCTCTCATCAAGACAAAACAAAGATTATTGAATTATTTTATATATACTTTGATTTTCATCTTTTCCTTTGATGTGTTGTGGGCTTCATTTATAGAATTGTTCCACTTTGGGATTGAGGATTTTTCCCTTTTGTTGTAGATGCCCATATTTTAAATATTCCTTCCTTTCTCATTAATATAATTTGAAGATTAGATTTATGGAATTTATACATTTAATCATGAAGGAGCGTATTTACTAAATTCATTAGAAGAGAAGCAGGATCCCTACGGAGAAGCATGGGATTAAGCACGTTCGTTAATTTTAGCTTTTGTGGACTGGCTTAAACTGTTACAAGGCATCAATGCTAGGACAGGATAGTTAGCAGTTTAGGAAATTGGATGATTTTATCTGGATCTGCTTGACAAAAAGGTACATAATGTGTGTTAGATACTAGTTGGCTGCTTGATCATGATAGACTTAATTATAGTGGCTTGACGATTGAAGATCCCAAGATTGAACATCAATTGATTGAAAATAGCATAGCGAAGATCATCATTCATCAGATTATAAGTTTTGAAGATCATCAGTCATCAGATTTGAAGATCATCAGTCATCAGATTCTAAGTTTTGAAGATCAAAGAAGGAAAATTCAACATTATTTCTGGCTATGCCTCACTGCCTGTTGTAGTATAATAACCATTACCAAGTTTTCTGAACCAAGCAAGTAAATATCTCTATTGCACTGTGATAAGAGAGAAATCGTAAAACAATTTTCTGCTTCTGACAATGAAATGTTGCTGTTGTTGATGAGGTGGTTTGTTTAATTCTTGTTTTGGAAAATGTTTTTCTTTTGTGGGCTAAATTTGTTAAAATGTTTTCATCCATTTTACTGAGTTTTCCGACTCATATGAAATTTCTTTTGTGAGATAAAGTAGTGAATAAATTTTGACATTTTGGATTTTGGAATTTCTATTATCTGAGTTTAGACATAGCGTTATGTCCTTAATTTTGTGTTGCAATGGATGTGTGATAATATAAGAAAATATACAATAGAATTTGAAATCATTCAGAGAGCAAAAATCATATGAAAGTAAATAATAAAGAAAAACCTAATATTTTTATATCTTACATAAAGCATGATATTAAACTGAATAGAATGGAGAAAAAGAAATTATATAGCTAACTCAAATTAGCTTGGGGATAAAGGCTTTGTTGTAGCAGTAGTTGTATTTTGGCACAAGCCAATAGAAGTAGCATTTGATATTGGTTTGAAAATCCATCTAGCAGAATTGTCTGGCTTTTGAAATGCTATTGCATCTATGCATTTGGTACATCAGGAGCTTTTGACCTATATCTCTGTATATTTTGGTTCTACCATCCAATTCTATGGTTTTGCAAATTCAATGACATTTTGTATTGGGTATTTATATCTTTGAAATGGATATACTTTCATTTCAGCACATTTGACCTTAAATAGAAGTACCAAAGGTTACTTAATATTTTACAGAACTCCTGAAAAAGAAAAGTTAGTTAATATTTATATGTACTCTCGTCGAACAGTTAAAACTGGTCCTAGTGTTACCGACGCTGCCATGGCTAGGCTTGCACAGGGAACAAAAGTTCTTGCAGAAGGTGGATGTCACAAGGTTTTCCAGCAGGTATTTGGTACTCTTCCAGGAGAACAACTTAAAAAGGCATATGCTTGTTATCTCTCCACTTCATCAGGCCCGGTGATAGGAACTCTATACATATCCACAAGAAGGTTGGCTTTTTGTAGCGACAATCCTGTCTGTCACAATGTCTCCCAAGGTCAGCAGGAGTGGATCTATTACAAGGTTTGTTTTTTTCTCTTCACCCTTCACAAATTGTAGCATGGAATGTTTATATGACAGACATTTGACATGGGTAATTGCTTCATAATGTCAGAATGAATCATAGGTAACACTACTATAGTAGCTTTGGTACTTGGAATGCTTCTCATTTAGAACTTGAAAGGTAGGAAATTGACAATGGAAAATAAATGAATATGACCAACATTGGTTGACTTTTCACAAAGTACATCTGTTATTTTCATTATACTATCGGTTTGCAGTGTATGGCTTCACCTTCAATCCTTTTCTCTTCAGCTTTTCACCATATTTTTAAGTTCTAACAGTGCATCCACATACAGGTTGATGTGGCACTGGAACGGCTTAGATCAGTTAATTCCTCATCTAATGTCAGGAACCCCACAGAGAAATACATCCAGATTGTGACCATGGATAACCATGAATTCTGGTTCATGGGCTTTGTATCATATGATAAAGCCTTAAAGAATCTCAGTGAGGCTCTACAGAATTCTGATGCACATCACTCTTATCTGCACAGCTAAAAGTTACTATCCTTTGGCATCTGATCAGATTGCTAGCAATTTAGGGGGAGTGCTGATGGATTCTGGTGTGAATTCATCATGTTGTAAGAACCTATTGACAGAATGTATTATATTCATAGACAGTTTGCAGCTTCTTTGGATGAATAAAGGCACATGATTCCCCACAATATCACTGGGGTTGGAGAATGATATGCTGCACGTTAAATCATAAGAACTTTTGTGTTTGACTTGTAAGTAAAGCGAGCAAAACATTGGTTTCGAGAAGCCATTTGTCGATCTGTGTCCTGTTGTAGGTCTAGGCGACGCATGAAGTTTTTTGCTTACTCTGGATCACTGCTAGTTTGAGAATTCCTTTTCCCATCTTCTCCTATAATGTCGTTAGGCAACTTCGTGCTCTCCTCTGTATAATATACCAGTAAAAGCCGTCCGTCTTTCTGCTTGACTCTGTAAATGCCTATATCATGGTCATAATCGTCGACCAATGCAAGCCAAACCCAATAATCCTTAAAATCATGTGCTGATATTGCTGAGTTGAAGGGAACGCCACAAAAAATGAGCCTGAATTTGGGCTGGTAGACTCCGCAGCTGTTGTAAGGCGCCAGGTAAAGCCTCAGCCGACTCTGACGAGAAGGTTTCATTTTCAGGCAGTGTTTGATGTTTGATATGGGGGATAAGGAATGATATCCTTTAAATATCCCCTCTTATCCCCAAATACTATAGTTAGAGGGGATATGTTTGAAAAAGTTTAATCAGAGGAAATAACCCATGGTTAACACTGACATGAAAGATAAGGGAGGATATTCCTTGGATATTCTCTCTTATCTTCAAATGCTATAGTTAGAGGGGATAGGTTTGAAAAAGTTTAACTAGAGGGGATTTAACTATGGGTTATCCTCTGAACTTATTCCTAGGGAATCCATGAACAACTAAAGTTATCTCTTGACGGCAGACTTGTAATTTTAAAAATGTACTTATTTCTTAGCTATCCCCGATAAATGCTATCATATACATTTATCTAGAGATAGCTTTTGGGATATCAAACACTACCTCAATGTAGATGGGCCAATGCCAATGCTACTTCCTTGATGACGAGCATGACTCGGTAACGAAAGTACGTCGGTCTCTTTTCTTCCTTATGTTTGGTTTACAGGAGCTGGGAATGAATTGACATCAATTTCTCAACCAGTACGTTTACTAACTTATAGTTTCAATGGATATTGAGTTGCCAATAAGGTAAAACAATATCTGAAGAGGTTGGATATCATTTTCCTTGGTCATTGATGCATGCTTGAATGGCAATACTCAACTCATCCATAGGGTCGGCCACATAAATCCGCTTCCTTCACTTTGTTCTATTCAGGACTAAGTTTAATACTCAAATTATAAATAGTTATATCCTTTTTAATTTTATTTTCGTTGATGTTAGTTTAGATATATCTCTGCCTCTATCAGTAATATGGACTATTAAAAGATCACTCTTTCTAACTGGAGCATTTAAAGATCTTCGTTGTATATATTCAAAGCACTGTAATCGGTTTTCTCTGATTTTATCTTCAATTGGAACTATTTCTATCATTTCCCGCATATGTTTATTTTTAATTCTATATTTTAAAATTTTACCACATATCCATCTTAACATCCGCATTTTTGTTACGCTTAATTTATTTATATATTGTTTTAGTATTGCCTAACACTCTGTTCCATATAGCATAGTTGGCCTAACAATGATTTTATATTTTTTTTAATTTTAATAGAATGCATCGATCATACAATACTCCTGAAACACTCTACTTAATCCATCCTACTTTAATTCTATGATTCACATCTTCACCTATTTCATTTTCTTACTAGATAATTGATCCCAAATACCTAAATTTTTTACTTCTTGGTATCTCTTGGCTTGCAATATTCACTATCTCTTCATTTGTATTTCTTACACTAAAATTATATTTCATGTATTCAGTTTTAGTTCTACTAATCTTGAAACCTTTAGATTCTAACGCCTCTCTCTAAATCTCTAGCTTAGTATTTACTTCAAATTTAGTTTCATCAATCAACATTATATCATCTGCAAATAACATACATCATGAGATATTGTCTTGAATATGTTTGGTTAATTCGTCCATAACTAATGCTAAAAGATACGGACTTAAGGCAGATCATTGATATAAAAATATAGTAATAGAAAACTCACTAGTTTCTCCTATTATTATTTTAATAATAGTTATTGCTCTATCATGCATATCTTTTATTAATTTTATGTACCTTTTGGTAACTTTTTTTTCTCTAAATCTCATCATATTATTTCTTTAGGTACTTTATCATATATTTTTTTAAAATTAATAAAGACCATATGAAAGTCTTTTTTCTTTTTCCTATACCTCTCTATCAATCTCTATTTTTTTAAAATTAATAAAGACCATATGAAAGTCTTTTTCTTTTTCCTATACCTCTCTATCAATCTCCTTAATAAATAAATAGCTTCTATGGTCTATCTTTCAAGCATAAATCTAAATTGATTATTTGACATTAAAGTTTCAGCTCTTATTTGATTTTCTATTATTTTCTTTCATAATTTTATTGTATGACTCATCAACTTAATCCCTCTATAATTTGCATAGTTTTAAATACCTCCTTTATTTTATATATGGTATTAATATGCTTTTTTTCTAATTGATATTTTTTTAATTACTACAATCTTATTAAATAAATTGGTTAACCATATGACTCTAATTTCTCTTGAGCCTTTTCAAATCTTAATAGGGATCGTATCTGGCCCTAATGCCTTTGCATTTTTTATTTTATTCAAAGCATTTTTAGGATCAAGCATGCTAAATGTACGAAAAAAAATTATTTTCATTTGTTACTCTTGGTTATCATGTTCTACCCTTAAATTTACTAAATTATTTTTATTTAATAATTTTTTAAAATAACTTTTCTATCATTCTTTATCTCTTCTTCTTTTACAAAAACTCTTTCATTTTCATTTTTAATGCATTTAATATAGTCGAAATCAATAAAAAAATATTTTTTAACATACTATTTTATTATGTATTAATTGTATATAAATATATATAAAGTCCACTGCTTCTTTCATAGGATTTTTCTCTTGTTCTGCTATTTCACTTGGCTTTTATGGGATACTTGTAACCATTTGTTAAGTTAAGTGGTTCATCTTTGCAACTTCTATGACCATTCATCTTTTGCAACTTCTATGACTATTCATCATTTGCAATGGCAATTTAGTTACCAATGACCATTCAATAGTCCTTAAGTATGGTAACGGGTAATTGAAAAGTCATTGTTGATGGAGCAATGGCTATATAAAGCTTCTATTCTTTACTTGATCCACACACTACTCTTCACATAAAACATATGCCATTAGTTGGGAGAGACAAGTGTGAGAAACCGAGCAAAGGAAAACAATGAAACTAACCAAAGGTAAACAATGGCTGAAGGTATGTGATTCCGATCCGCTTCCTTGATTAAGAGTTTCTATCAAAAAATAATTATGTTTCTTATATTTAGTATCAGAGCAAGGTTCAACCTCTACCTTGTTGCATATTGATCATGCTACGACATATTATTTAAGGACAACCTTGTACGACATATTATTTAGCATCTGATCTAGCTAGACAACATGTCGTTTCTTTTGCTCTTTGGCAGTTTTACTTTACAAAATATCATTTTTTCGTTTCTCCTTTAGCATTTGGGTTTTGTTAATTGAGACCAAATTGGTTTTGGGGCGCACACACACACACAATATATAGTTGCTGGATTTTGTTAAAGCTTGATTTCTAATTATAACTTAATCAAAATAGAAATATATGCTCAAATACACCAAATATTGATTATATGTCATTTTGCAAATAATCACTATAAGATTAGTGTACAATTTTATGAATTAGTTGATGATTTTGCTAACTTGAGTTCTAAAAACAAGGAATTAAAAAATCAAGTCAAAAACTTAAGTTTTGAAAAATAAAAACTTTCAAAGAAAAATGAATCTTTACTTCAAGAAAATAAAGACTTGAAAAATGAAGTAGATAGATTAAAACCTATAATAGAGAAGTTTACTATGAGCTCAAATAAATTAGAAATGAATCTTAATAGTCAAAGAGCAATTTACAACAAAGCCGGTCTTGGATATGATACTATGAAGAAACAAAAGTTCTTGAAAAATATTTTCATGAATGCTAGTGATTTTGCAAAAATTACATGTTTTAAATGTGAAAAACCTGGTCATAAAGCATATTCATGTCACACGCACAATGTTAAGAAGATATGGGTTCCAAAAGGAACCAGGCCGATTAATCCCAAAGGATCCAAGAAAGCTTGGGTACCTAAAATGAACACTTGACATTATGGATGAAGGTGTGTCTTATAACCCGAGCAACTAAAAGAAAATGGTATTTAGACAGCGGATGTTCAAAACACATGACTGATGATGAATCCCAATTCATCACTTTGGAAGCAAAAGATGATGGAGTAGTTACCTTTGGTGATAATGATTAAGGCAAAATTGTTGGCATTGGTAAAATTAGTATAACTCCTCATGCATTTATTGATAATGTCTTGATTGTAAATTGTTTAAAACATAATTTGTTAAGTATTAGTCAATTGTGTGACAAAGGTTTCAAAGTTATTTTTGAATCGTCCTTTTGCATTGTTACTAATCCTAATGATAATTGCATGAAACTTATTGGTTACAGGCATGATAATGTTTACATTATTGATTTGAATGACCAAAATTTTGATTGTCTAGTTGCCATGAATGCTAAAATTAATGAAACTAGTTGGTTATGGCATTGTAGGCTTGCATATGTCAGCATGGACTTACTTTCAAAATTAATCAAAAAAGATTTAATCAAAGATTTGCCAAAATTAAATTTTGAAAAAGATAAGATTTGTGATGCATGTCAATTTGAAAAACAAATTAGAGTTTCATTCAAATCTAAACCTCTAAACCTTTAGGACTTTTGCATATGGATTTATTTGGACCGACTAGAACTACAAGTCTAGGCGGTAAACATTATGGTTTTGTGATTATCGATAATTTCTCGTATTTTACTTGGTTTTATTTTTAACAAGTAAAGATGAGGCATTTCAGCTTTTTTAAAACTCCTTAGAAAAATAACAAATGAAAAAGGTCTTCAAATTTTATCAATTAGAAGTGATCATGGAAAAGAGTTTAAAAACCAACACTTTGAAAACTTTTATAATGAACATGAATTGACCATAATTTCTCTGCTCCTAGGACTCCTCAACAAAATGGTATTGTTGAGAGAAAGAATAGAACTTTTGAAGAAATTGTCAGAACCATGCCGTGTGAAAGTTCTCCCAAAATATTTTTGGGCTGAAGCTATTAATACAGCATGTTATGTTTTAAATCATGCTTTGATTAGACCGATTTTGAAAAAGATCCCCTACGAACTTTGGAAAGAAAGAAAACCTAACATTGGATATTTTCATATTTTTGGTTGCCGATGTTTTATTTTAAATAATGACAAATCTAATCTTGATAAATTTGATGCTAAATCAGATGAAGAAATATTTCTCAATTACTCAACTTCTAGTAAAGCATATAGAGTTTTTAATAAGAAAACCTTAGCAGTGGAAGAATCAATTCATGTTATTTTTGATGAGACTAATGATCTTCCATCAAGGAAAAGATAGGTAACTGATGATGCAGATATCCTTGAAGATGAAGTAAGAGAGCTTACAATAAATAAAAAGGAAAGAGAAGATGATCATGTTAGCCAAGAAATTAAATGGCACTGATCCAATTCAAAAAACTAAACTTCAAGGTAATCATGGACTCGATAAGGAATGGAGGTATGCTCATAATCATCCTAAAGAATTAATCTTAGGTGATCCATCACATGGTGTTAGGACTAGGTCATCATTTAGGGATGCTTATATTAATTTCTCTTTTGTTTCACAAATAGAGCCTAAGTGTTACGAAGATGCTAAAAATGATGTAGACTGGATAAATGCTATGCATGAGAAACTTAATCAATTTGAACAAAATAATATTTGGATAATCTTGTATGTCGCTCAGCTTTGGGTGCAAGCTCTCGATACCACCATTGATCCATGCCACCATAGTATCAAAGTCTCCATCCAAAATAAAGCCCCTCACCAAGTAACCAACTAGCAAGTTGGGTGTTCAATCTCTTTCGCAGCTCAATTTAAAAGAGAGCAACGAGGATTCAATCAAATCCAATCCCACGAAGATAATTGAGGAAGATTCATTCAAATCGAATTTCATAAAATCAAGAAATGCCATGATTCTAGTGATTGAGGAGGATTCATTCAAATCGAATCCCATCAAATCGAGACAGTATGATTTTAGTGTTTGAAGAGCATTACTCTATGTTCAATTCTTGTACATAATTCTCTACCTTATATTTTCTGATTCTTATATTGCTTTTATGTTTGGTTATTTGTAATAATATATATACAAGTTAATGGCAATACAAACATCAAGTTAAGTGGGAAAGTTATTTGTTTTCAAAATGTCTCCCGTAAGTTAGATTTTGGTGTAAGATTTGCCAAACCCTTTGCCTTGTGGCTGGTGTAGCCACCAGCCACAAGGGTAATTTCGGCAAAACCAAAACATTAGTGCACCCAGCAGCTCCAAGCCCGTCGAGTCGGCCCCGACCATTCTTGGTCGACCCCTCTCGGCCCCAGCGTTCCAGGCCCACCAAGTCGGCTCCGACCATTCCTGATCGGCCCCTCTCAGCCCCGGCGTCTCTAGGCCTGCCGAGTCGGCTCCGACCATTCCTGGTCAGCCCCTCTCGGCCCCGGCGTCTCCAAGCCCGCCGAGTCGGCCCCGACCATTCCTGGTCGGCCCCACCCCGGCACTTCTTAGTCGGCGAGGTTGGCCCCAGCCATCCCTGGTCGACCCAGCTCAGCCTCGGCTCCCTCAGGAGAGTCAAGACTTCCCAGTTTCCTCCAGATCTGCCCCAGCGCGGCTCTGGTAGCTCAGGACGCAACCTCTCTGACCTGCGCCGTCTGACAACGCCAGATCCAACTACCCACTTACCACGCTGCTGATGGGACCGGACCCAGCTACCCACTAGCCCTACTAGCTGATGGGACTTGGCCCACCAATTCCTCTCCGATGGGACAGGACCCACCAACCAGCCCAGATTCACACAAATCCCAAGAACTCCGCGGACATTCCCCTTTCACGGAATCCCACATGATCATACAAGGGTCAACCCCTATAAAGAGGTGAATCCACTCAATAATCAGGTATGAGCGATAACCCCAAGAAATCGCTATCCTAACTCCCAAAGAGGAATCCCTCCTCCCGGGAACACCTTTTTCATCTGAAAAGAGCTTATTTGAGCTCCTCCTCAGCTGTGACCTTGATTACTAACTTGAGCGTCGAAGGGTCCCATCGAAGAATCCCTCCGGTCTTGGGGCTTTGTGCAGGCAACTCGGTGGAGCAAAGATCCTCCGATCAATCCGCTTTTTCATCCCAACGTTCAGGACCAGTGATTGGGCGTCATCAGATTGGCGCGCTAGGAAGGGGGAAGCAGTGCAGGATGCAGCAGGTATCTCAGGGCCTCCCTGTGCTACATCTCACCGAACTCTACTCCCCCATCTTTTCTTCTTGAAGCCATGGTGGTGACACGAGCTCAGGATGCTTTTGTTAGCTGTCCAGCGGGGCTTCCCCCGCCAGCTAGGCAGCAGGAGGCCAATCCCCCTGCTACCGATCCTTCCATCACCTGCCCACCACTGGATGCAGCTGTTCAAACTACGGAGCGACTAGCGACCCTCTCCCAACAAGTCCAAACTCTCACCGCTATGGTCCATGGGCTCCAGTAGCAGCAGTCCGTGGCCACCCAGCACCAGACCGCTCCCCCCGCTAGTCAGCAGTCGGCGAGGGGAGGTTCTCCTCGGCGGGAGGCCGATCGGCGGGAGACTGATCGTCACCCAGCTTCCCCTAGGAAGCCTCGCCGTGAGCCCCCCAAGCGGCCACGGTCCCCTGATCGTGCCCCAGCAAACTTCCTCCCAAGCCGCATTATCAGGAGGAGCCAAAGCGGAAGTCCCGACTCCCGCGTCCTTCTCCTTCTCTTTCTTCCTCTTCTTCTTCCTCCGAACCATCCCGGAGGGCCCCAGCAATCAGCCGCCAGGCGGAGGAATGCCTGGACGAGTACAATAGACGACTAGACAACTCGCCAAGAAAATCAATCACCAATCGGAGGAAGAGTTTGACACCCGTTCCTCCTTACACCCGCCGAATATTGGAGGAGCCTATTCCCTCCAGATTCCGCTTCCCCCAGGTAGATCCGTACGATGGTACGACAGATCCTCTCGACCATCTCGAGAGCTATAAAGCAATGATGCAAGTCCAAGGCGCTTTGGACGCCCTTCTCTGCAAAGCCTTTCCCGCCACTCTACGGAAGGCCGCTCGCGCGTGGCACTCGCGCCTGCTCCCTCACAGCATTGACTCCTTCCGAGAGCTGGAGAGGGCCTTTCTGGCACATTTCGATGCATGCCGGCGGATCCCAAGGGTAGCGGACAACCTCTTCTCCGTGCACCAGAAGGAGGGGGAGTCGCTGCAGGACTTTATGTCCTGGTTCAAGGCTGCCGCCCTCGAAGTCTACCATCTCGATGATGCGGTAGCGACGTTGGCGCTGAAGCGGGGACTCCTCCCATCCCGCTTCACCTTTTCCTTGGACAAAAACCCCGAGCTCTTACTCCGACCTCCTCCTCCGGGCTCAGAAGTACATCCGTGCGGATGAGGCTGACTTCACCCACCGAGAATCTTCAAGGAGCTCCAGTCACAAGTCCGCTCACCCTGAGCCGAGTGGACCTCCTCAACACCAGCGATCTGACCCGCCTCGCCGACCCGATAACAGGCGCCGGAGCCCTGTCCCCGACGAGAGCAAGCTCATGCCTCTTCTCGCCCCTCGATCCCACATCCTGATGGAGATCGAGGGTGAGCCTTACCTCCAGCACCCTCCTCCCATGAAGAAAGGTCCTCCCCGCGACAAAAGCCGTTACTGCCGATTCCACTGGGATTATGGCCATGACACTGACAGCTGCTACAGCTTGAAGGGGCCATCGAGGAGCTCATTCAGCGGGGCTACCTCGGCAAGTATGTTCAGAAGGCACCGCAGCCACTGCCGACCCTCATGGGACCTCCACCTATTCAAGCCACGGTCGACAATGCCCCCACGGAACGGACGGTCGGAATGGTGTCCTGGGGATCAGCTTCTGCGTCTAAGGGGCCGAGAGGGGAGGAGGCGCCGAATAATGTAATTCCTGGGGGGGAATCTGCTGTTATGGAAAATGTCAACAATGAAGGTGTCGTCGTCTCTATGATGATCGCCAAGCACCCTGTAAAAAGGATATTAGTTGATAGTGGCAGCTCAGCTGACATCCTTACTTACGACGCTTTTTTTCGGATGGGATTATCTCTAGACTCCCTTCAACCTGTGGCAGCCCCGTTGGTCGGGTTCACTGGGGACTCTGTAAGGGTTGAAGGCGAGATACCTTTGCCTGTGACAGTCGGAACACCGCCATGCCAAAGCACAGTGATCATGAAATTTCTGGTCGTGAGGGTCCCCTTGGCGTACAATGCATTCTCGGGCGTCCAGGTCTGAACCTTTTGGATGCAGTTATCTCCACCCGACGTTTACTGGTGCAGTTCCCCACTAGTGCAGGAGTTGGAGAGATGCGCGGTGAGACCAGCCCGGTCCTGCCCTGTTATCACGCGGCATCAAGTCCTCTGAAAGCTGAACCAGCTTTAGAAGCATCCGACCCTAGAGACTCTAGCAAGGGAGGGGAACCAGCTAGCACCGTCCGATCCGCCAAAGGAAGAGAAGCTTCGCTCCTGATCGACAAAAGGCTATTGACGAGGAAGTTAACAAGCTGCTCAGTGCCGGCCACATCTGGGAGGCACACTACCCTAGTTGGCTGGCTAATGTGGTCATGGTACGTAAGGCAAACGGGAGCTGGAGATTTGCATAGACTTCACCGACCTCAACAAGGCATGTCTGAAAGACAGCTTTCCCCTGCCAAGGATAGATCAGCTGGTGGATTCTACCTCCGGCACGAACTCCTCAGCTTCATGGATGCCTTCTCCGGATATAATCAGATAAGGATGGACCCCAGTGATGAAGAGCACACATCCTTTGTGATGGAGAAAGGCATTTATTGCTACAAAGTGATGCCTTTTGGCCTCAAGAATGCGGGGGCAACCTACCAAAGGTTGATGAATAGAATGTTCCAGGACCAGCTAGGCCGGAATATGGAGGTCTATGTAGATGACATGCTGACAAAGAGCACCCGCGCCTCCGATCACGTCTCGATTTGGAGGAAACCTTTAATAACCTCCATCATTTCCAAGTCAAGCTGAACCCCAAGAAATGTGCTTTCGGGATCACGGCGGGCAAGTTCCTGGTTTCATGGTGACCCAGCGGGGGATCGAGGTGAACCCAGAGAAGATCAGCGCCATACTCGACATGAGGCCACCATCCAGCAAGAAGGAAGTGCAGCGACTAACAGGGAGGATAGCGGCTCTAAGCCAATTTCCTCTCCAAATCGGCCGAGAGATGCTTGCCTTTCTTCAAGGCCCTGCGGAAGATGAACAGCTTCGAGTGGACGGATGACTGCCAGAAAGCCTTCGACGGATTGAAGGCGTTCCTGTCCTCTCCGCCGCTCCTATCCAAGCCAAGAGACGGGGAAAGTCTCTTCCTCTACTTAGCTGATTCTTCGGAAGCCGTTAGCTCAGTCCTGGTGCGTCTCGACGCCGACGGAACCCAGAGACCCGTCTATTATGTGAGTAAGGTCCTTCATGACGCAGAAGTTAGATACTCCAAGACAGAAAAGTTATTTTTGCCCTGATAGTTTCCGCCCGGCGCCTCCGCCCATACTTTCAAGCTCATCCTATCGTGGTGCTCACGGATTAGCCCCTTCGAGCCATCCTGGCTCGTCCGGATACCTCAGGCTGACTCGCCAAGTGGGCCATCAAGCTAGGAGAGTTCGACCTCTCCTTCCAGGCACGACCAGCTCTGAAGTCCCAAGTTTTAGCTGACTTCCTAGTTGAATGCACTTGGGCGAGGAGGCGACTGAAGAGGTTGCCAAGGAACAGCGCGAGCCCGAACCAACGGCGATGGAGAAACTTGGATCCTTCATGTGGATGGCGCATCAAACTCTCAGGGAAGCGGCACCGGCCTCATTCTTGCCGGGCCGGGAGGAGAGAGGACAGAATGTGCCTACGGTTTCTATTCGAGGCCACCAACAATCAAGCTGAATATGAAGCCCTGTTGGCCGGATTAAGGCTAGCCCAGGAGTTTGGAATAAGGCATCTCAGAGCTTTCACAGACTTGCAGCTCGTCTCTGGGCAAATCAACGGAGAATACGAGGCGCGTGACCCTGTTATGACTCAGTACTTGAGCAAGGTTCAGCTTTTGATCTTCCCGCTACCTTACTTTAGTATCAGTTACATTCCCCGGAGCGAGAATGCCAAGGCCAACATCCTCTCTCGTTGGCTACCTTTGCCGATGGCATGGCAAGGGACGCTTACATTGAATATTTAGAAAGGCCTAGCATAGAGGATAGCGAGGAAGTCCTTCTGCTCACCCAAGAGCCCACATGGATGGATGCCTACGTCCGCTATCTCACCATGGCACACTCCCTGATGACCGCAATGAAGCCAGGCTGCTCAAGTGGAGGGCCTCCAAATTCATCCTCCTCGACGGACGTCTATACAGAAGGTCGTTCTCCTATCCCCTGCTCAAGTGTGTAGGACCCACCGACGCCGACTACATCCTCAGAGAAATCCACGAGGGCATCTGTGGAAATCATCTGGGGGGCAGATCCTTAGCCCAAAAGGCTCTCCGTCAGGGATACTTCTGGCTCACTATGAGGGAGGACGCGGCTAAATTAGTTCAGAAATGCGATGGTTGTTAGCGTCACGCACACATTCAACATCAACCATCTACCCCGCTGAGCCCGCTCTCAGCCCCATGGCCTTTCGCTCAATGGGGAATGGACATCCTCGGGCCATTCCCCCCAGCTTCAGGGCAACAGAGATTCTTACTAGTCGCCATCGACTACTTCACCAAATGGGTCGAGGTCGAGGCACTGGCCAAGATCACTGAAAGCAAAGTCAAAGCTTTCTTCTGGAAGTCGATCATATGCCGATTTGGCCTGCCTCACACCCTCGTCACGAACAACGGCCGCCAATTCAACAATGAAGCATTTAAAGCCTTCTGCGATGAACTGGGCATTCATCACAGATTCACTTCTGTTGGCCACCCCCAACTAACGGAGAGGCTGAGGTCATGAACCGCACCATCCTCAGAGGACTCAGAACTCGGCTAGATGGATCCAAGGGTTGGTGGGTGGAAGAGCTCCCCAGTGTGATATGGGCTTACCACACGACCCCTAGAGCCCGACGGGCAGACTCCCTTCAGTCTTGCCTTCGGATCCGAAGCTGCCATTCCCATCGAGATCGGACTACCCAGTCCACGTGTGGAGTCCTTCAACGAGGAAAACAACTCCGCGCTGATTCGGGCTAATTTAGACTTCATCGACGAGGCGCATGATCGGGCAAGGCTGCGCATGGCGACCTTTCGTCAGCGAGTGGCCAAGTACTACAATGCTCGAGTTCGTCTCAAGGTTTTTCACAGCGGAGACTTGGTTTTGAGAAAAGCTAAGGTTTCTAAGCCTATAGAGGGAGGCAAGCTATCCCCCAACTAGGAAGGCCCTTATCGTGTCACCGAGACACTCCATCGGGGGGCATACAAGTTAGAAGAACTCAATGGACAACTCATTCCACATACCTGGAATGCGGATAACTTCCGTCAATATTATCAATGAAATATTCCCCTGAGGCATAAGTAATAAAGGAGGTCCCTTCTGATGCCACAGCCTACTGTCCCTCGCACCCAAAGAGCAAGTCTCTCCAAAGGAGCTCACCGGCATCGCGGCTAACGGGACACCACTCGGCCCGGCACAGCGGTGCCCTCGAGTTTAAGACCCTAACAGCTCCGTACCGGTCGAGTCACCCCTCAGGCGGCACACAAACCCTGAGGCAGTTCAAAAGGAGCTCACCGGCATCACGGCTAGCGGGACACCACTCGGCCCCGGCATGGCGGTGCCCCCGAGTCGGTTAAGACCCTAACAGCTCCGTACCCGGTTGAGTCACCCCCAGCGGCACACAAACCCCTGAGGCGGTTCAAAAGGAGCTCACCGGCATCGCGGCTAACGGACACCACTCGGCCCCGCACGTGGTGCCCCCAAGTCGGTTAAGACCCTAACAGCTCCGTACCGGTCGAGTTGCCCCCAGGTAGCACACAAACCCCTGAGGCGGTTCAAAAGGAGCTCACCGGCATCGCGGCTAACGGGACACCACTCGGCCCCGGCACGGTGGTGCCCCCGAGTCGGTTAAGACCCTAACAGCTCCATACCCGATCGAGTCACCTCCCAGCGGCACACAAACCCCTGAGGCAGTTCAAAAGGAGCTCACCGGCATCGCGGCTAACGGACACCACTCGGCCCGGCACGGCGGTGCCCCCGAGTTGGTTAAGACCCTAACAGCTCCGTACCCGATGAGTCGCCCCCAGGCGGCACACAAACCCCTGAGGCGGTTCAAAAGGAGCTCACCGGCATCGCGGCTAGCGGGACACCACTCGGCCCGGCACGGCGGTGCCCCCGAGTCGGTTAAGACCCTAACAGCTCCGTACCCAATCGAGTCGCCCCCCAGGGCACACAAACCCCTGAGGCGGTTCAAAAGGAGCTCACCGGCATCGCGCTAACGGGACACCACTCGGCCCCGGCACGGCGTGCCCCCGAGTCGGTTAAGACCCTAACAGCTCTGTACCCGGTCGAGTCACCCCTCAGGCGCCACACAAACCCCTGAGGCGTTCAAAAGGAGCTCATTGGCATCGCGGCTAATGGACACCACTCGGCCCCAGCACGACGGTGCCCCGAGTCGGTTAAGACCCTAACGGCTCTGTACCCGTCGAGTCACCCCTCGGGCGACACACAAACCCCTGAGGTCATTTAAAGGATCGCCGGCACCGCAGCTAGCAGGACACCCCTCGACTCTAGCACGGCGTGCTCTTCCTAATAGCTCCATATGCGTTCAGGTCGCGCTTCGTATGGAACCCAGACCATGGAGATAGCTCCAGAAGGCTCTGTGTGACCCTCACAGACTCTGAGTCGGCCGGCTCAGCCATGGCCTTTCCGGTCGACCCTGACCGACCCAGGCACCTCCAACACTGACCGAGTCGGCGTAAGCCTCCCCCGGTCGCCCGTGGATGTTTCCAAGCCTTTAGAAGATTCATACGCAAATGAGTCTTCTTTCGAACAGTCTATAGCATTGTGAAGCCTCTTGAGTAACCTTCCACATGGCCGGCTTACATTCCGGGGATGCATTCGAACATCATCCAGCCCAAAGTCGCAGTTCGGCTGCGGCATGGTCAACATATGCAACATTTGAAGCTAGGAAAATGTTTCAGAAGATGCAACGTTCGGCCATGACGTTCTCAGCATATGTGATTCGGCCACGGGAGTAAGACACAGTTAGGCACCTTTCCCAAAAGAAGAAGGAACAGATGAAGCAAAGTTTGATAGAAATTTCTTCTTCACTAGTAATCAAGAAGAGGTACGAAATTAAGAAGCTTTGACAGAAAAGTTTCTTCATTAACAGTCAAGGGTAAGTACAAAATTGGGCCTGAGGCCGGTTACACAAGATAAAGAAGAAAAATGGACAGTGGGTCTTCAAGGCTCGCCGGGCCGGGCTTCTTCTCGTCCTCTTTCTCTGCTGGCTCCTCAGGCTCCCCAGGCCGGATGTCTTCAAGTTCAGCAACGTCGATCTCGAGGGCCGCAGATACTCTGACCTTGCACATCTCGAAGCCTTGAACATAAGCATCGAGGCTGGCCTCGATGACTTCCTGCTTGAACTCCGGCGAGGCCTTGTAATTGGAGACGGCCTGCCCCGCCTCGGCTTCAGCCCGCTACGCTTTGGCCTCGGCCTCCTTGGCTCGCGCCTCGGCCTCCCAGGCCCTGCCCTCGGCTTCTTCGGCACGGGCACTAGCCTCATCGGCACAGGCCACCGCCCCAGCCTTCTCCAAGACCACTTCCGCTGCCGCTTTCTCCGCGGCAGCGGCCCTCTTCCCGGCGGCCCGGACCTCCTCCTCGGCGCTTTGGAGCCGTCGGGTCAGCTCTTCATTCTGCGCCGCGGCGCCTTCGACCTTTCTGAGGCCAACTCCATTTTGGCCTCGGATGCGGAGGCCCGGCTCTCCATCTCCCTTAGGCGGCCGGCGCACTCTCCTCCCGGGCCGAGGCCTCCTGATGAAGGCGAGCAAGGCTTTTGGCCTGCGCCATGCTCTCCTTCTTATACTTGTCGGCCCTCGCCAGGGCCTTGATCATCGTGTTCGAGGAATGGGCGAGTGCCTCGCGAAGACCAATCACGCCATTGGCCATCTGTAGCAGAGGAAACATGTTAGCTGCGGGAAGGAAAAAACATTGGGAAAAATAAGGAAGATTCAAAAGGTACCTGGACAACGGCGACCATGACCATATCCAGGAGTGCGGAGTGACTCAATCCCCGCATCTCCTCTTCGAACTCGGCGGTCCGAACTCCCGACAGGAGGCGGGAGGCTTGTGCGGCATCCGCCATCGTGCCGATTGTAGGGACCAGTCGTGTCTATCCTCCTGCGGACCTTCGGCTTGGGGCGGGCCGGCGGCGGGCCGGTTGAGGGGATGAGCTCCTCGGCTCACCCCTCTGCTTCTCGGTCGCCTCCGCCCCATCCCGGGCCTTCCTGGCGACTTGCTCCCCCTCACCGGCAGTTGGGGGAGCACTCTCCCTCCCCGGCTCTGTAGCAGCCGGGGGGCCAACATCGATGGTAACCGCCCCGCCTCGGGCACATCGGTGGCGGCGGGGGCTTCCTCCTCATCCAAACCACCACCATCATTTCGGTGGTGGCCGGGATCTCCCCTTCTTCAACTTCGCCCTAGCTGGCTTCGGAGCCACTCCTACACCGGCTTCTTCTCAGCCGGCTCATCCATAGGCACTGGGGCCGTGAGGGCTGCTGCGGCCGACCCGGCTGGCTCCCTTCTCCGAATCCTTTTCGCCGGCCTGGACGGCTCTCCGGTCGCCTGCCTCTTTCGCCTCAGGACGGCCTCGAAATCGCTGGCGGAAACCTTCATTGCTGCACAGAAAAGAATAATGGGCATTAGTGGCGACATACAACAAATCGAAGGGCGGACAGAAGGATTCAGGCGTCAAGCTCACCGGTCGCCGGGGCTAACTCGGCTTCTACCAGGTTCTCCTCGGACAGGAGTTCCTTGTAGCCGGGATTTGACAGTTGGACAGTTGGGTGAATAGTTCCTTATCCCTATCCCTTACGGAGGAGTCTTCGTTGGAGCTAGTGTATGGGCTCCCTCCAAGCGGCCCTTACCCCCTCGATGGGCAAAAAGAAATCTAGGTTTCCACCCCCTAACTTTGGATGGGAGCCTAAGGGGAAAGCTCTACCCGGCCTGGCGTAAATGCCCACCAGGCCCCTCACCTTGACGGCGGAGCTTATAGAAAGCTCGGAACAGAGATAGCCCTGGGCGGGCCCCCTCAAAATGGCAAAGAATGACAAGGCGCAGATGATCCGAATCGAGTTCGGAGTCAACTGTGCCGGCACTAACCTATACCTATCTAAGAGGTTAAGGAAAAAAGGATGGAAAGGAAGGCGCAGCCCGCACCGAAAGAACTCCTCGTATAGAGCGACCCGACCTGGATGGTCAGAGGTCACCCTATCTTCGGGCCCCGGCGCGGATAGCCAATGAAGTCAGGGACCAAGTATTAGCCCTAACGGCCTCTACGTCCTTAGAGGTCATGGTTGAGGCCACCCCCGCTGGACCCGCTGGATCAAAACTCACCGCCGAGGAAGCGCCGACGGCGAGAGGACACAGGGACTGCCCTAATAGGAGGACCGGAGGTGGACGGAGGTCCTATCGCCCCCGATTGATCGCAGATGATGATGCCACCCACCGGCCGAGGCATTTGGCTACTAGCTACAGGGGCCTGGTTTTCACTGCTAGATTGGGAAGACTCTTCTATGGGTCTCTTGCCCTCCCTAATGGCACTGCGGTCCATAGGTGAAGTAAGGGATGAAACTAACCTGGGAATTGGAAGGATTCAGGTCACAGAAGAACTCAGGGAAGAAGAAAGTGGAAGAAAGCAATGGCAGCGTAAAAGTTTCCGCAGGCTCTTAAAATACTTTTATAGCCTCCATCATCGACTAACGCCGCCCGAGATCCTGCCACATGGCGCGCGTCCATTGCGTTACGGGCTGCCAGCCGGAAATCTCGCCTGCGCCCGAGGCGTGCCGCCCTGATTCGCTCCAAAGGCGTGATCCTGGCCAATCATGGGGCATAGAAAACAGAGCGACAATGATGGTCCTTGCCTTTTTTCATCTCCCAATGAGCTCCTTCTCCGGAACGATTCGGCGCCAACGTCAGCCCCACCTAACGCATGATTGTAGGAGATCTTCGAAGCGGCACTGCCTCGGGACAAAGCGCCAGCTCATCAAACCATTTAAAGCGCACTAAGGAGGCAATCATTCTTTTTGAATTTTGTGCCCCTTTCGCCCAAAGGATTGCAGGCACGCGGCCCTTAGCGCTCAGGGGCGGAGGGCATCTGATGTGGCTGGTGTAGCTACAAGGGCAATTTCGGCAAAACCAAAATATTAGTGCGCCCGGCAGCTCCAAGCCCGCCGAGTCGGCCTCAACCATTCTTGATCGGCCCCTCTCGGCCCCGGCGTCTCCAAGCCCGTCGAGTCGGCCCCGACCATTCCTGGTCGGTCCCTCTCGGCCCCGGCGTCTCCAAGCCCACCGAGTCGGCCCCGACCATTCCTGGTCGGCCCCGACGTCTCAAAGCCCGCCGAGTCGCCCTGACCATTCCTGGTCGGCCCCTCTTGGCCCCGGCGTCTCCAGGCCCGCCGAGTCGGCCCTGACCATTCCTGGTCGGCCCATCTCGGCCCCGACGTCTCCAAGCCCGCTGAGTCGGCCCCGACCATTCCTGGTTGGCCCCGCCCCGGCACTTCTTAGTCGGCGAGGTTGGCCCCGGTCATCCCTGGTCGACCCAGCTCAGCCTCGGCTCCCTCAGGAGAGTCGAGACTTCCCAGTTTCCTCCAGATCTACCCCAGCGCGGCTCTGGTAGCTCAAGACGCCACCTCTCTGACCCGCGCCGCCTGACAACGCCAGATCCAACTACCCACTGACCACGCTGCTGATGGGACCGAACCTAGCTACCCACTAGCGCTACTAGCTGATGGGACTTGGCCCATCAACCGCCGTTTTCTCCCTCTCCGATGGGACAGGACCCACCAACCAGCCTAGGTTCACACAAATCCCAAGAACTCCGCGGACATTCCCTTTTCACGGAATCCCACGTGATCATGCAAGGGTCAACCCCTATAAAGAGGTGAATCCACTCAATAATTAGGTATGAGCGATAACCCCAAGAAATCGCTATCCTAACTCCCGAGAGGAATCCCTCCTCCCTGGGAACACCTTTTTGATCTGAAAAGAGCTTATTCGAGCTCCTGCTCAGCTGTGACCTCGATTACTAACTTGAGCGTAGGAGGGTCCCACCAGAGAATCCCTCTGGTCTTGGGGCTTTGTGCTGGCAACTCGGTGGAGCAAAGATCCTTCGATCAATCCATTTTTTTATCCCAACGTTCAGGACCAGTGATCGGGCGTCATCACCTTGTTTTAGCGCTTGAGCACACACATCTAAATTTTTTTTTTTCGTACAATAGATGGGAGTGTGTCTTTAACATGTGTTCCATGGATAATAGTCATTAATACGGCAGCATCCTCGTTGTGATTCTATATAATTGTATGTAGAATTCATGTGGCATGTCAATATTGTAGATATAGCATGCTGAATTAGTCTAGTGCCACCAAGGTGATACGATATATTTGATTAGAAGTACACTTAAACTCAATCACGTCATGTTAGAATGACAGGAAGGCCGACACTTAAATGTACAGCTTCGAAACTAATTACATAAAAAAAATCTAATTTGTACACCAAGTAGTCAAAATGACATCTTGTATTATTATTATTATTATTATTATTATTATTATTATTATTATTATTATTATTATTATTATTATTTTATACAACATGTTTATTCATTATGCTGGACTTCTTTTGCGGATGAAAATATGGTATGGATGTCGGTCGCGCATCAAAAAAAAAAAAAATTTACGACATGGCTGAAGGATCCGAGTCGGGTATCAATCTATTCAAGAACTCAATGCAAAGGGCCAATGCAAGAGGCTATTGGTGCGCATCCTTTCTCCACATGTTTCTTCCAGGTTTCACATCCTTTCTCCGTACGTTTCTCCCAGATTTCAATTTCCCACACGGTATTGGAATCTACATTGTCTTAATTAACATCCGACAAAGCATCCAACTTGATGCAGGGATTCTAATCTGAGCGGTTGTTTCCGAAGATGCTTGAACAATCTTAACGCATGGAATCCAAGTGGTTGTTTCTGAAGATGGTTGAATAATCTTAGCGCATGGAATTTGTGGAAAGGCAAGCATTTTATCTGATGAAGAAAACCAATATAATTTATCATTTCAACTAGAAAATAAAATACAAAACAACATTTTAAATCTTATAAAATAAGATTATCTTAATTTTTTCGTGAAATGAAACATATCGCCATCCTACCATGACACTTAGATGAAGAATAAATTAAATTGCATTAATTGGAATGCTAGAATAGTCATGAAATAGTTCCATTCCAATACTTTGGATGACAGTCTATCTCAACATCGCACGGAACGCATTGCTGCAACTTGAAATTATGGTATGAAAGAAAAGACTAAACCAATGCTCTCACACCAATAGAATGCAAAATTAGTCAACTGACGGTTTGAAATAACATCATCAGATCACAAGCCAAAGACCGACCTTAAAAACCACAATTAAGGCAATGATGGCATACAAAAATCTCATGTATAACTGTAGCTGCTAATATTTACAAACTACGTAAAGCAATTTACTCATCTATGATGGTATGAACCACGATATACATATGTCAACACAAAATTGACCCGCTAGGGTCCCAACCAAATGAAAAGTATACATCCAAGCATGATCACCAAAATGGCTATCTGGATACTGTCATTAGATGTTCAAGGTCATTCAAGATCATTTATTTGGCTCATCAGCAGAAGTAACTTCAATAGTGTATTCCGATGGATCTTTGTCTAACACCATCAACAAATTAAGACTCTGCAGCAGAAGCATTACTTCCGTTGAGCGATGAAGATTGAAACGCTTCTGGATTTGTGGGGTCCTGTGTGCTGGACATCTTGGGACTACCAGAGGCAGAAGAGAGACAACAGACAGCTCTATATCATCAATCTTGCCACCAACCATATGGTTGTTACCGGGGAAAGCTTCTGTTTCCTGTCCCAATGTGTGCGTTTGGTATGGTCTTGCTTCCTCATCCCACTCATTATTACTATAGAGCACATAATCATGGTAGGTAGGAGCAAACTGTAGGGGAAACTAAACACATCAAACTCCACATAAAACCAATTCAAAGAATACATGTCAAAATGGATCGACTGATTTAATAAAGGTAATTTGGAACCCACCTGGTGAACCGTGTCATGGTAGACATCACTGAACTTCAATGCATGAGCAAGGCTTCCCAACAAGCCACCAGATGCATTAATATCAGAACCTGCATACTCTTTGTAAGGGAAGGCATATAGGTGACCAACAGCTGCAATAAGCATCTCAATGCATAAGATGAAATTTTGGAAGTTAGCAGCTTCTTCTGCATTTTTTATGAAGCCTGACTTGGCAGCAAGAAAGACCAAGACACCCTACAAAGAAATGACAGGGCAATCTTGTTAAAAAAAAGGAGATTTTGCTTTTACATAGGAATTTATTAGTACTTCTGCATGGTCCAATATGAAAGGTTTAGAGGTCATTGCGGCATTGACCAACAATGCATCCAGACATGCGCAGTATTAAATGAAATGCATAAGTTGGGATAAAAAACAATTTTGATCCACAGCATAATCATGGCAAAACTTGTCCTTAAATTCAGCTATATAAGCAGCAGCTTACCACTAATCACCCAACACTACTGATCTTCTAATACTGATGACAATGTAACCTCATTCCACCTCCACAAAAGGGTTATTGAAAGGTGCTTATGAATCCAATCTGAATTGCACCATCAACAGATCCTAGAACCATAAAATTTCTTTTCAAGGACAATTTTGCAGATAATGTTACTGAGGGTAGGATAAAAATAGCATTTAAAATATGAGTTCCCTCAAATTCAGAATCTTCTAAGCAAATGAAGTGCCACGATAAGAATTAGCACTTAGTTATTGTCTGAACATAAGATATTCTTGATATTCTAAAGTTATATGCCAATTTCTTAATTATCATAATCCTACAATCTCAACCAAATGACCCTAACATTTATAGCATGATAATCCCTATTCCTTCTGAGTTTACCAGAAACTACTCTACTCTAATACACAACATAGGATTTCCAAAATTGTGCAACATATAGCTTTGCTACGTCATCATCATATGATGATGCATTAAAATTTTCTTATATCTGACAACATAAATACATTCCATTATCTACTATAAGCATCCTTCTTAGTCTATGTCGATATGCTATGCAATCCACATAGAGTTCAACATGACTTTCAGATCCATACCACTTGAGTGGTAGCAGTCCATAGCTAAAGCCACAAAAACAAGAAAAACACTTGAGTCTATGGAGAACCATACCTGCCAATATGTGAGAAAAACAACAGATTTGATCATAATAAACTTTGGGACTGGATTAAATGGCCGAAGCGGATCTCTGCATGCCAGGTAGAACAAGGCAAGAGCATAATGCCACTGTATATGAGATAGTGTAGATGATTGTAATATAAAGGTATGCTTGATTTGTACTGAAATTTCCATCTTCATATTTTCCTTTAGCATAGAATACAAAGGTGATTATGACTAGGATAGGTTTCAGGATCACAAACTGCAAAGCACCCTGCTTGCACCTCCGTATGAAACGCCTGTCCAACAAGAAGTTCAAATATGAATAACTCAGTTGTAAAAAAATGCAAAAGCTTGCTCCTGCTCAAATGTCTAGCAATATTTAACATATATGACCTTAGATGACTGTTTCTAGCATGAAATATTAAGTCTTTAATAAACAAAATTTTATGAAAGGAAAATGAAACATGGGCCACACAGATACCCATCAAGGGGAAGAGCAGGGAAACAACAAGTCATCAGGCACCACGATGGCTTCAGAACCTGGCCGCTTAAACTCAAAACGACAGCTCCAGGGCCTCCTACCCATGCCAAGCAGAGTGACAGAAAATTGTAAATGACCCAAGCTTCATAGCTGAGACAGTTCCACACATAGTAAAGTCAGTTGTTGCACAAAATTCTAAAATGAATTATAAAACTCCTTGCATCCCAGCATATACCGAAAAAAAAAAAAAAAAGAGGCAGAGGAAGCATGATTCCACTTTTATATATGGGTTATTGATAATTCTCCTGGGTACTAGCAGAGCACAACACTAAAGAGAATAACAGGACAAGTATAATCATAAAGGACTCAGCATCAGCTTAACCATGTAAACAGAGGAAAAGCAAGGGCAAGCAGAGAAATGTCGTAGCATTATAAGCATCGGCTTAATAATTTTATTAGAACAAAATAGAAAAAGAGAGATAAAATAATCACAATATCATCCAACGAGATTACGGTCATAGAAAAGACATTAAAGCTCATAATATATAATCTACATATAAGTATTGATCAAACTCAGTTGAAACATTGTACGCCTACCAGGCATTGTACTATATTGGAACTGGACTGATACGATGTATACTACACTGAACTGATGGTGTATTAATCAAGTGGACCAAAAGAGGCTCCACCTACAGCAGCCACTGTACCGGGCCGAACTGGGTAGTTCAGTTCAGTACGAAGCAATTCTACACAGTTCAGTACTCCTGTACAAGGGTAGTTCGCTCCTTGTACCAAACCAAAAAGGCAAACTATCATGTTTTCAAGTCAATTTGGCTTGCTTCACCCCAAGCGGAGCATGATTCAGCTAACCATGAGATAAACATGTACATAGATTGATAAACATAAGATACAAATACATCTTTATCTACACACATTCCTCATGTTGTCACTTTTAAGAAGAGGGATTACATATGATGTTCCTTTAGATAAGGGAGGAAGATAGGATGATAGAAAATAGAATCCATTTTTAAAAAAAAATCAGGACTTTTATTTTTCTCCCCAAAGTAGTGCAATTTTAAGTAGCTAGAATTGTTTAAACTAGCATTTTTAACATGCGCGATGCACATGGAAAGCTTATTTAAGTTCAATTTTTGTTAGCAATTCTTTTTTGGAACTCCAATAAGGTTAATAAATTTTTTTTTTGGAACTCTCTTGTGATTATAATACAAGGGTAGCATTTCCTTTGAAAAGCTCATGTGACCTTGATAATATCGGCATGCATCTTATTGAGCTTTTCCTAAAAATCATCATGTCACTTCTATTTTTCTATCAAAAACCACAAAAGCATCAATCAATCCAAAACAAAAGTTTTCACTTAATCCTTATCTCTTCTTACATGTCATCATTTAAGACAGTTGAATCAATGGCAGATGCTCAAGAATTTCCAATTAAATATGGCAGGAGATAGGAATTAGTTATGTATTATAGGAAGTGTAAGGAAATTTTAGTTAAGAAGATGACAAACGAAATCAAAATGGAATTTTCTCCAAATTCTGTTGTACACAATATCATATATAACACAATATGCCAAGTATTATAGAACATATATAACTAATGTGTATCACATTGGACTGTAGGGACCAAAAACTTAATCCTTTATTTCTAAGAGCATCTTTGGTTAAAAAATTAAATCATATGTATCATATGACACCATGCCAACAGGTACCTGTATACAGGGGTATATACCTCTGAACAGGCTGCCCCTATTGAATGATGCAATCTTGTATCTTACTTAGTTTTCCTTCTGAAACCAATGCACAACCATCATAAACAGCATTGATTTGTCCATGATGGTAAGTGGTGTCTTTCATAATTACTTTGAGGATCTAAAGGTCCTATCTACATATCAGATGATAATAATGGCAAATCCTCAATTTGTATTAGCTTGTAGACCAATTTTGTTGAGATCAACATTGGGTCATAGATTGTAGAGTGGGTTGGACCGGATAGGGTCACAGATCTGATGGCAGATTGTAGGATATTTTTTTGATTTCTTTAAAATTTTGTAAAACTAGTAAATACATGCCTGCAAATGCACATCTACCAAAGAAAAATATAATCAGAAGCTAGGCAACAAGAGGAGTACCACATAATTCTATGGGACCACACTAGAGTGAGTTCATGCATGAACTGTAACCATAAGAGGAGCTGGATCTTGTATACGGTATAGAAAATGATATCTCTTAGAAATCCAAGAGTTCAGAGGGGAGTTGAGGAACAGCTGGGGTGTCTCTCATGGAATGAGAATAAATCAATGTGCAGTCGAGCTGGGAGGGCTTTGGGTAGAAATCCAGAAAGTGAGATACCATTGATGATTTTGAACTGGATTTTCAAGAGACAATCCCAATCAGAATATAGCCAAAAAGGGACATCAGTTGTTCTTGAGCAAATGGCTGTTAAGTTGTTTCTCTACGAAATGGTAAATAGCACATTTGTGAGAAAATTCTTTGACAATTGCAGAAGGATTTTGTCAAATTAGTACCTTAATTGTACACAAGAAGTTTTTACACTACCATTTCTGTTAGATGTTCAAGGTGTTGACCTTTAAATCTAATGGTGATGTATCTTTGCAGACACAAATTTATTCTTACTTATATATATAGCATAGATATGTAAGAAATATGTAGGTAATTGAAGAATAAAAACATACATACAACAAAGCTCTTACATATATATATAACATAGATATGTAAGAAATATGTAGGTAATTGAAGATAAAAAATCATATATACAACAAATCTACTTTCCACCAAAATAAGCCCACATGCAGCATGTCCAGTGAGGGGGCAAAACATTATTTCTAGTTATTCATGATGTTTACATACCACCTATCATGTCAGTTATTATTTTAGTTGGAATCTCTTAGGAAAAAAGGATATGTTTTTAACATTTGTAAGAATACTAAAAATTGCCTCTAAATTTTAACTCTATAAACTCCAATAAAAAGCTTCGTAATTCATTACTTCTTGGTAACTTAGAAGCCATAAAGTTAAATGAATTACAGAGAATGGAATAATGCATGATTTAAAGCCTAAATAACACAGTCAAGTCAGATCCTATGATCGTAGGGACTGTATGACTCATAATACCTATCCAGATCCTATTTTCTTAATTGATCCTGATCCAAAGATAAGATTCAGATCATTCAGGGCCATTTTGATCCAGATGAAAAGATCTGGATTGTGAATCATAAGATTTTAATAGCAACGACAAAGTCTAGAAATCCAGGTAACTCATTGTGTATTATCAATTCATACTGCCGGCATTATGTCTATGGCATCTCTAACATGTTCTCCTTTATAGCTATTTTAAATATAAATGTTTAAGCAACCATATGTACTCAAGTACTTTTTATCAAGGTTTGAAAAAACGTATCATGTTATATACTGCACTATACAACAGTATATAGCTTGTTGTATTGTCCAGAAAACCATGAGTAAATATGGGAGGGTAACACGGTATGTACTGCATCAATGTATGGAAGCTGCACCATGTACCACAGTATTTCAAACCTTGCTTTCCATAATGAAATTTAAGCATATTAGTGTTATTGATATGCAAACATAATTGTGAGATGTTAGTTTCCAACACTGAGTACTAGAAACTGGGTACGTAAATGTTTAATAGCAATCAACACATGTATCTAGAGTAATTTATGATGCTAGAATAATGTTTTTTATTCAAAACATCTCAAACTAGTATAAATCAGTTCAGTGGGCCCAGATACAACCACAGCATGTTGTTTGACAGACTTGAACATCTTTCTGCAACAATGTGCCAGTTGTCAGCATGAAAAGTCATAGTTTGCATATTGCAGCTGGCACGGGCTCAATACATGATAGCTTAGTTCATAGGAATTGCTCCCAAGATACATGAGCACAAACTATGAGTGATAAGGTGGGCCTCCAACCTATCTGGTCCTAGTTTCATGGTTAAGTCACTCTTTCCTAAAGTTGCCAAAGAAAAAATATAGTGACAATTCTCAAGGGGTTCACTTTAGTTTGACAGCCAATCATAAAAATCTATTAAATCTTTTCATGAGACCACAGCCACCAATCACTATTTCACTTATCTCATCATCCGATTGTTCTTTATTTCTCCGCTAGATCAGTTCACCAAATTCTAACACCACATATCAATATCCTTCCCTTCCTAATAAGGGGAAAGACAAATTCTTACACTGATGAAGCCATCTCTATGGCTCTAATGAAGCAGCCTAATGGCCCTTGCTGGTTTAAGGCTAGTAAACAGTCAGCACACCGCAATTCCCAACTACCAGCGTGTGAAATCCAACAAAATCCAAACTTAATGGACTTCAACAGTCCAACAATCCAGAAAACAATTCCTATCAGCATTAATACCATCTCTTGGGGCTGTTTTGCAGGTCCAGATTCATGAGTTGAAGTTCTATACACCTGCATGTTTACAAGCATAGGAAGGTGGGAAGCCAATATTCTATTGCACAAGAACTTTTAAGTGATTCCAATCTTTCCATAGGGTGAGTTAGTCCCCTGTATTATAGGCGAGTCCCCTAGGTTCGTGGGTGAGAGTCCCCATGGCAGTCCTCAAAAAAATATTTTAATTCCATTTCTTTTAAGTTTTGAGCTCCATTAACAATCAAAGTTCTCTTCTATCTTTCCATTTTAAACCATTTGTGTGGACAATCAGAATATCTTATTTGCAATGCATATGCACAAATACCTTTACATGTCCCAACTCCTAATTTATTTTGGTTGCTCAATACTTCATTAATTGTATTCTTAAGTCTACAATATTATATGTCCTCTCAGTGTCCACCACCAATACTAATGTAACTCTCCTACCGTATTTCCTGCATGGATAGGTTTTCAATTGTTCAGATCTCTTTAAATCATTGCTCCTTTTTGACCTTAGCAATATTATATCTTCCAATCATACTCCTGCATCTTCTATACAATGACTCCTTATTGACTAACCAAGTTACTACAGCCACACACAATTATATTAGGCGAATATTCCAACTTTGACATTCAATCCATAAGTAACTAAGCCTTTTCAGATTTTTTGTTTTTCTTATAAAGAGACAGCAAAGGTACTCTTCCATATCCCAAAATAAAACCTTAACTTCTAGAGCCTAAGAAATATGAAGACTCTAAGAACAAGGTTCTTGATGTAGTCATGCAAGGAAAAAGATTTTGCCAAAAAACAAGCAACTTTAAACACCAGCAAACTAGCTAAGAGAATGGGGTCACTGTATCCCATTCTATAAGAAGTACTCAGAGCCACAAACAGCAATATAAATCCAGATACATATACAATGAAGTCAAGACTAGGATACCAAGTAGGGAAAATTAGCATGTGTTTGTTTGTTTTGACAACCATTTAGTGTTGAGGACCCATTGACCAGGCTTCTTTTCCCAGCTCCTTTTAAAGACCGCTTGGATTTCAGTCAAGGTGCAAGTCTGTAGGAAACAGGCATATATGTGTGCAAAAATAAGGGATAACTCTGCACAAGGGATTGATCTCTAAACAAAACTTAGCTAGTAGCTAATCATAAATGAACAGTCAAATCAACAACCAGGAATTAATTCACCCTATCAAAAATCAAGCAATCAAGTTTGAACTATTAAATTTCTTTCAGCATTTATACATTATCAGTCCAGTAATTCCATGTCAACTGATCGGCCAGGTTTTAATCTCATGGGATAAGGCCGGGTTTTTTCTTTGAACAAGATGCACCATCATTTCACCCCATCTTGACACTTGAGATAGAGGATGTCCAAGACATATTGATTGAGATGCCAGATGATGGTAAGAAGGTCCTATCCCAATACTCGGGACGGTAACTTGTCCCAACATCTCACAGGACATCCTATTGAGACTTGAAACCATGGCTAAAAATACCTCTCATGGAGCAGTATGAGCAGCAGGTTAAAAGCTAAGTAGCTGATTCAGGTCGTTTGATTGTTTTGACTGATGTGAGGGTAACAATTGAATATATGCTTTGGTAAGAATGTTATCTAGACTCATCAAAAGTTAGATATACTTCCATCCTAACAGTTCCTCTTCTCATTCTATTATCCAAAGAATGATAATCTACACAATTTGAAAAAGAGGAAGCTGAGATCTTTCAGTCTGTCAAATTTGCCCAAATTTAAAAACTAATAATCTGATAAAACTCAGAGCACAGATACGATGATCGTTAACAGATTTGTAAAAATATATAATTCTTCAATACATATCCAATTCAAATTTAACCATATGTCACTCAAGGTTGTTTCTCTCTTTCTCTCTCTCAACATCACTCTGCATAATCACCCTCATCCTAATCTCCCCCTCCCTATCTTTTCTCAATCAAAATTCTTAAACTAATTCAAATTGTTAATAAAAGCATGATTTCTTTTTTCCTTTGAAAAGTGCATCAGAACATTCCAATATACTAGCACAGATAAAAGAAGAATGAAGGAGAAGAAAAAAGATATGAAGCTTTTTTATATAAAGCATATGCCTGTTCTTTATTCCTTCAACCAAGAAACAATGTTTCTTCTTTGAAAGACCATACATGAATAAGCAAAAGGCATGAAAAACTAATCAAATTGAAGGTGCTAGACTGGATAGTTACTAGATAATATGATAGAAACCTTGAATTAGGTTCTATACCATTCCCACAATTTTCCTTCCTTTTTTCTAAACTTTCTTTTTGATTTTGTGTATATCTCCACCATTCACAGCATATTAGCCAGTTCTGGTACAATATGATGTACTAGTCACAACGAGTCATGCAACAAATACTAGTTTTTGAAACCTTGGGAATAATATGGACAGGAAAATATATTAGTTGCAAGAATGATGTCTAATTTTTGAATTCATATACTCATATGCTGGTAGCAAATTGCATAGCATGATTATTAATAATCAATACACTTACACTTCCCGGATTGAATCAAAATAAATGGAACTTTCATTAAAGATAAGGGACAGGAATGACATCAGTGCATAGACCTGCCAAAGGAAATTATAATATAGAGATTAGGAAACAAGATAACACAGGCAATATGGTACCAATGTAGATTACAACAGACATGCATAAATCATTTACTTCAATAACAAGCCATTCAGATCATATTCCATTTAACAGGTCCCCTTCCCCATTCATTCCCGCCAGACGGCAAAATTCTTGCTCAATGCAACTATTTTCATATTGATAGATGTTGGACATGGACAAAACTATATAAACAACAGTACAAAATTCTGGACTCATACTAGAAGATGTTTTACATAAAATATACTTATTTTCACATTTTCTTCAAAAGGATGCACAGGAAAAGATTTGTAAAATATAAAGTCAATATCCTTGTGACATAATGCTAAGCTTCAATCATATAATCACATGCCCCATTACTGATGTATATTTTAGTCAAACCTAACAGGGTGGTGAGGATATGCTAAAAGAAAGAAAGGACAAGCTTAAGATGATATAAATTACCATATGGCATGAATCCACCCATATCCTCTTGGAGTTCCATTAGAAAGGAAAAAATAGCTTTTAGATGCTCAGTCTTCTAGGTAATTCAAAAGATGATTGTGCAGGCCAACTTATAGAAGTTCCATTTGCAGGTCCTCGGATACTGGTGGGAAGAACATGATCAAATGTGTGTCCAGCCTGATGAGACCAATATTGGTTCCACTTCTTCCCAAAACCTAAAGGCCAATGGCAGGCCTACATCACCCATGAACAGGAAGTAATGAAGGTCTAGTACTACAACTGTGCATAACAACTATCAAGAATGCTCCTCACATGATAAATTCTGGACAGAGCACCAAAAGGTAGAGAACATAATCATGGAAATGACAGGTTTGGAATAACCAAGCCATACAACAACTTACAAATTTGAACCACGTGGAAGATTCTAACTGGGTGGAATTAGAACAGAATAGGAAAAGTTCCTCAGTGTGTTTTTGGTCTTACAGAACAACTCAAGAATTTGAAACATGGAAGAATTAGCAAAGAGGGAAGAATTCAAGTGAAGTTATGGTATCCAGCTATATTCTGAAACAGCCTCAGCAGGAAACTTCTTGTAAGCAGGAAACTTGGACCAAATATCTGAAGGAGGCTTTCACTCTAATTTCTTCCATGTCGTTGTTTTAATGAGAAAGAAGTCAAGTTTGAAGCCAGATAATGAATACTGTAAAGAAGCTTGCCTAGATGACATCTGAAGAGCCTGTATCAATTAGCTGTTCACTTTTATCATTCCAGCAAGCCATCAAAGAGGAACTATAGAATGTTTTTTTGTACCTAAACAGCAAACTTTTCTTTAGGAAGGTGGCATGCTTATCAAATCAGTCACTGCGGAAGAATGATGGCAATCATAATGCTTCTTTGATGAAAATATCTTATGCCCAGAGGACTTTTTAGAGAGTTAATACAAGTTTTGGGCATGACAAATGGGGGCATCATGTTCTCTTTATGGTCGGAAACCTTCATTCAAGATAGATAGAAATGTACACATCCTTGTTGCAAAGGTTGAGATCCTAACAACACAAAATCCAACCTATCACCGCATTTAGTTTCATCTTGGTGATCTCACTTTCACCTCTAAAATCACTGCCAAACCTGATGATCTCATATCCATACTTGAGGTCGAGTATCCAAGATCACTCCTAGACAGTAATATTGACTTGAGATTTGAGACCAAAATGCCCCTTGTCCATATAAAAAATATTTAGTATTATTTTCATATCAATACAATATAATTTAATATTATAACATTATATTATAATAATATAATATTATAAAATATAACATGATTCTAATTATAAAAATTTATATTATAATTTAATATAAATATTATAATAACATGAAATAACGATAAATTATCATCGTAGTTGCCAAATATATCAGATAGTTTTGGTATTACATAGGCAGTAATTTTGGATTCCTAGAGTATACCAAACAGATTAATTATGGATATCTGGATATCTTTAAGCACTAGGACATAATACCAAACATGATAATTTGTTGTCATCAAGAATAAGATTACTCCATAATAAGGATCACCGGTGGTTTGAAATCACCATGGTAATTTCATTTCAATGACCAAGCACCCCCATAAGATACTATCTTGACTTTCTTTCCCCCACTTAACAACATCATCAGTGAACCGACCGGTTTTCAGAACACTCTTCTTACTCATTCACAGGACAAGAGTTTAATAGTATCAGACCAATAATGGCATTTTTTAAGAGCTCATACTCAACTGTTAGTCATGGTGGCGCCATTCACCCAGTAGCTTCTTTCCTTTGGCAGTTACCTCTACTGCCAAAGTTAAAAATGTTTTCATCCTGCTTCTATACAGAAAGAAGTTACAGACTGCTGGCAACCTCAAGCAGAGAAACTTGATAGTGCCGTGAGTCTGTGCATTTTGTAAGTCAGATAATGAATCAATAGATCACTCATTCTTCAGTTGTGTATTCACCAATGCAATTTGGATTCGTTATCTCAGCAGCCTCAATTTGATCCCACTCCGAAATGGCACTAATGCTTTCTGGACCAGTTCAAGGAAGAATTCCATTACAATATGCTGGAAAATATTTTGAGATATGATAGCTGCCACAACCTGTTGGTTAAGAAATAACTGTTCATTTTCAGGTAAATCTTCATGAGAGCTGGAAGTTCTCAACCCTGTTCTTTTCTGATTAAAGCTTGCACAATTTCAGCTCCTTTAAATATGGAGTATGTTCTGTTTCCTCTCCCCTCAAGGGACCTTTGTTTTCTATTGTTTATTTACTTCTTCATCTCCTTCTTTTCCTCCCTTTATTTTATCTTTCTCTACCTGTCTTCTGTTTCTGATATAACTACTACTTATTCTTCTTTCACGCTCTTAATGAAAGTAAAAGTAATTAAGCTGGCTTAATCTTTCCCCAAAAACAAAGGTCCTTTTATTTATTATTTTTTTGGGAAATGAATAAATTAAGTTTCTTCAAAAGCTCCAAACTTTCCAAATTTGACAAGTTGGCTCTTACTATTGACTTACAACATGTTAGTAGATAAGTCATGTTTCAGTTTTTAGAAGATAAGAAAAAGCAATTAGGCTGACTTAATCTTCCCCTCCCCTCCACCCCCCCCCACCAAAACCACCACCAAACCCAAAAAAAAAGTCCTTTTATTTTCGACAGCTCCATACTTTCCTAATTTGTTGAGTTGGTTCTTACTATTGACTTACTACATATTAATTGACATATTAGTTGATATGTGATATGTGATATGCCATGTTTTATTTTTTCAGGAGATGACTATTTCTTCAGATTTCTCCTGTTTTTTAGGAATTTCTATTTTTGGATCCATTTGACATTTTGGGCACCTGCTTAAATGTCATCATCTAATTTTTCGAACATTGATGTTGATCTGAAACCTTCTTTCCATGAAAGTATCAGGCAATTCAGTCCTGCAGGAGTGCAGAATTCTATCTGTGTGAATGTAAGTATGCATGAGTGCGAGTGTGTGCTCATGATGATGGCCATGCATGTGTGCTGCCCTCTTGAGAAGTTTAAATGATAGCTGGAAAAACATCAGTGTTGTAGGCCTATGCTATTCTCTTCGAGTTCACTACAATTCAGCATAACAAGCAATCCTGATAAAGTAAGAAACACGCACCATACGCTAAACAATATTTGGTTGCTGGACACGTGGACTAGAATGTACAAATGCCCAAAATAAACTCAACATTGTTGAACAGAGCATCCTTAGCCAAAACATTCAATCCAAAACTGGGAGTAAAGGAAACCGGGAAGGAATTTCTCAATTCGTCGATCCGGCAATCAACCATAAGGTTCATGCGATGGTCCGAGCAGGATCGAACAACCCGATCCAGAAAATTTTTATAAAAGTAATCGAATGGAGGCGGACGAAAGAGCATACCGGAACCATGAAGATGATGCGGACCATGTAACGCTGGTAGATGGGCTCCGTGTAATTCAGAAGATGCCGATATATGTGGCGCATCGCCAGAGCCATCGCGCCGGCCGCGCATGGAAGTGCGATGAGGATGGAGTATATCCGTGGTGGCGTCATCTATACGATCGAGCGACCAATCTTTGCAGCTGAAAACTTCTGATTATTTCACCACCACCGCCGATCACTCGCTGCATATATCGTCAATCTCTCTCTCTCTCTACAACGGTAGGAGGACGGATCTGACTGAAACTTTGATTGGGATAATCAATAACAGAATAGATCCCAGCGCTAGGATGGAAGGAAAGCGAGGAGATCGACAGAGGCGTCTGCTTCTTTCTGACCTGCCCTGGGAGCGAAGGAAGGCGAAGGTGGGAGGGGGATCGGAGAACGTCGGAAGACGGTCGCCTTTCGAAGGGCCGCCCCTTATACCCAGGCCAGCCCGTTTTGGGTCCAAGAGAGCGGTGACGATCAATGCAGTGCCCATTGGAAAGGAAATGTCTTTGTTCGCCGCCTCCCGTGCACAAAGTCACGGCATGTGTTCATACGACTGCATATCATGGCTCAATCGATGCACTTTATACACCAACTTGCACAGACGCGTAATCAATGGGCTCACCTGATTCACATTCTTATGCACCATATCATGGCTCAATCGATGCACTTTATACACCAACTTGCACAGACGTGTAATCAATGGGCTCACCTTATTCACGTTCTTATGCACCAAAAGTGATGCAAAAGATTTTTTTCATTAAAAAAGATTTGTTACATCATTCTTCGATGCAGCAAGCATGCATCGATCTTACGAATTGATCGTTCATGCATGCTAGCACACGTGTGATGCACGATAAGATTTATTAGACCACCGCACATGCATCGACATGCATGAATAATTAATTCGCGCAATCGGTACATGTTTGCTACATCAAAGGACGATGCAATAAAATTTTTTGGTGCCTCCTTTATCATGACCAAACGGAGTTGCCTTCTTCTCTCTATATGAAACTCTTATATATATATATATATATTAAAATTTTAATTCTATAATAAGAGGACAAAAATTATTTTTTAATATAGGATAATATATAAATAATTTTTATATCTAAGTTTTGAAAATTTAGTATACTTGATATGGTCCTGCTATAATATATATATATATTATAAATATCTTTTATATAAAAAAATAGATTTAGTTATATTTGAATGTAGTCAAGTTCAAGATTCATAATCTTCCTTAACTTTGAATCTATATGGAATTTGAAGCCACTCTATTTTTTTTTTTTTTTTTTTTGGGATCCATTAATATTTGAATGTAACAAAGTGTGTATATATATATATATAAAGAGAGAGATGTAGACTTAGTTACATTCAAATGTGACTAAGTTCAAAATCTAATCATCTTTCCTATTTTTAGTCTATACAGATGTTGAAGTTATCTTATCTTTTCAACCTTTTTCATTTTTAAGATTCATGAACGGTATGGATTCAAGAATAGGGAAGATAATAGGATCTAAAGTTAGATATATTTAAATGTAGCCAAGTCTACTATTCTCTTTATATAAAGGTAAATTTAGCTATATTTGAATGTAGCCAAATCTTAAACCGATCAATTTTTTTTATCCTTGGACCCACATGAATTTTGAGCCATTCGTTTTTTCTTTTTTTTTTTTCTTTGAAATTCTTGAACTATATGGATTTAAAGATGAAAAATAATCAAATTCAGTATTGACTACATTCAAATGTAGCTCGATATATACACACACCAATTATAATCTATCATTCATCTTGTTATTAAATTTTAAAATGAAATAGTTTGTAAATCTTTAAAAATATATAATTTTGCAGAAAAAATAATAAAATCAATAATTGAGTACCTTTTGACAAAATAAATGACTGAATGGATTTTATATACAACATCACCTTTCCATTTTGCCTCCTTTGTCATCAAATTCAAACCACTTACAATTACAATTCATGTGCACTGCCTTGCATTAAACTTTAGAAATTAGAATCTATTTGGAATGCAAGGCACCAATTTTTTTTTAAATGAATTATCATGTTTGGCATATTATATATGACACTATGGAGTTAAATAAATTCTTATGTTTGTAACAAATAAAAATTAAATTTAATGTTCTATTTCCCTAAATTACTCTCATTAATAATTAATTAGAGAATGAATGCCTTTTCTTTTTATTTAAATTTTACCTTTTTTTTTTTTTTTTTTGGGAAGAAACGGGCAATCACACTAGTCTAGTGCGGATCATCCCAGATACATCAGAATGTAAAATTTGCATCAGTACAGGGGGGCAGGGATCACCCACCCTCCAAAGCCTATAACCTGCATGCTGAGCCACGACCGCCGCTGCCCAGTCAGCAGCCGTGTTGGCTTCGCGGAAAACATGACGGATCTGGGCCGTATCCACCTGCTGAAGCATAGTCCAAATGTCCCTGAGGATCGGATTAGTGGAGACATCAGGAACACTTTCCTTCCGCATCCACTGTATAACAGTCATAGAGTCTCCCTCAATCACAAGCCTCTGAGCTCGAAGAGTCTGGGAAGCATAAGAAATACCAGCCCAAGCAGCATAAAGCTCGGACATAGGGACAGAGGAGTCCAGAGAGCCGAATCCACCAGCCGCCAACAAATCACCTTGAGGCCCACGAATGATGAAAGCCGAACCAGCTAGTCTGCCACGGACACTCCCATCAAAGTTGATTTTGACATACCCTGGAGGGGGGGGCTCCCAAGAGATGAAAACCGTACGCCGGTTCGCTGCCGAAGCAGCAGGGGAACCTCAGAGGCCAGAGATGTCATAACCAACGGAGTGAATAGCACGGGCACAGTCCGCAGCCACAGATCTGATCCTTCTAACAATCTGATGTGAAGAGATACAGTCCTCCGAGAAAATGATCTGATTCCTCGATAGCCAAATCTGGTAAGCCGTCACCGCCCAAAGACCACGAATATGCTGAGGAGCCTTCCGAAGATCCTGGAAAAAGATAGAACGAGGGGAGCCATACTCATCCACTCTATGTCCATACCCCAACTGATGCCAAATCCCTGTAGCTCTTGGGCACTTGAAGATAGCGTGGTCAGTAGACTCATCCTCCAAACCACAGAGGGGACATGTCGGCTGAATAGACAGGCCCCTATGAGAGAGCAGAGCACATGTCGGTAAGCAGTCCCAAAGCAGCTTCCAGATAAAGAGCTGAACCCTAGGAGAGTAGGAAGCGACCATATCCACGCAGCGTCCTTGGATTCCTGGGGCTGAGACCTAAAGATCTCCATAAGATCCCTGAAAGGAGCCCTAGAGAGGGAGGATCTCTGCCATAATCTCACATCACCCGAGGGGCCCGAGACAATAGGAATAGAAAGGATCCGCTGAGAAAGTTCATCACCAAAAAGGCGGGTCACCATTTGGATATTCCAAGAGGGGGGGTCTGATGAGATCATATCCTGAACCCTCAAGTCAGAAGGAATATCAGAGCTGATGAATGAAGGCCACCGAGACAGAGGAATCTCAGAAATCCACGATTCCTGAATAGCATCAATAGAATGGCCATCACCAACCATCCAAGAGACATTCTGCATGACATAGTCACCAACCTGACACACCTCCTTCCAAAAGAAGGAACATCCCCTGGGCGGCAATATGAGCTCCCCAGACTTCCAGTCACCATATCTCGCACGCATCACAGAGCTCCAGAGGCAGTGCGGCTCCAAAAGAAAGCGAGAAGCATGTCTAGCCAACAAAGCTTGTCGCCTAACCACCAGGGATTGAATCCCAAGACCCCCTTCCTGAATAGGCCTACAGATCATGTCCCACGATAAGAGATGTATACCATGCCCGTCTTGCATAGAAGCCCATAAAAAGTCTCTAAAGTATCTCTCAATCCTCCTCAAACAGGTAGTCGGAATGGCCACATTCGACAGCATATAGAGCGGAAGAGAGGAAAGGACCGACCGAATAATAGTAAGACGGGCCATCATAGATAGATCTGTGACATGCCAGCCGTCGATACGCTGCCGGACCCGCCTTTCAAGATCCGCAAAGTCAGAACAACGAGGACGTCTGCCAGTCATGGGGATCCCCAGATACATGAATCGATCAGTCTGAATAGAGATTCCCAACCGATTATTTATAGCTACTCTGGTGGATCTAGGAGTCTTCGGGCTAAAGCAAATAGAAGACTTCTGAAGATTAACCTTCTGACCCGAAGCCTGACAATAGCGCTGAATAATGGAATCAAAGGTTGCCGCATTAGCTGTAGAAGCCTGGCCCAAAAGGATGCAATCATCGGCAAACAAAAGATGAGATATGGAAAGGCCCACATCCCCCACCACAAAAGGGGTAATCCTCAGATTATGCTGAGCTTGATGAAGAGCTCGAGAGAGATCGTCCGCCGCCAAAATGAACAGAAGGGGGGATAGCGGGCATCCCTGACGTAAACCAACCGATGAATAGAAGAACTCAGATGGGCTCCCATTGACGATCAAAGAGAAAGAGGGTCTCTGAATACAGGCCATAACCCAATCGATAAACATCTCAGCAAAACCGAACTCCTGAAGAGAGCGATGCAAGAAGGACCAGCTCAGTCTATCATAAGCTCTCTCCATACAAGCTTAATAGCCATAAGACACCGACTGGCAGGGGCTCTATGAAGATCATGCATAAACTCCTGAGTGATGAGGACATTGTCCGAGATAGATCGTCCTCTAATAAACGCCCCCTGCTCCTCTGAAATAATACGAGGGATCACGGCACGGAGGCGGGAAGCTAAGAGGCGGGCATAAACCTTGTACAGAGTAGTGCATAGGCTAATCGGCCTAAAGTGCTGAGGAAGAGAAGCATCCGAGCGTTTAGGCACAAGAGTAATAAGAGTCCGATTCCAAGCCTCAGGAATGAGCTTAGATTGGAAAACAATTTGGATAGCCTGAACCATCTCCTGCCCCACAATATCCCAATAATGGCGAAAGAAGAAGGGCGGAAACCCATCCGGCCCAGGAGCCTTATCCTGACCGAGCTCCCAGAGAGCCCGGCGAACCTCCTCCTCAAAAATAGGCCTGACAAGCATGGAGTTATCCAAAGAGGACACCTTCCTGGAGTCAGAAATCTGAGTAACCGGACCACCTTCACCAGAAGAATCCGACCATCTGGATTGGAAGAAATGAAGAAGCTGAGACCGGATAGCATGAATATCCTCGAGATGGTGCCCCTCAGCATCAACCAGCCTCCGAATCCTATTAACAGCCCTCCGCCTCAAGGTAGCCTGGTGGAAAAATCTGGTATTCCGATCCCCTTCACGGATCCACTGAACCCTGGATCTCTGCCTCCAATATAACTCCTGCTGACGAAGGAGGGAATGATGACGAGCAAGGTTCTCTCACAATAGAAAGAGATCGGAGTCCAAGAGAATACCATCCTGATCCTCCTTCGACTGGATGGCACAAATAATGGCTTCAGCCTGCTCCACTTGCCTATCCAGATCCCCAACCTCCAGCCTATTCCATCTGGAAAGTCTGCGACTGGCCAGCATAAGGCGGCGTGATATCCGATAGACAGCATTACCCCTGATAGGAAGGTGCCAGATCTGAGAAATGATGGCCCGAGCAGCAGAATGGACCGTCCAAAATCGTTCAAATCTAAACTGTTTCCTCTGCTGAAGATTGGCCTCCAGGGAAATCAGAATAGGACAGTGATCCGAGGCGATCCTAGGAAGATGAGTAACGGTGACAGCAGGGAATTTATGAAGCCACTGAGCAGTAGCCAGAGCTCTATCAATTCTCTCCCAAACACGAGCTGTCCCCTGCCGATTATTACACCAAGTAAATTGGGGCCCCGAATACCCCAAATCCATCAGCCCCTTAGATCCAATGAAAGTTCTAAATTCATTAATATCAGCAGAGTTTGAGACTGGCCTGCCCCCTCGCTTCTCAGTAGCCTCAGTAATGCAGTTGAAGTCACCAGCAACAATAGACGGAATCCCTTGATCAAGGAGAGCGGATAGCTCGGACCAAAGAACCCGTCGCTCCCGGTAGTCTGTGCTAGCATAAACCACCGATAAGAGCCAGGGGTTAGAAGTCCCATCAGAGACAAGGAGACCAATTTGCTGATTACTATGATGGAAAATGTCAATCGCGATGGCAGAGTCGCGCCAAATAGCCAAAATGCCACCAGACAGCCCGACAGCCTCCACCGCATATGAAGACCAGGACCGAGCAATCTGCCTCCGAAACCGCACCAAACTGTCTCCAGACAACCTGGTTTCTAAAAGAACACAGATATCAAAATTGTGTAACTGAATCAATCTACCAAAAGAGGAACGAAATGAGGGCTTATTAGCACCTCTGACATTCCAAATTAAGATCTTCATTAATTAACTAGAGATAACTGGGACCACCTCCTGGTCCTCTTCCATCACACTATCAATATTCTTAAGAGAGCAGTCCTGCAGAACTGATGAATCAGCATCAATGAGATTGACAGAAGTATCCTGACACTCCTGATCCACAGGCCCATCAGGGTAACCCATTTTCGTCTCCTGTACTGATTCCATGCAGCATAGGGACTGGGGCAGATTACTCGAGGGAGGGATGAAATCCAATCTGCAATTGGCCAAATTACCCTTGCCTTTTCCATTTATCTTATCAGATTTGGAAATGGATCTGGGGGGCAGGCACTCGGCAGGTCTCGCTCGCTTGAGGGGCGCTGAACCCCTAACCCTATTCACCTCCTGGACAACATCAAGTGGAGCCAGAGCCAAAGAAGCAAAGGGATTAGCTGAGACCAAGGATTGGGCATTATCAGATTCAGAGATCCCAATTTGATCCACATGCAGCTTCCCCTTAACTGAACTTTTGGAAACGGCACGCTCCAGGCAAACTGGCACATGAACCATTGATTGCCTTTCTGAAGCTTTCTTCCCAACCTCCTTAGCCATCAACACCTTCCTGTTACTAGAATCCAGCAATCCTTCAGCCACAGCACCTTTGAGCTTTCCCTTAACTGAGAATTTGGAACTGGCACGCTGCTGGAGAACCGGCACAGGCACCAAAGACTGATTCTCTGAATCATTCTCCCCAAGCTCCTTAACCAGCACCAGCTCCCTGTTGGCAGAGACGATCGATCCATGAGTCACTGCTCCAGGAACAGAGCAATCCTTCTCCCCTCCCAACACTTTAGAATCTGATGCAAACTTCACTGCTACAGGGAGCCGTCTTCGCCCCACCTTCGTCGGAGACCTCCAGCCATCCATCAGATTCGAAGACGATGAACCTGGCTGAGGAGCAGCACAAGGAACAGAGGCCGGCGAAGGAGGCTTAGCCAGGGGGACCTCTGCTTTCCTCCGTTGGCGGACTGCAGCCATCCACGGCCCAAAAACAAAGCTCCTGTCAGTAAGCTCCGCCTCAGCCATGTCCTCAAGCCCGCAACGACCCTCCAGATGCAAAGAGCCACAGGACGGGCAGAAGCCTTCCAAGGATTCATATACAAACGGTTGCCAAAAAGGATCATGCAACCCCTGGACTCTGGTCCCAGGCCGGAGGGGGCAGCTCAACTCGACTCGAACTGCCACCCGAGCGAAACCTCCCCTGGTTCCAGACGCAGTGGCAGCATCCACAAAGCAGAAGGACCCTGCTTGCTCCGAGATGGCTCTAAGGATTTCCTCCTTCCAGAACTCCATGGGAAGACCAGGCATCCTAATCCAAACAAGCGCGGAGGAGATGAAATTCTCAGCCGGAAAGAATTCCTGCCGCCATGCTTCAGTTCCAATGATCTGTCCGTTGATCACCCACGGACGAGCGAGGACCAGATCGACTGCCGCCGGGTCTTCGAATCGAAAAATGTGACATCGGAACGCCAGGGACACCGGGACAATGACTCCAGAGATGCCAGCACGCCTGAACTCCCGGATGAAGGCTTCAGCCGGCACCCATTTGGAGAAGGAACGGGCCAAAACCGCACAGTGCTGCCACCCCGTCACCGCCTCTTGCAGAATCGGCACCGAGACCCGTACTACATCCGGGAATTTAGACTCCATCTTCGCCACGTCCGACGGAGAGGGAGACGAAGAAACCCACTGGTAGCCGGAAACCTGAGCTTTCCTCCCGTTAAGCCGAGCCTCCGCAGTCGAATCGGAAGCCATAGGAAGACGAAGGGAAACAAGGCGATAGCCGGAGAAGAAGCGCTCTGACACTCGACGCAGATCGCCGGAGAACGCGGAGGGAGAAGCCGGAGCGCAAATCTTAAAGCAGGTCACCGAAGAAGAACCAGGGAATCGCTCAGCACGATTTTTAAAGCAACACTATACCCTTTGCTACACACTGCCAATTTATTGGTTGGCTTAAGGTATTGCTAATAATTTTACCTTTTAAAAATCCATTCTCTCTTCTTGTTTAATATCTTCTTTTCAATGTTTTCCTCATATATTTATTCTGTCTATTGCAAAAAAGAAATATCGTACTATTTTATTTTTAATAAGTTTAATTCTAATTACATTTTCTTTTAATTCCTTCGTTGGATTTTCATCTTATCATATCTAAACCTTCTTAGTTGAATTCTTTTAATATCTTTTCAAAAGTTTTGATGTTTTTCTTCAAATTAATGTTAATGTTACTATTAGGTTTTCATATTTTTAATTCAACTTGGAACATGAAGAAATATAAGTGGGAGATCATGCTTATTGCTGCCACAGCTGATGTGAAGATTTAATTTCCAGTTGCTCCCTTCATTGATAAGCCGACGGTCATGCAGATGCCGTTCACAGATGTAATCAAAACAAACCACGTAAATTACTGTGGACGAGGGGGCCATCCTCAAATTAAGACGCATACAGCCGAGGAAAAGATCAAGCGGGGGGGGGGGGGGGGGTGTTTGTTGAATCATGGTATTCATTTTTTGGAAACCCTCTTCATTTGGGCTTATCAAAGTCAATTTTAATGATAGTGTTCGTAGTCGCTTGATGGGTTCGGCTTTTGTGATCCGTGGACCTGATGGATCTTTGATGGCGGCTGACGGGTTTGGACTCCTTGACATTTCTGTGCTGGCTACTAAGTTGTATGCTGCGTGGGCTGGCATTTCTCATGCCATACGCAGCTTAGGCGTTCATCGGCTTGTCATTGAGGGCGACTCTATCACTGTAGTTCGCTGGCTCCGACAGGAGGTGGGCGTCCCTTTTCTCATTAACCCTATGATATGCGACATTCGGTCTATGATTCGTCAGGCCATGATTCGTCAGACTGATATTGTCCAGATTCGACACATTTATCGGGAAGCTAATTCTGCGGCTGGGTGCTTCTCAGATCGCCCATCACTCTAAACCGTGGTATTGGGTGCCGGAAGATCCGTGCCCGTCTGTGCTTTCTCAAATTTTGTACTCTGATATATCGGGCTTGACTCAACCTATATTGGTGTAATCGCTCGTTTGTATAAAAAAAAAAAATCAAGGGACGCGTGTATGTTAAAAAATATTTTTGCTTTTACAAAAAAAAAATCAAAAATTATTAAAAATTTTAGTCTAAAAATGTAAATGCACAAAGAAATTAAAATCAAAAGAATATAAGAATCGTATCTGGACTGAGTCGTGTTAGACACTGGCCTAAAGACTAGTTTTCATCCCTTCGTGCAGGTTGTAGGCAATCTGTCCATAAGATACAACGACTCGGCTCGATCCGAACTTTCCACCATGAGCACGATCACATAGAGGTGCAACCAACGACTCCTTCAAATGCTCAAAGAAAAATTAATGAATATAAAATAACAAAAAAATAAATTTAAAAGAAAGAGATAAGAGCTCTTTTTTTTTTTTTTTCAGTAGACTTTTGAGGCACAGGCACCAATTAATTCTCACAGCAGAATCTCGTAGAGAAATTTTTAGGATTTGGATGCTACCAATCCCTTCATCTCTTTTTTTTTAAAAAATCCCATGAATAAGCATTCGCGGAACGCGTGAGCGTTCACGCAGCAACGATCGCAAGAGTGTTGTGCCACTCATGAAAACGCATGAGTCCAGTGAACGTCCGCGAGCGTTCCGCTCGTGAGCATTCCTCCATTTATTTATTTTTAAAAAAATATTTTATCAATAATTCTCATAAAAGTTTTAAATTAAAAAAATAAAATTAATACAACATAAATTTTAGGGCATCTTATTGCGCAATAGGTGAGGTATCATGTGAACTTGAACCCGACTTAGTTTTGATTGTATATATCTGAAAGAACCATAATAGATTAAACCTTGAACTAGGCCCTTGACTCAGACTTCTACTAATCATACACACAATATAGATCAATTAGGTTAAAGCGGTCAATGCATATTAAAGGTCTTGCGTTTAGTACCTTAATTTTTTATGAGAATTTCTTAAGGTTAACTTAAACCTTTAGTCACGGCCTAATATAACAATTACCATCTAGGGAGGTCCGTTTGATATCCAAAAACTGCTTAGCAACAGTCGGACAAGTGGGTAATGTTGGGGTGAACCAAAAAAGTTTGGGTAGAGCCGGATCTAAGTGTTGGCTAGGTAAGCATCCTGTAGTAAGAGGAGTAGTTATGAACCCTGTAGACCATCCCCATGGGGCGATGAAGGGAGAGCCCCAATTGGTAGAAAAAAACCCACAATCCCTTGGCGTTATCCTGCGCTTGATAGGAAAAGGAAAAAATATAGTGATAGTTTTATTCTTCGTTGCCGTAAATAGGAATATTGAAAACCTTTTTTTTTGGAATTTGAAATAATGTGATGGGCGAACGACATGTAACAAGCTACACCAAGTAAGAAGTGTAGAACAATTAGCAAAGGACCGCCATTACCACATCAACAGATGCCGCTTCCCATATTTGCAAACCGATAGCACTTTATAAGAGCACTCTATCATAGGGATACATTAAAAGTATAACTCAACCTTACACAGGATCATCACAGGGATTGGATGAGAATTTTTTTTAAAAAAAATTGCTCTAACACGATCACTCAATCAGTTCTGTTTTTACTACACTGAACCTCTTTCATGGGATCTCCAATCACAAAGGTTGGGTATCCACTGCTGGTGACCAAATAATGGGTTTAAGCCCCATCTCTCACAATAATTTTAGAACTCCACTCCTAAATAGTTCCTTGGTTCATTGATCTACCAAATTCTTTTTAAACTTGACAAATTCCAAGAAGATAATATTATTTTTGGACTAAACTTCAAATAAGGGAATCAAATAAAGATATATTAGAATTGAATACCCAAATACAGGATAGACAATAAGTTGGACATACAAATCAACACCAAGATGTTCTATATGTAGGATGATAAATAAGCAAACATTTATATACATATAGCAAAATGTGAGCCTTCCTATTTGTTGAGTTTGGATTTTCTTTAAAATAAAAGAATATAATTTAGTAAATTCATAAATTTACCCGCTAGCCAGCACTGATGGCATCCATAATATGTGGCACCATACCATTGCCTCACTAGTATGTGTGCAAATGCATGCCATGAATTGGCATGTCTAAGCTCGGCATGCCATAGTACATAATATATCAGTGCCAGGTTGGCATGAGATTTTTATCCTTAATTAACTTAGAAATGTTACTCATTTGATATGTCACATACATCATGGGACCAATCAAAATTGCATACAATATCTAATTCTCAGGTGACATAGAAATGTTACTCATGTCACATATAACATTATTCCAACTAAAGAAAAAAACATCAAGTACCCCGTCTATGTCACACTTGAAGTGCACCTAGACAAAATGTTCTCTAGTCATCAATTGCTTGATGAAGTAAAAAAAATCATTTTTTATCCTTAAATGCAAAGAAATTATTATTTAGCTATTGATCAACTTTTACTAAAGATCTCTCTCCTTATTTTATAATGCACCCAATAGACAGCATATTTATCAAAAAATGACCTTGATTTATCATGAAATTAACAAGAACACCATCTTGACAAATTATATTAATATATAGTATTATTTGATAGAATCATGAATCATTTGCAGAATTTTTTTCTTTAATCACTTATATCAATGTTTTTGAAAGTACGGATTTAACATAAAATAGAAAAATATATTCAAAAATTTAAAGTCGACTATCTATGGGTGAATCAAACATAAATTAATTTATGCATCTTCATATATTAACTAAGCAAGTCATCACGCACATGACATTCTCGAAAAAAAAAAAGCCTCATTTTTTCCTTTTTTAAGGCAAACATGAAATATAGGTACTCAAATATGAACCTTGAGCTTAATTGATTCTGGATAACTAAAAGTTAAAGGTTTAACCTTATAGTTTAAGTTTTTAAATTAGTAATTTTTAAATATTTTAGATTTTAAATTTAAATTCAAAATTTTAAATATAGAAACTACTTACAATAAAATAACCACTAAGCAAGATTAACTCAAAAAATTTAACTTTGAATTTGAGTTTCAATTTCAAATTTGAATTTTTAATTTTTAATTTAATTTTTAAATTTTAAATTCAAAATCTTTTTCTTTTTTTTTCTCAAAAACAATAATTTTCAGGATTTCTAGACAGATTCAAAAGTAGGATTTTTCCCCCTCCATTAACTTATAATGAAATTTCTAGCTATTTCAAGAAAAAGGAAAACTAGTCCTTAGCTGTTGAAAAAATTTTTGTTTTTATAAAAACTCTTTCCTAGAAATTGCTAAAAAATTTAGTCTAAAATTTAAATGCATAAAAAAAATAAGAACCATATTTGGACCGAGACATGTTAGGCACTGCCCTAAGGACTAGTTTTCGCTGCAGGTTATAGGTAATATGTTCCTAAGGTACAATAACTTGTCTCGATCTGAACCTCCTACTAAGTGCAACCCAATAACTTCTTCAATGCCCAAAAAAAATTTAGTGAATATAAAATAATAAGAAAATAAATTCAAAAGAAAAAGATAAAGAGCTTTTTTTTTTTTTTTTCAAAAGCTTTTGATATATAGGCACCGGTTAATTCTTGCAGTAGCAAATTCTTGCAGTAGAATCTCGTATAGAAATTTTTAGGATTTGAATGCTTCCTATCCCTTTATTTTTAAAAAAAATCCAACGAACGAGTTGCCACGTGAGTGTTCGCGGAATGCTCGCATGGCAAGCGTTCACGCAACACTCTCGCAAGCGTTGCGCCACTTCTCGGCGTTCCTTTATTTATTTTTTTTGTAAAAAAACTTTTTACCAACAGTGTAACAACACAATAACTAGCATGCTTCGTAATCATCCAGATGTACTTGAAATGATTAGGAATCTGACAGTAAAGAATAAACAATTAATCCAGCTATGGCATATCTATGGAACTCATCTGCTATCAGATTATGAAAGAGATCATATCTCTTTAGTGCGCCTATCAGGACAAAGATTTATAGGCCATAGCCGCAGCGTTTGATGAATACAACATGAATATGGAGGCTTCCTATCCATCCCAAGATCTAGCTTTTTATCTGAAAGATTGCGTGGGATTGCCTTCCCACATGTTCCTTGATTGCTAGAAGGGGAATGCCCATTTAAGCTACTTGCTCGTTATGTGAACAGGAGGTGGAAACCACGGATCATGCCATTTTTAGTTGCTCTAGAGTAAGACAGATCTGGCTAATATTGATCGGTTACCACTTTAGGGAGGGTGCTGACGGCTCTCGGATGACTGCTTTTTTAAGTGACATTCGAAGGAGAATCCGATAGCAGGGCGCTATTTGGGCTGGCACAGTCTATCAGATCTGGCTATCACGAAACCTGCTTATTTTCACTGATGAAGTTGTATCTCCCCGACGGGTTGTGAGGAAAGTTATTTCTTTCTCTGAAGAATACGCACTCCATGGGTCTGCTTATGATTCTGACAACTTTGCCCACTGGGGCTCCTCTGCTGCCTTGGCAGCAACCGGCATACGGTCTTCATAGCTTGGGAGCCCTCCCCAGGGTTTATCAAAATCAATTTTGATGGGAGTATTCGGAGAAGATGTGCAAGCTCAGCATTTATTATTCGTGGGACTGATGGAGTGTTGCTAGTGGTTGGTGGCTTCGGCTTTCTAGACTCTTCAGTTTCTCTGTCTGAGCTTTATGCAGCATGGGTAGATATTTCATACGCTACTCGGACCTCCATCTCATTGTTTATTCATAGAAGCGACTCCACTACGGTCATCCGATGGATTCGACAGGATTATTGTGATCACATCCTTACAATCCTTTACTTTATGATACTGAGCTACCCTCTGGGAGGTTCATACAGTCCAGATCTGGCATGTTTATCGAGAAGCTAATGCGATGGCGGATTGGGTTGCGGCCTCAGTCATCTATCACTACGGTTTTTGGGTTTAGAAATATGATAATCCTTGCCTCTTGTACTAAAGCAAATATTATTTTTTTATATCTGTATTGATTACACTAGACTAGCATGATCGTTCATTAAAAAAAAAAAAAAAAAAAAAAAGGTTTCTCCAGCAAATACCAACCAGACCATCAAATAGACAGCGCAGGTGTCAACCTGTATCGCCAGTCTTTTGTAGCGCTGGCATCCAGCTTTTTCCACCATACCACTGATTGTTTAGAAATATTCGATCAAAATATTATATTCAAAAATAATATAATATTACTTTCATATTAATATAACATAATATACTAAAATTATATGATAGTTATATAATTTATTATATTTTAATCATATAATTATAATATAATATTATACTATTATGTTATATAATAAAATATTATAATAATAGTTAGAATAATATATCCTTTGTCTTTACAGTGCCAAGGTGACAAGTGAGGCCATTCTCTCAACTTGCCGTTTATACTATATTTGGCCGGCGATGAGTGGTAAAATGTTCTATCAGAACTCACAAGATCCTGTCCTGAGAGTACTCTTTTAAAGCCTCTCTCTCCAAGCTTTTTCTCTTAAGCAAGTGCCTCCAGTTTGCCTTTGAGAGAAAATTAGATCCTCGCTCCATGGGCTACTGCTAATCAGATATGCCTATCATGAATCGACTCATTTTTATTAATAATATTATATCTTTTCAGAGGACTATACGGAATGTCATATCGTCTGAATTCACACTCATTGCTATGCTTCTGAACCTGACAGCTCTGATCACTAGGGTTCTCTTACTGCTACGGCAGCGAACCGGCATACGATTTTTATCTCTTAGGAGCTTCTATTAGGTTTGTCAAAATCAATTTCGATGGGAGTGTTCGGAAAAGACTAACTCGTTTTGCTTTTGTGATTCGAAGGAGTGATGGAGTTTTATTAGCGGCGAGAGGGTTTAGTCTCTTAGACTCCTCTGTCCCTTTGGTTGAGCTCTATGCAGCTTGGGCTGGTGTTTCCTATGCGACTCGATCCTTCATGCTCATAGTCTCCTCATTGAAGGGGACTCTTTTACTGTGATCCAATGATGCAGAAGGAGTGTTGCAATCTAGTCCCTACCAATCCTCTGCTCCATGATATCTTGACTATCCTTTGGGATATTCATAGAGTCCAGATCTGTCATGTCTATCGGAAAGCCAATTCTACTGCGGATTGGGTGGCGGCCTCAGTGGCTTATCATTCTGGCTTCTAAACCTGGAACCAAGGAGACCCATGTTCTATTATTTTTAAACAAATGCTGCTTTTGATCTATCTGAGCTGATTCGCACTAGGCTAGTGTGAGCACCTGCTTGTACCAAAAAAAAAAAGAGATCCTTGGTTCTTATTATGTAGTCAATGCATCATTCGATAATAACTTGAGAAAAGAAAGAAGAACTTTCACTTCCTTTCTTTGTTAAGGGGAATTTTGTTTTGGCGGAAGTTTCTCCGAAAAATAGAGAAACTCCTTGTGAAGGGGGAAAGAGAGAAGAGATAGAGGTAGCAACGGAACCAGCAAGGCAAAAGAAAATAGGGTAGAAGTGTAGTATCCCGTAGGTGATGATTCTATTTTATTTTATCTAATAATGATAATTTCATCATCTTAAAGATAATCTCAATAATATCATCCACTAATTAATTAAGTGATAGTAGTATATCTTTTTTAAAAATTAAAAATGCCTACTTTTGATGGAGTAGGCGGTGAAAGGAAGTTAAAAAGTTTCTCTATAAATAAAGATTTTCTTAAGATTTTTATATTATATGTGAAAAAATCATACGGTAGCCATGGAGAGATTGGGTCCCTAATCAACAGCAAATTTAGAAGATAGATCTCAAACATATTCAATGATTGAAGCTAATTCATTGATCCTCTTATTCATATTTTACAAAGCATGTGTAGATTTTCAATTTCTAACAGTTGGTATCAGAGTTTAATACATCTACCTTGTTTTGTTGCGAGTGTTTCCATTATTTTAAGATCTAATTAAATCTCTCATAGCAATAATTATTATCTCATTCTCATTACTTGTGTGATAAAAAAAATAGTGCATTGTGGCAGTAAAAGGGGCAAGGCGTTCTTGGTCTTTATTTCTTTTATTTAGGGGTAGTTCAATAGGGAAGGTTACTGATAGTACCCTGGATTATTTGATTCAACGAGCGTATGGTAGGGATATTAGGAATGCACCACTAAGGAAGGCTATTGGTAGTACCTTGGTGCACTCCTAACATTTAGTTTTAATTGAGAAAACATTTTTGTTAAAGAGAAGCACTATGCACCCATCCCAAGGTTCTCCCTCTCTCACGCTTGAAGCCCTTTTCTATTCCAGGTATAATTCAAATAAAAGAAAATTAATAATAAGATGGGTGTATTTGATTTTTTTTACAATGTTGAGACCGTGGATTAAAATAAAATATATGGACCAAGTAAAAAATATATATATCCTATTTTATTTTGTCCGTTAACTACTTGCAATAACTCCATCCTCTTAGAGATAACTCTCAATAATATCCATCCACTAATTAATTAAGTAATAACTAGCTAGAGAGAGATTGGGTCCATGATCAAAAGTAAATCCTGAGGGCATACATCATCATTATGTGATTGCTCATTGATTGGAAGTACTTAATCAAGATTCTGAGAAGGTAATTCATTGATCATATTATTTCATATTTTAATCTATATATTTTAAATTAATTTCTAACAAGAAGAGGATAAAAGAGAAGAAAAAAGAAATGAGAAGAAAGAGGAGAGAGAGAGATGGAGGACTCCTTGGCTAGAGGCTGGTGTAGCCATGGGCACTGGGTTGTACCTGGCCGGCATGGCTCAGGCCCACCGGGCTGCTCCAGAAACCGAGGCATGCTTGGCATGGCCCAAAAATTAAAATCCCAGCCCGACACGGCACGTGGCCCATTTTGGGCCACGTGCCATGCTAGGCCCAAGCCGTGCCGTGCCGTGCTAGGCATAGCCCACTAAAAAATTATTTTTTAAAAATAATATGTTAATTTTTAAAATAAAGGGATAAATATTTACTTCATGAAGTATGATTCGATTTCACTTAATTCATCTACGGTTTGAAAAGTGTTACTGAACTCATTGATCTTTATTATCCATTTTAACCATGACTGTTCAAAAAAAAAAAAAGAAGAAAAAGGATAAAAATAAAAGAATTAGCAAAGAAAGATTGAGAAAAATGATTGAAAAATCCATTTTTATTAGATTTTAAAAAAAATCGATAGGTTCTTGCATTCCTAATATCTCTTATTTTATTTTTCTCAAAATAATGGATATCGCCATGTCATTCTCATTTATATTTTTTTATTAAAAAAAGTAATGAATTAATAAAAGGAGCATTTATTCTATTAACATCATATTTTGGTTTTCTAAAAATAAAAGAAAAGATGTTAGATGAGAAACTTATTAATAACTTTTGGTTAATAGAGATGATTAAGTATTTATCTTTGATTATTCTAGATGATTAAACTTTATATCATTCAGATTGAAAAAGAACCGAAGAATTTATATTTTGAATTATAGAACTTGAAAGGGCTACCAACAACTAAAAAAAAAAAATCATCGGTTCTTTAATCTAAACAAAAGTTATGAGTAATTTTTATTTATGATTATAATCAACATATTATAAATATTGAGACAAACAACCTTTGCATGGGATTTTAATTTTAAAATCAAAAATTAGAAAGTGAATGTAACCTCTGTGGCTTATATCCCACTACTGTTACATCAAACAGGGAGATAATTAACCCAATGCAATGGCAAGTAAAAGTTTCCTGTATAAATAATAAGATGGCAAAGTCCTTTAGCGAAGATATGAATTTAATTTAAAAGAATGAAAAGTTAAATGGAGAAAGGGATACGAGAGATCATGGATCCAATTTGATGGCAAGTAAAACTTCAAGTAATACGATGATGTAAAGCTGGTAAGTTCTCTTAGCGTCTGTACTAAAAATCTTGGTTTAGATCTTGTGCTCACCAACTTCTGGAAATCTAAGGATGGTTGTGTTGGGGTTAACCATTCCTATAAACCTCTTTTGAGTGGTATAAAAACGTATTGACTGTTTAATTGGTTGTTACTAGCATGCCGGGTCATTGCAAGTCTTAAGAGGAGGAAAAAACCAAAAAAAGACGAGTTGGAATTGCACGTATCTCAGAGTTACATTAACAGCTACTAAAGTTGCAGTGCATGCTTATTTGCTGGAGTGGGTGGAGGAACCTTAGTGGAATTTAAGGGGACTGCAGTATGTGAACCATTTTAATCTTACAATAGTGTTCTAATCTAGATCTGAGACCTATGTATTAACAGGGCAATGGGTTGTGTGACCAGGACAGCATGCTTTTACTCGAACAGATATAAATAACAAGCGTACCAAAGTCTTCTTAAACTTTTTTACTTAAATTTTTTTATCAGATATAAATTTTGTTTTACAGATATAATTCAGGCGGGCCATACCGGGTCAGTGGCTGGATTTTTCAAGCCCGACCCGGTGCCCATCTCTAGGCTGGTGATAGGGATGACTGGGTTGCCTACCCTTGGGGAGAGGCAAACGACATAGGGCAGCCTCTGTCTAGAAGAGCGTATAGAGAACGTTAAAGATTCACTTATTCTAGGACGGGTAAGCTTGTTATTACGCAGTACAGGAGGGTTTAGGTGGTGCGTTCGAGTATTTTTAGTACAAGTGGGTTTACGTCTTAGATTTGAGTATTTGCACTCGAGCAAGAGGCTGCTCAGAAGAAAACATTACGTCTATCAGAGTGCTGTTTGACAATCTGCTTTCCAGATGAACAGTTTATGCGAAGAGAAGATATTCGTAAGGGTCAGGTCGGGGATTTAAAGCGATGGATTTGCATTTGGTTGGTATGCAAATGGATGGATATCCAAGACTGAGTCCAACAAAAAATTAGAAAATATCCGAGTCGGCCACAGAAACAGAGGCACAGGTTTATTTCTGTTTTAAAGCTTAAAACAAGAACGAAGTGGATCAGAAGTCTTAGCAAACCTGCTTTCTAGGGTTTTTTTTTTTTTTTGGTGTTTTGAAACTTCATGATAATTCTGTCCTGTTGATTGAATGGTCATGGGTCTGTTCATCTTTCCTTCAAGATTAAAAGAAACAGTAAATTAAACTTGCCAGACGTTACCAGATCACAAAAAAGCCAGCTACTTTTTCTTTCTGACGGATTGTGGACATTGTGCGTCTTTGCCTTTATATGATTACAAAGTACAGATGCTGATGTGCATCAAATCATAAATTGAAGATGGTGAAAGAACGTGGGGATGACTCGGATCGACACAATAATGGATCATACGAGCCCCGCCCCTTGGCAACAATGGATTTCTGTGAAAAATTGCACCAACAAAAGCAGCAAAATATATCGACGCGAAAAAGAGAGTGACACCAGAGTATATAGCACGAGATGGTCAGAATTAACATCAAAATTTGCCTTTCTATGAGACGCAACTTGCGGTTATAGATTCAATCTGGTGTGCTTAAAAGCTATATAATTGCCGGTGAAGATCCCAAGGGCCCTGGGCACAAGCCTGATCCTCCTCCGAAGTTAGAAAAGAATTAGTATAGTAGGACCCATCACCCTGTGGCACTGGAAATGCCCGGGCACCCGGCTGAGCCGCGCCCGCACTTGCAGCAGCTTCCACGCATGGATCAAGAAACCGCAACACGCCACCGGTGGCTCCCCCTTGTGCAGCACTCGACCCAGTGCTGGTGCTGGTGCTGGTGACAGTGCTGAACACTCCAGAGGAGCTGGAACTGGTGCTACGGGGACCATCCAGAGTGCTGGGCGAGAGGAGTAAGTGCTCTTCCAGTCTTGTTAAAGGCCTCGTTGCCAATCCGCCGGCCTTCTGGGCCGCAGATGATGTTGGCCAGCACCCATGATGCTTGCCTGGGGCTGCTGCCAGTTGTTGGAAGCTGGCCGCATTGGGCACGCCGGCGTCTTCGTTCCCTGCGCGCAATAGCCTGGCACTCAGAGCCTTTGCCAGCTTCCCATCAAGAAGCTTTGCCTGCAGCGCACCGGCGAGCCCCTCGGCTGCCACTGCCTCACCGCCGTGATCCTCGAACGAGAAGGGTGGCATGTTCTCCAAGGGATCACCACCCCTGGCATCACCGGCCCCAGCTCCTGATGAGGTGGCGGAGTCGAAGTTGGTGCGTGCGTTGGCTCCGCGGAGGTTGCGGGCAGCGTCGTCGTATGCCCGCGCGGCGTCCTCGGCCGTGTCGAACGTGCCCAGCCACAGCCTGACCTTTTGCAAGGAGTCCTTGATCTCGGCAACCCACCTTCCGGACGGCCTCTGCCTCACTCCGATGAACCTCTTCTGCTCTCCTGACAACGCCTTCTTCCTCCGTTCCTTTGGACCACCATCGCCAGTCCCGACCATGACCGCTCCTGCTTGCTATCCTCCCCCACCCCTGGTTACCCGATGATTAGCCCAGCACTTTCCCACATCATTCGAGCATCGATCGACGAAAACGAAAGCTTCTCATAGCAATCTAATTATAATAGCGTGGCAAGTGGAGACAAGGGGAAGGTGACGAGTTGGTTGCTTCCAATCCATTGCATCGCAAAGAAATTGTCAACAATGCAGGCGATGCCTTTGCCATCGATGCAAGCGAAGTCGGGCCAAAAAAAAAGAGGCCAGGGGAACATGGCTGGCGAAGGCCAGGGTAACAAGAGGCCGCCCTCGTGACAAGGACAGATTCAGATCGAAAGGACGAGCGAGCCCCCCTTCTTTCCTCGGTGACATCATCCTCATCATCATCATTCAGATGCTGAGAGGATGGAGTCGATTTTTCGGAGAGGCTCGCAGCCTCACGACAGTATGACATCTCAATTGCATGCTTAAAAAATAAAAAAATGTCTGGGCTGGTGAGATGTCCCTCGACCTTTCCCCATTTGTCCCAAGCGGCGACGCACGTAGCAGCATAGAGGGAACAAGGAGATTACTTCCAAAATGATCATTCCAACATAAGACTTTAGCATGAAAAAACGATCGCTACGGACGGGCTGAGGAGGAAATAAAAGTTAAAAAAAACAAAAACGGTGATCCTCGACCGGGCAAAGAGGAATATTTTCCGCTTCATCTCTAATATATATATATATATATATATTATTTTTTTTCTTTTTTCATAAAAATCTAAAATACAACTTCAATTATTAGAAATAAGAAAATATTTTTATTTTAAAAATAAAAAATAAATTGTTGAAGCAATTGATGGTAGAGATATGATAATGGAGAAGGTAATAATATTGATGGTTAAAGATATAATAGTTGAAGGTGATAAAAGATAATAAGTACAGTGAAAGTATGATAATAATGAAGGAAATCTCTTGAAATAGCCTTCTTTGTTTAATAACCTACATCTCGAGGATATGTTGAGATATGATGATGATGGAAGATCCTTCGAAATAACCTTTTTCATTTGACAGCTTGTGATCGATCACTATAGGCTACAACGGTTACAAGTGATGGATGGATTTATATCAGTTGAATGATGGTTTGGGCTCTCATTTTATGAATTTGAGGAGTTTCGATTGCTAAGATTTTTGAGGGTTTTCCTAATCTCCTTTTCCCTAGACTCTATTGCAGGTAGTCCTCTATCATTTTTTGATTTCCTTCAATTTTTCATATTCTCTAACTAGGATCTCTCTAGTTTTTAGTCTTTTCCACAAGCACTAGCTTGTTGACGCCAAATCGCCTTCCTCCAACGTCGGAAAACGAAGGTCCTTCTCCTCGAAAAGCTCCTGCAAAAAGTCTCCGGAGATCGATTGCACGGTGAGGACCCTTCGATGCTCAAATAAGCAACTCGAAACAGTTAAGAAAAGAACTATCAAAAAGATAGCTAGAGAGCTTGAGTTCCGATCCCCTTCCTTGTTGTGAGTGCAGGCTTTTATACCTGTTCGAGGGTCCCTTTTTTCGCTTTCAGAAGGTGGCTGATTTTGGGATACTTTGTCCGATAGCGGACAGATGGCCAGGTTGACAGTGACAGATCGCAACCGATACTGAGCATGTCAGAGGTGTCTTGCTCTGCCAGCCGTGGTCAGGTGTAGCACCTGGCAAGTGAGTCCAATCGTGTCAGGCGTGCACCATTACGGTAGTGGCCACGCGCTGTTGCAGACAAGTAGTGGGCCACGTGATCGCCACAAGCGGTTGATGGGTCATGTGGGTGTGTCAGGCGACACAAGGTGGTGGGGCATGAGGTCCGAGACCGGGGGGCTAAGGCCCGAGGCCAAAGGGGTCGCGAGGTCCGAGGTCGAGGCCGAGGGATGCCGGATCCAGGCCGAGGGACGGCAAGGCCGAGGGGGCCCCGGCGACCGAGGGGCCTTGGTGGCCGAGGGGTCCTCAAGGGCCGAAGCCGAGGGGAACCCGGAGGCTGAGGCGGGGGCTTCGATAGTTACTTTCCCCATTAACCCTAACGAGGCCTGATTAGCCACATCAGATGCTTCCCTCGCCCCTGAGACAAAGCGGGCCACCCCTGCAAGGCAAAGGGACGTAACTCAAGTGGTTAATCCCGCCGTGCCGCCAACTGCTGGAGGGCACGTGTCCCTGGGTGCAATGATGCCTTTGGTGGGTGGCTTGGGCTTTGCAACGGCACTGTCCCTGCTGACCATCAGATCTGCGAAGATCTACCTCAAAACGGGGGCGTCCTCTCGGAACCTATGAAAAGCCACCGCTATCATTGCCATCATGGTGCTAACGCCAGCGTCGCCTTGCTATTGGTCGAAGGCGAGCGTCTTATGCTGGGCGCCTGCCGAGGCGATTCCGCCCATAGCGGAGTCCGCGTGGCTCGGGTAGGTAAGGTGGGACGATTTGAAATGGATAAGTCGGAAAAAGGCTTCGAGTCTTGTCATGTTCTCCCGAGATCGTCTTCTTCCTCCAGCTCCCCCGCTTTCAGTCTTTTCCTGAGAGCTCGCTCTTGCTGCTCCTTTCTCATCCAGGTCAGTTCTTTGATCATTTCCAACCCCTAGCTCCCCCACCAAACTTCTATAATGGCTTCTTCTCCCTCTTGGCCTTCATCTGCATCCCCGCGATTAGATTTCTTCCTTGAGGCTTCGTGCCTCTCCGTCTCCTGCCCCCTCGTGGTCCTCCTCCATCGACCCGGAGGACCACATTCCTCTCATCCAACGGCGGGCCGATGGGGTTCCGGCGAGGAGTCGCCCGGTGGCCGCCGGCACCTCCTCGAGGATGGGGCGAATCCCCACGGGGACCGCCTCCATGGTAACGGGCCAGGACCTGGCTAACATCAGGGCCTGTTACCAAATTCCTAGGAAAGTAGGGCTCTTTTGCCGACCCCCGACGATAGGGTAGTGTCCTCCCGACCCGGTAGGATAGCCATTTATGAAATCTCCCTCAAGATAGGTCTTCGGCCACCCTTCCACCCCTTCTTCCTCAACCTCCTCGACTGATACTCCTTGACTCCTGCCCAGCTGATTTCGAACTCCCTTCGGACCATCTGCGGCTTCATCATCCTCTGCCACTTCCATGGCCTTGAACCCCGAATCTCCCTCTTTCGCTGCTTTTACACCCTCCAGCAACAGTCGGGTTGGTGGCTGTTCTAGCCTTGGCCCGGCCGAGCCTTAAAGCTTTCTTTCCTCCTCCGTCAAGGGATGGAAATCCTGATTCTTCTTTGCCAACCTCGACGAGGTGAAACCGATGTGAGGGACCCGGATCTTAGGCCCAACAGGGACTCATCAGTATCCCTGGGGGATAGGGAAGCACTGGGGCAACTGCTGACGGCCGAGGTCCCCAGGTGCAATCAACTCCTGTCGGAGGACAATCTTCGACTCACAGGCAACTCCACCCGGAGTGGTGAGTAGCAGCCGATCCGATACTTAGCCCGTTCTCCTTTTTCTTTTCTTTTTTTTAACACTAGTTGATGTTGTGCAATGATGAAGGTCCCGCTCTATACCCTCAGGAAGGTTGCCGCCAAAAGGAAGAGAGCCCTCGAGAGCGCTGAGGGACCAAGTATGGGGCAGCGGGTCCAGGCCCCCAGTCAGCCCTCAACATGATTCTCCCCGTCCCTGGCGCACAGAGAGTCGTGGCTGGCCCCAACGTAGACTTTACGGTGCACTCCCCCACGGAAGGAGTGAGGGCCGAGGGGGGTGCAGCAATGGAGCCCTTGGTCCCGACCGAACCGATCCAAGCGGAGGCAGAGCCAAGCTCGGGCGAGGTCCCGTCGGCAGCGGTGGGGCCGCCCACGGAGGATGCACCAGTAGCTCCCAGCCTAGCGCCTGCCGAGGCTGCCGAGAGAAGTGAAGCCGAGGCGATCCCCTCCAGGCCTTCCGTCATGAACCATGGGCACCGAGCGGAGTGGCTCATCTCCAGGTCATCTTGCCTGAGTTCTAAGAGGAGCTCAGCCAGCTGGGAGCATCGACATTTTTCCAGGAAGCCTTCGTGGCACTCGTCCGGGTAAGTGTCTTTCATGACCTTAGCTTCTGACCTCCGACCGGCCTTGTACTAACATTTTCCCTAATGCAGTCAGCGAACTCCTTGGTGGCAACGAGGGAGGTCATCAACAAAGGGGAGGTCATCCTCCGCCAGGTCTAGCGAGAAGTTGCTGAGGCCCAGGCCCGAGCCGAGAGGGCGGAAGACGCCCTGGAGGCAGCAAGGATGGACCGGGCAGCCGAGCTTGAGGAGGCCATTAGCCGGGTGGCCATTTAGACCAAACGCGCCCGAGCTGCCTTGGACCAGCTTGGGAACGCGATAGGGGCTGTCACCGATAGGGACCGCCGCATCGGGGAGCTTACCTCAGCAGTTCGGTTGGCCAAGGAAAGGGTGGGGCAGGCCGAGGAGGCTACGAGGAGGGCCGACTCCCGCGCAGCGGAGGAGGAGGCCAAAGCCCGTGAGACAGAGATTGCTGCTATGGGGAGGGCCACAGGAGCGGTAGAGGAGTTTCGGAAGTCCGCGCGCTTCTTAGAAGAGCTGGCCGAAGCTTCCGCGGATGCCTATCTTCAAGGGTTCCGGGACGGCAAAGAGAAAGTGGCCAGGGTCCTTTGCCTCCCCAGCGCCTTAGAGATCAAGCCGGACCAGATGTCCGAGAAGGCATCATCCGATGACGAGCCCACCGCAGCTGATCCTTGACCTGTACTTTGTACCCTCCTCTTTTTTTATGTACTAAAGTCCGACCTAGTTGGCATTTTGTAAGTACTTTTTTGGTAATGAGAATCTTTTTGAAATGTGCAATGAACTTGTAACCTCCCTCAGCTCGCCGATGTAGGACCCTATGGGCTGCGTCGACACTAGGAATAGTATCCGTCTGCTCAGCGCAAGCAAATCCGTGACTTAGCTATGTAGGGCCGGACCCTAGTGGGAGCGCCGAGGTCAGACTTGAGCTTCCACCAGTAAACCTGAGGTCGATGCTTAGGTGTGGGCCTCACGGGGGGCCTGCAATGCCGGCCTGCCGTAGTGGCTCTGATCGTTACCTGACATCAAGTCAGCCCCACGGTCCCGGCGCTAACCGAAGCAAGGTCTTGGTGCCGGGCTGACCTCGGGCCTGTGCGCCGATGATACATCGGCCTTTGGTACCGATGGTACATCGGTCTTGGAGTGCCGAGCTGACCTCAGGCTTTTGAGTGCCAATGGCACATCGGTCTTCGGTGCCGATGGTATATCAGTCTTGGAGTGTCGAGCTGAACTCGGGCTTTTGTGTGCCAATGGTACATCGGTCTTCGATGCCGATGGTACATCGGTCTTGGAGTGCCGAGCTGGCCTCAGGCTTTTGAGTGCCAATGGTACATCGGTCTTGGAGTGCCGAGCTGGACTCGGGCTTTTGAGTGCCGATGGTACATCGGTCTTCGATGCCGATGGTACATTAGTCTTGGAGTGCCGAGCTAGCCTCAGGCTTTAAGTGCCGATGGTACATCGATCTTGGAGTGCCGAGCTGGCCTCGGGCTTTTGAGTGCCGATGGTACATCGGTCTTGGAGTGCCGAACTGCCTTGGGCTTTTGAGTATCGATGGTACATCGGTCTTGGAGTGTTGAGCTGGCCTCGAGCTTTTGAGTGCTGATGGTACATCGGTCTTCGGTGCCGATGGTACATTAGTCTTGGAGTGCCGAGCTAGCCTCGGGCTTTTGAGTGCCGATGGTACATCGATCTTTGGTGCAGATGGTACATCAGTCTTGGAGTGCCGAGCTGGCCTGGGCTTTTGAGTGCCAATCGATCTTCGGTGCCAATGGTAATCAGTCTTGGAGTGCCGAGCTGGCCTCGGGCTTTTGAGTGCCGATGGTACATCGGTCTTGGAGTGCCGAGCTGGCCTCGGGCTTTTGCTGAAAAGACAAGCTACTCGAACGCATTTTTATTAATATAGAATATGGGACAGGAGTCCAAAAGAATGCAAATGCACAACCCAATATAAAGAAGGGGTACATTACTGGTAGTACCGACGAAGGTTGTCAGAATTTCAGGTTCGGGGGAGCATCTTCCCATCTAGTCCCTCGAGGCGGTATGCTCCATGGTGGAGGGCTTTGGTGACTCGATAGGGTCCTTCCCAATTCGGCGACAACTTGCCTCCTTCCGTCGGCTTCGAGATTTTGGCCTGTCTTAGGACTAGGTCTCCTGGCAGGAACATTCTTGGATGGACACGGGCATTATAGTACCTGGCGGTTCGCTATCGATAGGGCCATCCGGAGTCACGCTCGGTGACATACCTCTTCCACGAGGTCGAGGTTGGCCCGCAACAGGTTCGAGTTGTCCTCCTTGTCGTAAGACCCCGTCCGGGGGCTCAGGACACCGACCTCTACAGGAATGACAGCCTCAGATCCGAAGACGAGGCTGAAGGGAGTCTCTCTGGTGGGAGCTTGCGGCGTTGTGTGGTAGGCCCACAGCACGTTGGAAAGCTCCTCCACCCACCTTCCTTTGAAGTCATCCAGCCGCGCTCTAAGTCCTTGAAGGATGATACAATTGGTCACCTCGGCTGTGCCATTGGTTTGAGAGTGACCGACAGAAGTGAACCGTTGATGAATGCCCAGCTCGGTCCATAATCCTCTGAAGGGTGCATTGTCGAACTGCCGATCGTTGTCGATGACAAGGGTATGCGGCAGTCCAAACCTACAGATTATAGACTTCCAGAAGAAGGATCTCACCTTGCCCTCGGTGATCTTGGCCAGTGCCTCCGCCTTGATCCATTTGGTGAAGTGGTCGACGGCTACCAGCAGGAACTTGCGCTGGCCAGAGGCCGAGGGAAACGGTCCCAAGATGTCCATCCCTACTGAGCAAAAGGCCAGGGGGCCGCTAGGGGGCTCAGCTGAGAGGTCGGCTGCCGCTGGATGTTAGCATGCCACTGACAACTATCACACCTTCTAACAAGCTCGACGACATCCTCCTTTATCGTCAGCCAGTAGTATCCTTGGCGCAGGGCTTTGTATGCCAGAGCTCTGCCCCCTAGATGACTCCCGGAGATGCCTTCATGGATCTTCCGCATGATGTAATCAGCTTCCACCGGGCCGACACACTTGAGGACCGGTTATGAGAATGACCTTCGGTAGAGCCGCCCGTCCATCATCAAGAACTTTGGAGCTTGTCGCTTGAGTAGCCTAGCCTCGGCAGGATCTTTGGGAAGGGCGCCATCGGTAAGATACCGAACGTAAGCGTCCATCCAAGTAGGCTCTTGCACGGATGGCAAAGCCTCTTCTGTGGATTCAATGCTTAGGACCTCCAAATGCTCCACATACGTTCTTCCCAAGGCTCCGTCGGCCGAGGTGGCCAAACAGGACAGTGCATCAACTCTGGCATTCTCTCCTCTGGGGATGTAACTGACACAGAAGTAGGCAAAATGGAAGGCCTAGGATTGGACCTTACTTAAATAACGGGACATGGTTGGGTCTCGAGCCTCGTACTCCCTAGCAACTTGCCCAAAGACAAGCTGAGAGTCGGTGAAGGCTCGCAGACACCTCGCTCTGAGCTCCTCGGCCAACTTCATTCTTGCTAGCAAGGCTTCGTACTCCGCTTGGTTATTGGTGGCAGGAAAAAGGAATCGGAGAGCGTACTCCACTGCCTCTCCCTCGGGGCTTGCAAGAATGAGTCTGGCTCTACTCTCCTGGGAGTTTGATACGCCATCTACATGAAGGATCTAGTCCTCTCCTCCCGCTTCCAACTCCATGGGGGACTCCGAGTGCGGCTCTTCCAGGTGCTCCTCGGCCCAGGTGCACTCGACCAGAAAATTGGCTAACACCTGAGACTTCATTGCAGACCTCGGTCAAATAGACAAGTCGAACTCCCCCAGCTTGATGGCCCACTTCGCAAGTCGGCCGGAGGTGTTAGGACGGGATAAGATAGCCTAGAGGGGCTGGTCCGTGAGCACCACAATTGGATGAGCTTGGAAGTAGGGTTTAAAGAGTTGAGCAGAGATGATCAAGGCGAAGATAATCTTCTCGATTCTGGAATACCTGGTCTCTGCATCATGAAGCACCTTGCTGGTGTAGTAGACTGGCTTCTGCATCCCGTCAGCGTCCCTGCAAACAAGCACGAAGCTGACGGCCTCGGGGGAGGCTGCAAGATACAGAAAAAGCTCCTCCCCACTCCTTGGCTTGGATAGCAATGGCGGAGTGGATAAAAACTCCTTTAACTTCTCGAAGGCTTTCCGGCACTCCTTTGTCCACTCGAAGCTGTTGACCTTATGCAACGCCTTGAAGAAAGGCATACACCTCTGTACCGACTTGGACAGGAATCGACTCAAGGCCGCTACTCTCCCGATCAGGCATTGTACCTCCTTCTTGTTAGCCGGAGGCCTCATGTCCAAGATAGCTCAAATCTTGTCAGGGTTCGCCTTGATCCCCCGCTGTGTCACCATGAAGCCCAAGAACTTGCTTGTTGTAACCCCGAAGGCGCACTTGCGGGGGTTCAGCCTCATCTGGTACCGGCGGAGATTGTTGAAGGTCTCCAAAAGGTCGGCAACATGGTCAGTAGTACGAATACTCTTAGTCAGCATGTCATCCACGTACACCTTCATGTTGCGCCCGATCTGATCCTCGAAGACCTTATTCATTAGCCTCTGATAGGTGGCCCTCGCATTCTTCAATCCAAACGACATCACCTTGTAGCAGTATATCCCCTTCTTGGTCACAAACGAGGTAGCTTCTTCGTCCGCCGAATCCATCTTGATCTGGTTGTACCTGTTGGCCCAGATGGCAACCCAAGAGGGGGGGTGAATTGGGTTCTTAAAAATTTAAGACTTTTTGAAATGTTTTAAACAAATTAACTCAAGATGTGCAAGTGAGAGAAATTAACTTATAAGCAATGCACAAACAGAAATATAAGAGAGATAGAGTGAGAGACAAATGAGCACGGCAAACACAATTTTTATAGTGGTTCGGTGCAACCAGCACCTACGTCCACTCCCAAGATTCACTTGGGTCCACACTATAATCTCCCTAGATTACAGCCGAGTTGTTTTACAAGCTCACAACTCAAACTTGTTGTTTTTCCGGGATCACAACGAACCCAGCCGGTTTTACACGGGCTTACCAGCACAAAACCCAACTCGTTGTTTTTAACGGGATCACAACGAACCCAAAACGTAAGCTATCCCAAGCTTACAACGAGGTACAACTACCTCCACTGATTCAATCCACTGATTGAATCAGTACACAAGAAAATAATGAGTTTAAATACAAACAGCTCCTCTAGAGCAGAATAATCAAAATAAAGCTTAGGTTTAGAAAAGCCTGATTAAATAAGCTTGAATGCAGGCTTGGCTTCTTTGCTTCTCTTCTCCAACTCCTTTGAAGTGTGGAATCAGGCCTCAGCACAGATTCTCCTAGCTTTGGGGCTTTTGGATGTTGGTTGAAGCTTTTCTTCTTTTTCTTCTAGGTTGGAAGATCTTGATTTGCTCTTGGTTGCTTTGGGATCTCCTCTTGAACTTTTGTAGATTGTAGATCTGGAGCACACGAATCTCTCTCTTTGATTTCACTCCTTTTGAATCTCTTTTCTTGACTCAAATGATTTTTCCAATGAAGCTCTGTTTTTCCCTCTTTTTTTCTTTTCTTTTTTTCTCTCTATTTCTCTTTGATTTGAAAAGAGCTCCTCTATTTATAGATTCTGCAAAAATATATCCGTTAGAAACACAGAAATATAGCCGTTATTTGAAAATATTACCGTTGGGGCTGACGTGTCATCGTGAAAAATTGCGCCCAGAATTTCGCGGAGTCGACTCGAGCACTGTGGGAGTCGGCTCGAAGTCGATTACTAAAAATAGAAACATTTTAAACGTTAGAGGGTCGACTCGCGAAAAACCAAAGTGTCGGCTCCCGACAGTCGGGGGTCGACTCGAAGAAAATGGGGAGTCGACTCGAGAAGCGCTCAAAAAACATGCTTTCTGTTGTTTGAGCGGAGTCGGCTCGCACAGTCCGGAGTCGGCTCGCACAGAGTCAGGGGTCGACTCTTGAAATCCAAGGGTCGACTCGAGAAAATCAGAAATCTCTGTTACTTACTGGAGTCGACTCTGAAACTCTAGAGTCGGCTCCGGAACGTATCAAAAATCAGAAATTTTCTGATTGACTTTGAAATTCGTCCCAGAATAATTTTAAATGATATTTTGACTTGAATACAATAAATATGACATTAAGCATGAATTCAAGACATGTTTCAAGAAATCATTGATTGAAATATAACATGTAAAAATTCCTTTTTGAAATCTTAATATAGAGCTTGAAACTTCTTTTTCAAATTGATTCAAAACTCAGTGAATTTAAACATTGAGAGTCCATTGCTTTCATTTTGAATAAGCTCAAGGTTTTTGATAAATAAACTCATTATTTCCTTTAAAATACTCATGGCTTTTGGAAATCATCAAAATCAATAAAGTTGGGGTAATTACAATCTCCCAAATTTCTCAACAATCTCCCCCTTTTTGATGATGACAAAAACATTGAGTATATGCATGTTTGTATTGAAAAATTTTCGATACCAAAATCAATTTTTATGTTCATTGAGAGGCTCCCCCTAAATGAGATAGCTCCCCCTATGAAACTCAATTTTATAATTCATTCAAAATTTTCAATTTTTAAGTTCAAGCAAATAATTTTTCCCTTTTCAAATTTTAAGCATAATGATAACTTGGTTATCTCTCCCTTTTACTTAATTAACTCTCCCTCTTTAATATTCAAATTATCTCTCCCCTTTCAAATTTAAAATTTGATTGCATTGAAAGCATATACGATTAAATAAAATCTCTCCCCTTTTTTGTAATCAACAAAAAGGTTAGGAAAAGTCATTGCATCAAAATGTATTAATTTTCAAGTTTTCATTAATCATTAAACTTTCACCATTTAAATTATCAATTGAGGATAATCATTCAAGATATTCAAAGATACTTACAATTGAAATGTACATAAGTAATGCATCAAACTTTCTCATTACTTCAAAATGATATTACATGAAAATGTAAACATACTCATTACATTGAAAGTAAACTTGACTTCATTACATCAAAATGAGATTACTCAGTACATTGAAATGAGATTACATTAAAAATATCAAAAGTTTCTTCTTGTAATCCTATTCAAATGATCAACTATCTGCTTCATTCCTTCACATTGTAGTTTAACATAATCTTTAAGCTTATTATCTACAAAAGTACAAGCAGTCAAAATCTTATCCTGAAGCTCGGCGTTGCACTGGGAATAGGTCTCTGAGTCACCACAGATATCCTTAAGCTCTCCAAAAATATTCTTCAAGTCTTCACTTAAGGAGCTGGTGGATGAACTAAGAGTAGATTCAATAGATGCAACCCGATCACTAAGTGAATACAAAGCTTCTTTCAAATTCATAAACTTTTCATCAAATTCATTTTTCAACCTATTTTCATGCTCACTAATCTCAGATTTGAATAAGGATCTAAGCTGATCTAACTGAACATCAGAAAAGCTAACAGATGATAAAGTAGATGTCTGAGCTGGAGCAGGCAGGAACAGGGCTGGAGCAGAATCTGGAACAGAAGAGCTCTGAGGAGGCTCAGGTGAAGAATGTCTCACAGATGGTCTGGGGGCCTCAGCATCCATAGCTCTGTCCTCTGCAATATTCTTCCTCTCCCATCTTCCATTCCTCTTAACAAAACCCATTCGATGAATAGTAGCCAAAGTGTAATAATCAGTATGCCTTAATTCCTTCTTTGGCTCACTATCACCAAATGCAATCCCTTGGCTTTGAAATAACTTCGTTAGAACCATGCCATAGGGTAAACTTGACTTCTTCTTCCCTCCACAATCAGCATGTACCAAATGATCATCCGAGGCAAATTAATAGGCTTCCCAGAAACTACGGCATCCATAATAAAAATGTCTCTCTCAGATACATAATCAATCTGCCAGTCTTGGGAAACAAAATTCTACTGCAGATGTTGTGAAGTAACCTCAGCTCCAAAGGCAATTGATTGCAAAACTTCTTCAAATCCCTCAAAATTTCTGTTCAATAATCTTGTGAGGGCAGGCGATCTATCCTCTGGGGCATAAGTGGATGGTCCAGACAGGGGTAAATTTAACAGTCTAGATAGAATAGTGGCAGTGATATTCAGTCCAATGCCTCTCACTACGCTCACTAAACCATCATCACCTCTAGTCAAATTTTTGTAAAATCCTTAACTAGTGCAGGATACGTGGGACAATCCAGTGAACACATTTTCTCAAGTCCCATCTCAATCAACTGTCTACCTATTATAAAACCTTCATTCTCAAATAACTCAAAATCAACTTTCTACCGGTTGTAACAACTCTACTGGCAAGGTGATCTACCTGAAGAGTGGTAGCTGGAACAGGAGAACCACTCGGAGAAGGGTAGAAGACGAATCCGGAGACGGCTCGCGGACGGGTCGTCGAACGGTCCGTTTCCTCTTCAATCCGGCGCCACTACTGCTAGCTCCACGGGTTTTAGGTGCCATAGATCTAGATGGAGTGAATAATCAGAGGTTTTTGGAGTTTTGGAGGGTTTGGGAAAGCTTTGGAAAGAGTTTGGAATGATTAGAAATGATTGAAATGTCCGTGGGGTCGACTCGTGCCCTAGATAATCAACTGGGACCACGTCGAGTCGACTCGCGCAAAGCGTGGAGTCGGCTCCCGAGTAGTCACAGAGCACGGACCCGAAATCGAGTCGACTCGCGCAGAGCGGGGGTCGGCTCCCGAGTTTCAACAGAAACAGGGGTCGACTCCGATACTGTCCGAGTCGGCTCCGAGACCATTTCAGAGAAAAATAAAGATTCAGAGAATCTGAAATGAGTCCGGAATTTGATCTTTGAGTATGATTAAAAATCATGGATTTTGAGAGATCAAATTGATATGAGTTCTAGATAAAATTTCCTTAAGATTTTGAGAAATTGAAAGAACTCTAGATACATTTCCTTAGGGGTTTCAAAATCTATTCCAAAGGATCACAAATCCCTAATTCTCCTCTAAGATAACAAAATCTTTCTTCACTTAAAGGTTTTGTAAATATATCAGCTAATTGTTCTTCAGTATTAACATATTCAAGACAAATTTCATTATTAGCTACATGTTCTCTTATAAAGTGATATCTAATTTCAATGTGTTTTGTTCTTGAATGTTGAATTGGATTTTTAGTTAAATTTATTGCACTTGTATTATCACATTTATGGGTGTTTATCAAGTGTGATACCATAATCTTCAAGTTGTCGCTTAATCCAAGGATTTGAGCACAGCAACTTCCAGCTGCAACATATTCTGCTTCAGCAGTTGATAATGCAACCGAATTTTGCTTTTTGCTAAACCATGAGATTAAGTTACTTCCTAAGAATTGGCATGCACCACTTGTGCTTTTTCTATCTAATTTACATCCAGCATAATCAGAATCAGAATATGCAATCAAGTTTAATGTTGAGTCTCTAGAATACCATAAACCTACATTTTTAGTTCCACTTAATATCTTAAGATTCTTTTAACAGCAATTAAGTGTGATTCTTTAGGTTCAGATTGAAATCTAGCACATAAACATACAGCAAACATAATATCTGGTCTACTAGCTGTTAAGTAAAGAAGAGATCCGATCATACCTCGATAATATTTTGATCAACTTTCTTACCTTCTTCATCTTTGTCCAGCTTGCATGAAGGACTCATTGGTGTTCCAAGGGGTTTGATTGATTCCATACCAAACTTCTTGAGCAGTTCTCTTGTGTATTTGTTTGGTTGATGAAGATTCCCTCTTTGCTTTGTTTGATTTGAAGTCCAAGGAAGAAGTTGAGTTCTCCCATCATGCTCATTTCAAATTCACCCTGCATTAACTTAGCAAATTCTTGACATAAAATTGTTAGTAGCACCAAAAATAATCATCAACATATATTTGTACTACTAATAAATCTTTACTTTTTCTTTTCAAAAATAATGTTTTATCAACATTTCCTCTTGTGAAATCATTTTCAATTAAAAATTTACTTAATCTATCATACCAAGCTCTAGGTGCTTGTTTCAAACCATATAGTGCTTTGTGCAATTTAAAAACATGATTTGAAAATTCATGATCTTCAAAACCTGGTGGTTGTTCAACAAAACTTCTTCATTTATAAATCCATTTAAAAATGCACTTTTAACATCCATTTGAAATAAATTGATATTCATATGACATGCAAATGCAAGTAATAATCTAATTGCTTCTAATCTAGCTACAGGTGCAAAAGTTTCATCAAAATCAATTCCTTCTTCTTGATTATATCCTTTTGCAACTAATCTAGCTTTGTTTCTAATTACTATGCCATTTTCATCTAATTTATTTCTAAATACCCATTTTGATCCTATAACAGAATGATCTTTAGGTCTATCTACTAAGTCCAACATTATTTCTAGTAAATTGATTTAATTCTTCTTGCATAGCTAACATCCAATTATTATCTTTTTCAGCTTCTTCAATAGTTTTAGGTTCAATTTGAGATACAAATGCAAGATGATTATTGATGTTTCTCATTGATGATCTAGTTCTTACTCCTTGAGATGGATCACCTATAATCAATTCCTTGGGATGACCATAGCATATCTCCAATCTCTAGGAAGATCTACATCATTATGATTTGCATCATCATCCTTAGGAGAATCATTATCTTTAGCTTCTTGTTCATGATCTGAAGATACATCAATATTAAGTTTTTCAATATCTTTTTCAAATGTTTGTATCTTCCTCATCATCAATCTTTTCAGAACTTGATGCTAAAGATTCATCAAAACTACATGAATAGATTCTTCAACAATAAGGTTTTCTTGTTAAATACTCTATAGCTTTACTAGATGTTGAATATCCTAAGAAAATGCCTTCATCAGATTTTGCATCAAATTTTCCTAAATTATTTTTACCATTATTATGAATGAAACATTTACAACCAAATGCATGAAAGTATTTTATATTTGGTTTTCTATTATTCCATAGTTCATAAGGTGTTTTCTTTAAGATTGGTCTAATTAGGGCTCTATTTAAGATGTAGCATGCTGTGTTAATAGCTTCCGCCCAAAAGTATTTGGTAGGTTGCTTTCACATAGCATGGTACGGGCCATGTCTTCTAAGTTCTATTTTTCCTTTCAACTACACCATTTTGTTGTGGTGTTCTAGGTGCTGAAAAATTATGATTAATGCCATTTTCATGCAAAAGTTTTCAAATAAGTGATTTTCAAATTCAGTTCCATGATCACTTCTTAGAGACACTATGGTGTTTTTTCTCATTTGTGACTTTCTTGAAGAATTTCAGGAATATGAGAAAGTCTCATCTTTGTGAGCTAAAAACAATACCCAAGTGTATCTAGAATAATCATCTACAATCACAAGACCATATTTCTTTCCTCCTAGACTTGTGGTTCTAGTAGGTCCAAAAAGGTCCATGTGAAGTAGTCAAGTGGCCTAGAAGTGAAACAATATTTTTAGATTTGAAAGAATTCTAGTTTGTTTTCCAAATTGACATGCATCACAATTTTGTTATTTTCAAAATCTAGTTTGGAAGTCCTTTTACTAAATCCATTTTAATTAATTTTGAAATAAGGTGTGTGCTTGCATGACCTAATCTACGATGCCACAACCAACCAATCTCATTTATATTAGCATTATTAGCAATAAGCAATGATTACTAGTAGACAATTTGTCTAAATCAATCAAGTATACATTGCCATTTCTATTTCCAATAAAACAATGCTATTATCAATGGGATTAGAAACAGTGCATATTGAAGATTCAAATGATACTTTAAAACCTTTATCACATAATTGGCTAATACTAATTAGATTATGCTTCAAACCATCAACATAAAGACATTTCAATAAATGTGGAGGAGTTATTTGAATTTACCAAACCCATAATTTGGCCTTTGCCATTATCACCAAACGTAACAACTCCTCCTTTCTTTTCTTCAAGGGTGATGAATTCATCTTTGTCACCCGTCATGTGTCTTGAGCAGCCACTATCAAGATACCACTTTTTTTGATCTTTTGGCCGCAAGACACTCCTGCAAATAATTAAACTTTATGTTTAGGTACCCAAGCTTTCTTGGGTCCTTCATGGTTAGTAGCAATAAAAATTGTTCCTTTCGGAACCCAAATTTTCTTTCCTTTAGTGTTTAATTTTTCATTATTACTTATGTTTTGCACTCAAAAGATTTATGTCCTTTTTGTTACATTTAAAACAAGTAATATTACTTTGGTTAGCTTTTACAAAAATTTTTCAATGATTTTTGTTTTCTAAATAGTTATACCCTAAACCTGCTTTGTCAAAAACTGCTTTGACTATCTAAAATCATATTTAGTTTAGTTGAGCTTAGAGTAAATTTCTCAACAATGTCTTTATACTTTTTAACATCTTTCTTTAGAAAATCATTTTCATTAGAGATTGATTCTTTTCTTTAATTAGATTTTCATTCTCAGATTTAATCAAATCAATCTTATGAGCAAATCATTCTTTTCATTAAAAAGTGTTTCCTTTTATCTTTTAAATCTTTAACTACAAGATTTAACTCATTTTTCTCATTAATTAAATTTAAGTTTTCAGTTTTCAAAGATTTGTGTTTCTTTTTCAAAGCCTTGAAATCAATCATCAATTCATTAAATGCTTCAAACATTTCATCAAAAGTAAATTCATCATCGGGGGTTTCGGTACTTACCTCTTCATTGTCGTCCGCCATGAAGCAAACATTTGCAACTTCTTTTTGTTCTTCTTCTTCGGAAGAAGACTCTTCACTGTCAGTCCAAGTTGCCATGTAGGCCTTTTTCTTTTTCTTATAGGCCTTCTTAAGTAAAGGACAGTCATATCTAAAATGCCCTGGCTTTTTACATTCATAACATACTAAGGGCTCTTTCTCTTTTCCTTGTCCTTTTCCTTTTTCTTATCCTTTTCTTTTTCTCCTTCCATTTTTGATCCAAATCTCTTCTTGTGGAAGGGCCTCCTTCTTTGCATAAATTCTTGAATTTCCTTGCAAGGAGGGCTGTCTCATCATCATCATCCTCTTCATCATCGCTGCTGCTTCTTCACTTTTGCAGCCTTAGGGCGATGGTCTTCTTCTTTCTTGACTCATCCTCATTGACATGTTGTTTAACTTGAAGCTCATGAGTCATTAGCGAACCAAGAAGCTCTTCCAATGGTAGGATGTTCAGATCTTTGGCTTCTTGTATGGCTGTCACCTTGGCTTCCCAAGTCCTTGGAAGTGACCTAAGAATTTTGCGAACAAGCTCAGAGTTAGTATATACTTTTCCAAGACTTTTCAAACCATTCACAATATCAGTGAATCTAGTGAACATGCATGTGATGGTTTCATTTTGTTCCATGGTAAATAATTCATATTTATGAACCAAAATATTTATCTTTGATTCTTTTACTTGGTTGTTCCTTCATGTGTTATTTCCAACCTATCCCAAATTTCTTTTGCGGAATTACATGTTGAGATTCGGTTGAATTCATTAGATCTAAGGAACAATACAAAATGTTAATGGCTTTAGCATTTAATTGTGCCATTTCCTATCATTATCATTCCAATCCCTTTCGGGCTTAGGAACAATAGTGCCATCAACTACGTGTGTGGGTGTACTAGGTCCATTATTATTACTCCCCACAATTCATAGTCAGAAGCTTGAATGAATATTCTCATTCTAGCTTTCCAATATGAATAGTTGGTTCCATTAAATAAAGGAGGTCTATTCGTAGAATGACCTTCAGCAAAACATGAACCACTTTGTGTTGCCATAAGGATCTTTAGCCCTTGATCGTGAGATCAAATTCTAAATGAGCACTTGCTTC